>CM061540.1:118006512-118399012 GCA_030864215.1 Capsicum pubescens | reverse complement strand
TATCGAAATTATATTAGTGCACATAAATTGAGATAAGACAGAGTAAGACATCAAATAACATATATTATTTGAAAATGAAATAAAAAGTATTATAAATAACAATAATTAAGAACTTAATACAAAAGTATATATGTAAAAGAATTTTGATTGACTGCCGAAATTTTATTTGTGCCACATAAATTGAGACAGAAAAAGTATTCATATATTATTGAAAAATAATGTAACAGACATTGTAAATCACATAATTAACAACTTAAGAAATTTATAAAGTATAAAATATTTGGCTGACTCTCGAAATTATACCAGCATCATTTAAATTGAAATAGAAAAATATATATTATAAATCATAATAATTAAAAACATAAATTATTTTAATAATTTTAATTGAGATAAAAAAAAAGCATATATTGGGCTCGTGCTGGCACGGGCCATCGATATCTAGTATATATATAAAGTTGATGCTAATCAAAGATACACCATATTAATTTTTCAATCACAAAGAGAAGATTTCTGAACTTCACAGGTCATCGATATCTAGTATATATATAAAGTTAATGCTAATCAAAGATACATCATATTAATTTTTCAATCACAAAGAGAAGATTTTTGAACTTCATGGCCATCGATATCTAGTATATATATAAAGTTGATGCTAATCAAAGATACACCATATTAATTTTTCAATCACAAAGAGAAGATTCCCGAACTTTGAAGTATGGACTAGACTAGTGCATCGTAGAAGCACATGAAGAGGCATAGTCTGAACTCTGAACCGATAAATAAAGAACAGAAAGACTGGATATTGTTCTAAATAGTGTGATGTGAAGCGTAGACAACTTTAAGTAGGTGTAGGTTTTAATTTTTAAGAAAAAATAATTTTAGATTATAAGGAGCGCATTTTAGTAATTTCACTTTAAACTTTTTGAGGTAGTGTGTATGTATATATGTATGTATATATGTATATATATGTATGTATATATGTATATATATGTGTGTGTATATATATAAGTAGGGATAAAGTAGTAAATTAGTATATTCTTACTAGATTATCGATTTATTCAATAACTCAATAAGTAAAAATTGAAATCGAATAAATAACCCAGAAAAAAATTATAAAATTAAAAAAAATTATTAACTCAATAACCCAACAACAATAAATCAATAGCATTTGCTGATTTAATTTGTTAGTTATCAATATAATTTTTTTTCTGCAAAAGACAACTTTTGATGGGTAAATTTATCACTTATGTTCCTTTACTTATGTGACATACTTATTCTATCATTAACTTTCTTAATTACCTCTCCCTGTCTTTCTCGTCACATGATTTAATGAGCATTGAAAGATGCCATTTTTGCAATTGCATAGCAAAAGGCACTTGGTTGCGAGCCTTGGAAGCAGGTGATGATCGGCATGCCTGCTTCCAAGGGCAATTTAGTCTTTTTGCTAGAAGTGCTGTCTCATCCAAAATACGCAGTCCCTCTTAACAACACGTATGATTTTTCCTTCTTCTATTTTCCATATCTATTTGCTTTGCTTATCTCCAAAAACTGCAACTGGGTTTTGGTTAGCTATATTTAAGCTTCAGTTTACTCTATTCAAGCTAATTCTGTCGTTTAGATAAAACCACAACTGAAAAACCTAAATCGATCGAAGTCAGCGGCTCTTCAAAATCCTGTAAGTTGTTCATTTCTTGATGCTTCGGGTTCAATTTCAACTAATTTAATGTCAGGTTTCTTGGTTTTTGTGGGTCTTCTGTTTCTGTGTTTTAAGAGAAATTTTTTCAAAAAACTCTCTCAACTGTGTAAACTTTCTATGTTTTGTTTGGGTCATATTTGGATTTTTCTCAGTAAAGTAAAAAGTAAGTTGTTCTGAGATTCTGTATTCTGTATTATACACAAGTTCCTTTGGTGGATATCTATTTCTTGGAGAAATTTTTTGTTTCAATATCACCATTGGATGTTGCCTATAAACTGTTTGATGATATGCCTATACCAACTTCTCTTCTTCGATAGTTAAATACTTATTTGTTTGATTGATTAAATAAGTGGACCAATATAAATTATGGGTATGCTTTATTTTTTTAATTAATTGGAAATTGTTGAATTACTCTTTAATTATGTGCTGAATTTTGATTTGCACCAAAAAGAACTGTGAGTATGCTGCATTTGAAATTTCGAAATTAAAATTTACATTTTTTTACTGCAAATTTGGTTCAATATGCATCAATGTGCAATCCTGTAAAACAGTTAAAGTGTGTGTCTGAATGTTGGTTATGCAGTGCTAGAGTAATTTCATGGTTTACTTATTTCAACAACTTTAAATAATATTAGAAATTCAGAGCTAAAGATGCGTTCTGCAATGGGGAATATATCTGACTCTCCAAAGCTAATTCGAAGAGCATATTCTTAATGCACCTGCATTTTTGAAATTATCGTATTGTTGGGATAAATTAAGTGAATTGTAGTTGCATATAGATAATTCAGAATTGCATTTAAACAAAATGGTTGTTAGTGTTTTTTGGCTTATAACAACTTTGGTGTTCATGCTTTAATAATATAAAAAGTACTTGATTATCTTGTATGTTTACGCAAACAACCCCTTAGTCGTTTCAACAACATACCAAGTTGAATTCATAAGTGGGGTCTTCGAAGGGCAGCATGCACGCAGACTTTACTTCTACTTTATGGAGGTAGAGAGTTGTTTCCAAAGGACTCTCCACTCCCTCTTAGTCTTTCAATGATTTCTAACTCATTCCAAATAAAAAATAACTCACGTTCATGAACAAACAAGAAAACAAGTACATTGCCTTTTCTAAGACTAAATATGTTCAAATTGTTAGTTTGCATTGTGTTAGGCTGTAATCAATTTCTCATTGTATAGTTTCCACTATTTCACTAAAACAGTTTATACCATAGCAGAATTAGTTACTACTGTGCATTCATTGTAGCTAGCTAGGTGAAAGACTGAAAGCTGTTAGTTGAGTCGGTCAGAAGGGTTAGTAGTTAGTTGAGCCCAACTATCAAGGAATGATCTAGAAGGTTCCAGATAATAGATATTTTGGTGCTTCATGTTAGTCTATAAATAGTAGTAGTAAGAGAGATAAAAGACTTGTACATTATATTTTTCCTTCAGAAATAAAACTTTTCAAGTTTTATCCTCTTTATTTGTCTACTTGGTGAGCTTGAGTCAATGGAGAATTAACCATTGATGAGCCAAAAATACTAATTTTGTGTAAATCTCTTTGAGTTTTGTATAGTTACCACAATTTGCTATATTTAACTTGGTGATTACAACAACAATGCCTCTCAAAATTAATCAAAATGATATTCTCTATATCAGTACATCAGATGCTTCAGCTGTTGTGTTAATTCTAATCAAATTGACTGAAAACAACATCCTTAATCTTTCATTTCGTTTAAACAAAGTTGTTACTTTGGTCTTCTTCTTCATTGTTTTAATGTATTACTACTAATTTTTTTTTTCGGTAGAGAACAATTTGTGAAGTACTTTGAGAGGTATGAAGAGATAATAGACTTGGTGATTATGAAAGATAGGCATACACGTAGACCTAGAGGTTTTGGGTTCATCACTTATACAGATCCAACCATTGTGGATACTGTTATAGCCGAAAACCAGATTATCAATGACAAACTTGTAGGCAGTGTTATAGCCGAAAACCATATTATCAATGACAAACAATTAAGTAGTTTAGCTTTTGCTTTTATGTACCTCCTCCTTTCCCGTTCAATTGATGTTGAATTCGAGTTGTGAGATATTATAAAATTATGCCCAACTTTGTTGACTACCTGTAATATATAGAGAGAGACTTTAGTTAGTCATGCTTTAGGTAGAGGGTCTATGGGAAACAACCTCTCTAACTCTAAGAAATAGAGGTAAGATATGTATGTGGGATTACACTGAGTATTTTATTGTTGTAGTTTAATTAGTCATGTTCTAAGTCGAGGGACTGTTGTAAGTAATCTCTCTATCTCTATGAGGGTAGGGGTAAGGTCTCCATACACTATACCCTCTCCAGACCCCACTTATGGGATTACACTGGATTTATTGTTCTACTTTAGTTAGTCATATGCTTGCGAGTTTGAGATCTTGGTTGAGGGTATTGTTTGTTGAAGACTAATGTTAGTCAATTAATTACATACAGTCTTCCTATGTTTAGCATTATTGAAAAAAAAATTAGATTGAGTGAGTTTTGTCTATTAAATTGATGAGAAGTAGAGTATTGCTTCTTCCACAATTGATATGAATAAACAATATAATTATGAATTTCTTCACTACTTGGTGTATCAAAAATCATACTTTATGTACAACTGAGATGGTGACTTTGAATGTCATATTCATTACGTGCTCTTCTGTTTATAGATGTCAACAGATAAAAAAAAGGCCACTATTTCTCGCTCACAACACCAGAAGCGCCAATACTCAGTGGAAACTACTTCTAAAATCAATTTTAGAAGACGTGAGCTATATCAAAAACTTTCAACTGATAAAAAAAAATGCTTTTATCGTGTTGACGATTAAAAAGGCTTGAATCAAAAAGCCAATGTGCAAGTGAATCATGCTCTCAACCTGGAGTTGAGTTGCATCCATAAACAATACTAACAATACGTGAGTCGTCTGTTGTTGCTACGACAGGTTAGAAACGGGAAAAATATTATGTTCTTTTTGTGTCATCAATATAAAAACGTTTCTCTTTTTCTTCAATTATAATTATACGCGATTTTCTAATGCTTAACATTCTATAATTCCTACACTAGCTGATATATCCTTCACTCATGCCGCGAAGCCTATCTCTGGCAAAGGAAAAACTATTGTGGAGTATTTCACCGTGTTTGAAGTTGGTAAGTGTCAACAATAACCTATTATAGTAACAACTTTCTCTTTTTTAATATATATATTAACAAAAATATTTTATACATTTTAGGTTCAACGTCTACTGTGCCTCATCAACAACACGATTCACGCGTATTAGCTATTGCAGACAAAGGTTTGTCGCGCTTCATTTTTCTACTAATTTTTGGTACTAATCACTACCAACCGGTAATACTGTATGTTACTGTAGCTAATATGTATAAGTGCTTTCTTTAAGCTACTTATGTACCGTTTTCTAATCGTAAAAGTTGTTCTTATTTCAACAGTAATTGATATATCTTCTAATGATGAGACGATGCTTAACTTTGTCAAGAAAAAAGTTTGTATTAACCATTGCTCTGTCTTTGAACTTGGTAAATGTCAATAATATAATACCATAGCTTGCTCTCTCTGTCTGTCTGTCTTTGAACATAAATTAATAAAATGATTTGTTTATTAGGTTCAACATCCACTGCACCTCATTAACAACCAGACATGGAGATATTGGCTGCCACAAACATAGGTTCGTCTTCTCTCCAATCTTGTACCAATATTTACTGTTGATTGCTTTCTACCACTAATGGTGTACGTTTCTGTAACTAATATATACTGGTTCTAAATCAACAAGAACCAACTAGAACTTTAAACAATTGCCCAAAAATTTGACTATTTTTTTAAAAAATCCAAACCATAAATATTGTGCTGCAAAAAATTTTGAGTATGAATCACCCGCATTTTGTTGTGGCAATGGTACAATTACGTTGACATCATATAAAATACCTGTTGAATTGTTGAGTCTCTATTTAGAAAATACTGAAGAATTTGAGCACTTTTGTACTTACCTTAGAATGTATAATAACATGTTCGCATTTACTTCACTTGGAGTAAAATATGATAAAACCCTAACGAAAAGGGACCATGGTATTTACACCTTTAGAGTACAGGGACAAATGTATCACTTTATTAATGATTTGATTCCATCAGCTCAACAACCAAAAAATTTGCAGTTATATTTTTATGATGCTAATACAGAAAGGCAGAATAGAATGCCTTCATCAGATATACTCAAAGAATCTGTTATTGAGAAGTTAATAGATATACTAAAGATAAATCCTTATTGTGTTTTCTTGCAATCTTTAATACATATTCCACAACTATCAAACTTTTATATTGCATTAAATTGTGACTCAAAGTTAGATCAACGAGTGTACAATTTACTGTGCGTATCAGAAGTGGCAGCATTATGGCTAGAACAAGAAACAATTAATAATAATTTTACACCACATATTCGAATTTATACTCAAAGTAACAAGAGCCAATTAGTAATTTACTAATCCTTTGCAATATCCACTTTTGTTTCTTTATGGACAAAATGGATGGCATTGTGGTATTCAAAAGATTGTACAACTAATGCATAAATAAAAAAAGAGAAAGAAAGCTTGATATAAAAATGATCAACTTCCAAGGTTGTCTAACATGTGTTCAATTGATGAACTACTTGATATGGAAGCTCAAATTCTACAAAAGAAAAACGAAGAAGGAATACTGTTTCGTGTCGAGAATACTATTGTTATAAACTCCAAATGAGAGTTAATGAGGAAAATATTATTTTACATTCTGGGAGACTATTTCAGCAATACTCTGTTGATGAATTCATAAAGCTAGAAACTCAGAGGTTAGATTTTGCTTCTTTAAATCAAGATTTATTTCGAGTTGATTTACTATAAGGCATTGTTGATATCCTAAAACTCGGCGAAAGAGAGGCTTCTAAGATAGGTTAAAAAAGTTTTCTTCTATTAAGTTTCACAGGTGGTCCAAGAGATATGCGTCGGCGTTATATGGATGCTATTGCATTAGTGGAACATTTTGGACAGCCTGATATATTTCTAACTATGACGTGTAATCCCTCTTGGCCTAAAATAAAAGAACATATTCTCTCAACTGATGAAGCTCAAAATCGACCTGATTTAGTTAGTCGTGTATTCAGAGCTAAAGTTGAAGAAATGAAAACAAATATACTAAAAAGAAACATATTTGGAAAGGTTGCAGCTTTTATGTACACTATAGAATTTCAAAAGCGCGGATTACCTCATGCTCATTTTCTTATTATACTCAATGATGACTATAAATTATTCACACCTGAGGCTTATGACAAATTTGTTTCCGCTGAAATACCTGATCCTAAAGTCAATCCTTACTTATATAAACTTGTCATTAAACATATGATGCATGGACCTTGTGGTCACCTGAATCCTACAAATTCATGTATGAAAAAAAGGAGTGTAAATTTAAGTACCCCAAGAGTTTTGTTGACAATACAACGAAAGGCAAAAATGCTTATCCGATTTATAAAAGAAGAAACACCGGTAAGTTTATGAAAATAGAGAGCATTTGCTAGATAACTCATGGGTTGTCTCTTACAATTCCTATCTATTGTGCAAATATAATTGTCACATAAATGTTGAAGTTTGTTCAAATATTAAAGTTGTCAAATATCTATATAAATATATCTGCAAAGGACATGATAAAATTTCATTTCACTTACATGAAGAGAACGCAAATATAGAAATAGATAAGATTAAAGAATATCAATCAGCTAGATGGGTATCCCCACCAGAAGCTATGTGGCGGTTGTTCGCATTTTCTATCAGTGAAATGACTCCAAGTGTTTATCACTTACAACTACATCTTGAAGGACAACAATTTATTTCTTTTAAAAAAATTAATAGTATAGATAGCATCGTAAAAAATCCTATGCTTAAAAAGACTATGTTAATCGAGTTTTTCTTAATGAACCAAACAAATAAACATGCTAAAGAGCTTAACTTATTGTATAAAGATTTCCACCAACACTGTGTGTGGTCACCTAACTATAAAATGTGGACTCGACGAATACATGGTAATGTTATCGGCCGTGTTGTAACTTTTCATTTAGCAGAAGGAGAAAGATATTATCTTCGATTATTGCTAATGAATGTAAAAGCACCAAAATCATATAATGATCTTCTTAAAGTAAATGGAATATGTTGCAAAACTTTTAGAGAATCTGCCGAAAAAAAGGGACTATTACATTGTGATAACAACTTAATTGAATGTATGTTAGAAGCTACATGTTATCAAATGCCTTATAGTTTAAGACGTTTATTTGCTACTATATTAGGATATTGTAACCCTAATAATCCAAAAGAATTATGGGAACAGTTTAAAGATTCAATGTCTGAAGACCTTAAGAATGTAGGGAACATTATAACGAAAGATATCCACTTAATAGTTTTGAACCATATCAATGATATATTGCATTCTATGGGACGTGATATCAATGAGTTCAATCTTGTTCCAGAAACTATAACCTCTTCGAAAAATGCAAATGAAACAAAAGAAGTATATTTCAAAAGAAATATTATTGTAAGCACTGAAGAATTATTATTACACAAAAAGCTAAATACAGAACAAAACAAAAAAAGGCATATGATACAATCCTTCGAAGAATATTTAGAGATAAACCAGGGGCATTCTTTATAGATGGTCTTGGTGGAAGCGGTAAAACATTCTTATACTGTGCTTTATTAGTGACTGTTAGATTCAAAGGATTCATAGCATTAGCAACAACAACTTCTGGTGTTGCTTCTTCTCTACTTCCAGGAGGACGAACGGCTCATTCACGTTTTAAATTTCCAATTAATATTGATGGAAAATTCACTTGTAATATCAGCAAGCAGAGTTCATTAGCATCTTTAATTTGTGACGCTAAACTAATTATATGGGATGAAATATCAATGGCAAAAAAAACATGATTGAAGCATTTGATTCTCTTTTGAAAGATATAATAGATTCAAATATATTATTTGGTGGAAAAATAACTGTGTTTGGAGGAGATTTTAGAAAAACTCTGCCTGTAGTTCGAAGTGGGGAAAAAGAAGACTTCATTCGGGAAAACATATTAAACTCAGAAATATGGAATCATCTTGAAAAACTACATCTATTAGAAAATATGCGTGCAAAAACTGATCCCTCTTTCTGTGAGTATCTAATGCGAATCGGGAATGGAAAAGAAAAAATAAATATCGATGACAAAATAAATATCCCAAGATGTTTCATTGTTCCTTACACTACTGAAAAAGAATCACTAGATCTTTTATTCAAAAAATTATATCCTGATTTTCACAACTCTTTTCATGATTCTACTCTTTTGACTTCTCGTGTTATTTTAACAATAAAAAAAGATTTTGTTGATGAACTAAATGATAGACTTATAAATCAATTTCCTCAAGATGCCAAGACATTTGTTTCTCTTGATGAAACTATTGAACCAAGTGATCAAAGTCAGCTTGAAAATTTTTTGCATTCATTAAATCCTCCTGGTTTGCCTCCCTATAAACTAATGTTAAAAGAAAATTGCCCTATTATTTTACTCAGAAATTTAAATCCTTTTGAAGGTTTATGCAATGGTACACAATTAATATGTTGTGATTTTAAGAATCGTGTCATAAGTGCAAAAATTGCCAGTGGCGATTTTAAAAATACACATGTATTTATTCCCAGCATACCATTATTATCTTCAGATGATGAAAAGTTACCGATTCCATTTAAACGAACACAATTTCCAATACGTCTATGTTTTTCTATGACAATAAATAAAGCTCAAGGAAAAACATTAGATTATGTTGGAATTTATTTGCGTGAGCCTGTATTCTCTCATGGTCAATTGTATGTGGCTTTATCGAGAGCAAAAAATTCAAACTGTATAAAATTAGTAATACGACCACCTACGGCTGATAGCAATGATGACCAGTCTAAAAAATAATATAGTGTATAACGAAATCATTCAAAAAGTCTTTCTGTAACATCATACCATTTGCTATGTTCACGTATGTCAAATCAGCCTATAGTAGATTAATTTGTCCACAATTATTACTGTGATCGCTTTATCTTAGTTTCACTACATAATGGCTACTTTTGTGATTTTTGAATTTTATCTCGGTTTTACTTGAAGCTTTCTAATAGATTAAAGTGTTATAAGAATTCTGACGTTGAAAATTACCGTTAAGAGCCTTTTGACGAAACATAAAACTAAACTCTCAAGTATTTTGACATGAGTTCTAATTTCTAAATTGCCAATAAAAGGTCTTTCAGACCTTTCAATTTGAACTTCTTGCTCATTTTCTCCCTTATGACTTCCTGTTCATACTTCATAGATAGAAGAACCATTAATAATAGTTGGCAGGATATTCTTAGTTCTTATGTCATCATTGAAAGTCAAGGGAATGGGAAATCTTTTTGTCAAATATGCCTACTCTGACACAATCTTTCAGAGGTTGTGGTAATTTCTTCATTGTGTGCCAAATCTTGTCAAAATCTAGCTAACACTTACTTTCTTTTATTAGGTGGAATAATAGGGCTCAGTGACGTTGAAGAGGATAGAATTGATTTGCTGCATACCCTGGCTACTCTTCCTACTCACCCTGAGAGTGTGCCGATTAATGCACTTATTGCAGTAAAAGGCAGGCCACTGGAAGACCAGAAAGTCATCCTCATTTTTTAGGAGTGGAACTTTAGATATTGTTGCAGTTCTTTCCATTAACTTCTAATTCTAAAATGCTTTGTGCTCTGTATACCTCCTTTCAATAGCCAAAACATGAATACAAACTCGCCCATCGGCTTGGCTAACCATACTACAATATCAACATAATACCTTAAGCCATCAAGAGCTCTTCGTAGATCCTCACCACATTAAGGAGCCTTATCTTATTTGGTTTTAGCTTTTTGCCCTGCAAGTGCACCTATATATTATCCCCACTTGGCAGCAGCAAAAATGGCACAATTTACCAAGTTTCATGAACTGTCAGAGACGTCCTCAAGCAACGTTAAAGTTGCTTAATCTATTAGTCAAATTAACTGTTTGAATTAACCATCACTATCTGCTAATTGTTAGTATGCCCTTTACTGAACAGGTATTGACAAGAATTTAATATCTTTCAGTTTCAGTAGATATCTCATCAAGTTTGTTGCTTCTTCTTCTCACTATGTGTCTGTTTGTGTCTATCATATTTAATTTTTCTGTATGGATAAGCTTTGGTTATATCTCTTTAAATGTAATCACTTTTTAAGTTAGATCTTTGATACAAACAAGTTTGTTATGAAGATCTATACTTTTTTTATTAGTGTGTGTTTTGGTGTGTTGAATAGTTTTGTTGAATAGTTGTTTTCGATAAACCTTCGGCTCAAAAGAAAAATTTCCAAAACAGAATGGTTATGTTATCTGATAATTGTTACATGAATCTCATTTATGTGAGTTATGAATTTATAATCCTTCCTTGCTATTTATTTCTCTTTAGACACAATATTTGATGATTTTATAATCTCCATTTGCCCTCATGATTAACAAATTATATAGTCCATATGAAGTATACAAACTGTACTTGCCTCATTATAGAGTTATCTTGCATCAATCCAGATTTTCCGTACTGGAAATTTCCAATGTAGGACATGGATTGGGTTGGCACATTTGAAGGGTCTTCCAACAGAAACAGGTGAACAAGACAAAGGCTGATGATGATGATGTGTTTGAGATTTTGGATCCTCCATTGAATCAGCGAAGCTGGTTACATGTAAATTACATGTCTCTCCACTACTTCAGGCTGTTGTTGTAACCTTAGTATTGTTGTATGCTGAAATGTTCGTTAACGGTGGCAAATTTGAAGACCTCAAATTACCGCAACAGTTTTTGAGAGACTGTGAACTGAATATTCATGCATCACCCAATTAGTTTTCTCACCTCTAGGTTCTCTTCCTTTGTAAAAAACAACTGTTTGTGATGCTTTTATCAAAATCTGATGCAATTCTGATAGCGACGTACAAAATTGATGATTACAAATTATAGCAACGTCACCGTTGTTGGGCCCGCGCTAGCGCGGGCTTCTGTAGCTAGTATATATATATATATATAATCTATAATCTATATTTATAATCTATAATTTATAATTTATAATATATTAAAAATGTGAAGACCCTTATAAAAGTGATTTGAATTTTTTGCCTTCATTAAAAAGACTTTTCTTTAGATAAAACTGTCTTTTTACTATTTTTTAATTTATTATTTAATTATTTTTTATTATATTAACTAAACTTTCTAAAATATACGAGATTCCTAAAATATATGGTAGGACAATTAATTAATATTTTTCTTTCTACTAGACTTTCTAAAATATATGATAGGAGAATTGATTAATATTTTTCTTTCTACTGTTCAATTAGAAAAATACTCCTAAAATAGGACTCTATTAATTAAGGAAATACTTCTAGAAATATTGAGATGTAAGTTAAATTAACGAGCATCCAGCTGCTGTTCTTCGTAATCTGTCTGATAAACTGTATGAGAAGGGCAAGAATACTGCTTTAGAGGTTTGTTTTTCTGGGCTTTTGTTGAATTTTTTTTGTTGTTGTAATTTTGGTTTTTTTTTATGTTTTTACAATATTG
The DNA here is from genome assembly GCA_030864215.1 of Capsicum pubescens. Lineage (NCBI taxonomy): Eukaryota > Viridiplantae > Streptophyta > Magnoliopsida > Solanales > Solanaceae > Capsicum > Capsicum pubescens. Next base: position 118,386,665 of record CM061540.1, on the reverse strand, counting down.
GGGTTTTACACTCTTGTTTTTGGGATTTGAGTTTGTTTCTTGTTGTGTTTCTCTTTACGAGAGTCAGTTTGATCAATCTTGAGAGATAAATTGAATTAGATTAGTTTAATAATTTAGATTTAGATGTTCGAAAATGGTAATATGAAAAATAGTATTCCCTTCGTCCCAATTTATATGATTTAGTTTGACTGGACACAAAGTTTAAGAAATTTTACTGGGCATGGTTTTCTTGAATTCGATTGCATGTCTAGATTGGTGGATGTTTGATTTTCGAACCCTCAACTTCTTCACTGTTTAGTCAGCATAATAGAATTCAATATGTGCGTATATATATATCTTCTTTGTTTTCATTCAAAATCATTCTTTAGGATCAAAACTTTCGCTCAGACAAGAATTAGTTAGATAAAAATCGAAGTTTTGTGATCACTATTATATTTTTTTTTTATAGTTTACAGGTCGTACAAGAATGTCGGTTGACTTTGAAGAATTTCTTGTGCAAATGTTAAGTTTAATTATATTGCTTTGATATCTTTATTATCTTATTGTTATATTTTAATTTACAGATGTCAGATAAATGTGGGTCGGCTTTGAAAAATTTTTTTAGGTAAAAGTTAGATTTAATTGTATTACCGTAATATCTCTATTAATTTGTTATTTTGTGGTAGTTTACAGTTCGTAGATGAATCTCGATCGGCTTTGAGAAATTTTTGTGTGTTGGTCGACTTTGAGGAATTATTTTGTCTAAAGGTTAGGTTTATTTGTATTATTTTGATATCTCTATTATCGTATTATTTTGTTATTGTTTACCTACTCAAAAGATATTAAATTTAATTATTATATTCATCTTTATTATTTAAACAAATGTTCTATTTAGTGAAATGCTTGAACTCATTAAAGTGAGGTACACGCGCCTTATATGTGTGTATGTATATAAATGTATATATTCTCTTATATTATAAGAAACAGTTGAACAACTGATTGAGGAGCTTCCCACTGTCCTCCTTGCCGATCAATTTAGTTGGTTGCTCCGTGATTTTACTATATTACTTTTAATTAATTATTATATATTATTTATGTGTTAAAAATTAATAATATTTAATAAAAAAAGTAAAGTAGACATTTATGACATGTCTGCTTCAACTACTTCAACCGTAATTTTACTATATCACTCCTAATTAATTATTATAAGTCATTTAAATATTAAAAAAATATTATAAAGTCATCTAAGTATTAAAAACTTAATAATATTTAATGCTAAATTAACTTGTTGTCTTTTATGAGGTCCACTTAATTTTTTCCGCAAGTATTTTTTTATGATAACTTTGTTATATCACTTCTAATTAGTTATTATAAGTCATTTAAAATATTTCTACATTGCTGCTTCAATCATGATTTAAGTATATTACCCTAATTAATTATTATGAACATCTAAGCATCGTGCCACTTAAATTTAATAGAAGAAAAAGTATTATAAATTATAATAATTAAAAAATTAAATTATTTAAAAAGTATTATTGAATATCAATGCCAAAAAAAATAAAAAATTGGACAAGGAGAGTAACATATATTACTTGATAATTACATAAAAAGTATTATAAATTACAATAGTTAACAACTAAAAATATCTAAAAAAAGATTTAATATGTTATATGTTTCAAAAAGTACGTATAAAAATACTATAAATCATAATAATTAACAACTTAAAAAATTTAAAGGTCAATCTGTCTGCTTTGACACAACTTCATTGGTCCTTTCCATTGCCTTCATTTTTTTTATCCATTTTAATTTGATTGTCTTTTTTTTTTTTTAATTTGCTATATATTTCTAGAAAATACAAAAAAAAAAAAAATTGAAAATCACAATAATTAATGACTTAAAAAATTAAAAGATATAAAATATTTGGTTGACTTTCAAAATTATATCAGTATCATTTAAATTAAAATAAAAAAAATATATTATAAATCACAATAATTTAAAACTTAAATTCTTTTAAAAATATAATTGACTATCAATGTCACAAAAGTTTGGAAAAAAAGAGTAACATATATTATTTGAAAATTACATAAAAAGTATTATAAATTGCAATATTTAACAACTTAAAATATAAAAATACAATAATCTATTATATATTCCAAAAAAAAGTAACAAATACTATAAATCACAATAATTAACAACTAAAAAATATTTAAAAGATATAAAATATTGACTGGCTCTCGAAATTATATCAGTGCTACTTAAATTAGAATAACTAAAAATATAATTAACTATCAATTTCACAAAAGTTTGACCAAGGAGAGTAATATGTATTATTTGAAAATTACATAAAAAAGTATTATAAATTAAAATATTTAACAACTTATAATATTTAAAAGATTTAATCTGTTATATATTTTTAAAAAATACGTAAAAATATTTATAAATCACAATAATTAACAACTTCAAAATTTTTAAAAATATAAAATATTTAATTGACCCTCCAAATTTTATCCGTGCCACTTAAATTGGAATAGAAAAAAGGTACTCAATAATTAAAAACTTAAATTATTTTAAATATAAGTGACTATCAATGCCACAAAAGTTTGAACAGGATAGTAACATGTATCATTTGAAAATTACATAAAAAAATATTATAAATTACGACAATGAACAACTTAAAATATCTAAAGCCTATTAAAAATATAATTATCTAAATTTTATTTATATCACATAAATTGAGATTAAAAAAAAATATATATTGGGCCCGTGCCATCAGCATCTAGTATATATATATAAGTGCACGCGCTCATACGATAGGGTATAAAAAAATACTAGTCCATTCAGTCAAATAAGATCCATCACTAATATATGATACCTATACGATATAAATATAATTAGAATAGGAAAACTATATAAAAAGGGATATGCTAATCGCTATTATTGAAAAATGGAATTCAAAATACATGCATTGTTATGTTGGGCATTTGACGGAAACACTCCTCAGGCTTCTATGATATCCATATAATATTTTATATACAGATATAGTATCATAGAGTACTTGTTTAATTATTTAAACAAAACACTTTCTGATCCTTTAGAAGTATACATGTCATGTATCTGGAACAACTCTTGTTGTGATTTTTAGCTTATATGTGTTTTAACCGTTATCCTTTTCCATAGTAACGATATTTCATTTATGAGTAGTGAGGATGGTCGACACGGTCCTTAAAGTCTTTGGGAGTAATTTGAGTGTGTGTGAGATTTTAAATAGTCTTGAAATTGATTAATTTGACTTTGATCAACATTTTGTGATTCGAGAGTCGGATGGTAATCATCAGTCCCATTAGATCCAAAATGTTAATTTTGAGTTAGTAGCGTGGTTGGTTTGGGTTTGTCTTTATTTTCAGTTTTGAGTATTTTGAAGAGACAACAACAACAATTAACCCAGTGTATTCCCACATAGTGGGATATGGGGAGGGTAAGATGTACGCAGTCCATACCACTACCTCCGGAGAAGTAGAAAGGTTGTTTCAATAAACCCCCGGCTCAAGACAAGGAATAATAAATAAATCTGTAATAAAGCATAGAACAAGATGACATAACATAAATACGACACCTACAAGGAATAGTAAATAAAGAATAGCAAACAAATTCGTAATAAAGCATGAAACAAGATGGCATAACAAAAATGATACACCCACCAAGTAATACCCTACACTAACGACCCAAACTGGCACTAGCCTTCTATCCTAATTTGCGTCCTCCAGACCTTCCTATCTAGGGTCATGTCCTCAGTAAGTTATAACTTCTCCATGTCCCACCTAATCACCTCTCTCCAATATTTCTTCAACCTACCCCTACCCCGCCTGAAACTATCCAAAGCTAGCCTCTCACACCTACAAACAAGGGCATCCGTGCCCCTCCTTGTCACGTGTCCGAACCATCTCAATCGAACTTCCCCCATCTTGTCCTCCACCGAAGTCACTCCAACCTTCTCCCGGATAGTCTCATTCCAAACTTTATCTCCCTTAGTAAGCCCACACATCAAATACAACATCCGCATTTCTGCCACCTTCAATTTTTGAATGTAGGAGTTCTTGACTGGACAACACTCCGCTCCATACAACAAGGCCGAATGGACTGCCACCCTGTAGAATTTACCTTTAAGCTTGGGCGACACCTTCTTATCACATAACACCCCCGAGGCAAGCTTCCACTTCATCCATCCTTTCCCAATACGGTGGGAGACATCCTCGTCAATCTCACCATTCCCCTGAATTATGGACCCGAGATACTTGAAACTATCCCTCTTACACACAACCTGGGAATCTAACCTTACTACCACCTCATTCTCCTGCCTCAAGTCATTAAACTTGCATTCCAACTATTCTGTCTTGATCCTACTCAACCTGAACCGTTTAGACTCAAGGGTCTGTCTCCACACCTCTAATTTATCATTCACACCCTCCTGTGTCTCATCAATCAAAACTACATTATCTGCAAAAAGCATACACCAAGGCACCTCTCCTTGAATACGTCACGTCAACACATTCATCACCAAAGAAGAAAAAAATGAGCTAAGAGTGGATCCCTGATGCAAACCTGTCAAGATAGGGAAATGCTTTAAATCTCCTCCCGCCGTCCTCACCTAGGTCTTATCTCCATCATGCATGTCCTTGATTTCTCTGATATACACCATCGGACCCCACTCACCTCCAAGCATCTCCAAAGAACCTCCCTAGGGACTTTATCGTACGCCTTCTCTAAGTCGATAAACACCATATGCAGATTCTTCTTCCTTTCCCTATATTGTTCCACCAGCCTCCGCACTAGGTGAATTGCCTCCATCGTTGAATTATTCTAAAAGTGATCTTAGTGGTTAATTATTAAAAACTACCTCTTTTGATAAATTCAATGATTTTATTGAGTCCAAAACATTGATATTAGCTTAATAGCATTACTGTGGGGTCTCAAATGAATTCCAAGGGTCCGTTTGAAGGATTTTGGATCATTCTCTTTGGTTGAGTTATTGAAATCTGGTGGATACAAGATTCTTCTTCGTGTTCATGCAAGTCCCTTTACAATCGCGAAGAAAAAATTCTCTGGCCATCGTGAATACAAGAAGATGACGTTCGCATAGAGACATCGCATGGACAGGGTCAATTTTTCTATCACGGTCAAAAGCCTATCCACCTTCCACAATCACGATGACTTATTTTATGTCGTCAATCCTTATCCCCGTGAATGAAATATGGGGCCCACGATCGTGAGACATTGTTCACTTAGACAATATATATTTTTCATATCTCAATTGTTTTATTATTTTTGGACCTCAAGATTGAAAAAAATTTAAAGAATTTTTTTCATCAAAAGTGTTTGAGTAAACTTATAAACACGATTTCAATCATTATTCATTCATTTATCTCAAAAACATCTTAAAACCTTGATTTTAAGCTTCGAATTTTAGGGTTTTACCCAGTAAAGTGAGAATAGTTTTTCTTCGATTTAAATTTGATTTCAAACTTATTTTTTGATGGATTTTCATATTTAGAATCCTTATAGTGTGGTGAACTTGATTATTTAATAAAATTTTAATTTTACCTTTTTTCCTTTAGTGTTTATTTTCAAATTATTTTGTAACCCAAAATGAAGTAGCGAATATGGGTATCAGTAAAAAATTTTTGGTGTAGATTATATTTTTGATAGATTGGGTTAACTCCAATACTGCATAAAAAGGAAAATCTCCTTGTTGAAGGGTCCAGACTCGTGTTTTGACTTTTTGAGGTAGGTTATACCTTAACTTTCTTCACTCTGGGTTGGGTAGTTAACATTCATGCAAAGTCTATTATGGGTTGGGGATTTTATCATGATATTCATCTTTTAGAATTGTTATTTTATCGTGTTGCCCATGTGGGGTATTAAGTAATTATTATTATTGACTTGAGAGATTATTATTATTGTGATACCTCCGTAGGGTTTGGTATTGGTCTTGTTTGAGCATTATTTTCCTTTGTTATTATTGTGATGTCTTAATGGGGTCTTGAATTGATATTATTAATGTCTTACATAACTCTTCATTACTATGGTACAATGCGATGACTTATATCATAATTTATTGAGAATTAAGGAGATATGAGCTTATTTGATACCATTATTGAGTTGATTCATTACATGATATATTTTTTTTATGAGCATGTATCCTCATTTTATTCATCCATATACATAAATTTGTACTACAGAGAAATATTGATCTTTAAAAGAAAATAAAACCCTTTATTAAATAATGTGATTGAGGGATATGTTGGTAAGGTTGATTGAGATATGAGATTATGAAAGTATATGGTTTGTGACCCCCCCTCCCCATAGATCTTGTCTTGAAAGCTTATGCTCAAAAAGGTGTATACGAGGTGACATTGATATATTTCATCATTATCAAACTATTGCATTGCGTCATTTGCATTTTTTTATATGTTTATTGCCGTTCACTTTAGCCTTCCTTTATATATTTGTTTGAGATATTCTTATACTACTATTATACTTGTGAAATTTTAGGAGATATAATTTGAGCCATCGTTGGAACCTTTTCTGTATGTGGGTGAAAGCATGCTCATAATATCCTTTACTTGTTTAGTTTTTTTCTTTGCCCAACCAACCTATGATGACTACTGAGTACAAGTGGATCATACTCACTCCTACTTTTTATATCCTTTCGGTGAAAATCCTAATTCAGAGTATGAGGTTTGCTTTTATGGATTGCCCATATATGCTAATTTTATCATTTACACAAAGTTTGAGAGGATTAGAAAGTTTGTTAAGGATTTGACTAGTTATAACTAGTTGGCGATGACTAAGTTAGTGATTTATAGTGGTTCTTTTCAGAGTATAGTGGATCATGCCAAGATGATTGGGACTATTCACTAGGGTATACATGGAGATGATGCTAAAAGTGCCCCAAAATAGGCAAAATTGGAAAATTAGGATAAACCTGCTGACTCGTCTCTATAGCTATACATCTGCCACATCAACGACAAAAGTGTCTCTACAGTGATAGTCAGGTAGTAGCCAGCCCTAGGGTTAATTAAAACCCTCATTCAGTTAAAGCCTGTTATGTCCTTTACCTCATCCAAAAATAACCCAAGTGAATCCTATACTTAAGCGTGATGAGAATTTGAAACCCAAGCTCTATTAGGGTGACTCCAAAATATTTTTGGTGGAGCTTCCAGCATTAGTAAGAGAAAAGGCACGTGTGGGACACCTCTTTAGTATATAATGGAATTCATCTGCGAGGTAGGTTATGGTTTAATTATTGTAGACTTGGGATAAATGCACGTAATAGTGATAGTTATGTTTGAAGATTCCATGTCTTAGGCCTTTAGGCACAAAGTTTGGATGGATTGAATAATAACTGGGTCTAGGACAATGAATGGTGATGTTGAAAGTGATATTCATATTACTTTTAGATATATGCATATAAAAGTAATTACTTTACTAGCCATCATACACTACATAAGTTATTAGCAGTCGTGCTTCACTCAATGCTTATAAATGAGTTAGATGTTGGTGATTTTCTTCGAGCATTACTTGTGATTATTGATTGTATCATTCATTGAACATTTAGTTGGATATAATATTGAGATATGATATGGATTTGGTGTCATGCCAATACTATTATATGGAGTATGTGAGATGCTGATATATTTATTAGATTGCGTACCATGTCGATACTGATACATGGGATGAGCTCGTCCCCTACAGGTTATAGTTGAGAGTCTCTACTAACTTTTGTATGTGTGTGCATTTGATCTTAGGTGTATTTATACACCTAAGTATTATTATCTATATGCATTTAGATTAGCTTTGAGGATAACTCAATGTGCATAATGAAGTATAAAGTGTTCTTTGTGAATTTGTGTGTTAAATTGAATTTCAGAGTTTTTAAGGTGCATTTGAAATAATTCAAGAGTCAAAATGATCGAATAGAGATTAGACGAGATCACTGGTTTGGTCGGCTGAGGATATGTTTGTTCTAGTGTACTTTTGATAAGCTTTATTGTGTTGTACAACCTAATATTTTTTCTGAGATGTTGTAGGAAACTGTTGGAGCAGCTACGGAAGCTAACTAAATCCATCACACAAGCCATAAAGAGTAGGGAAACAAGAAGCGAATAGACGAGGAACATAGGACAAAGATTGGATGGAATCCCATGTAGAGGACCTAAGGCATGCATAACACCCCAAAATGTATTGAGATATTGGTTGGGCTATGCTATGTCCATACATCGAACACCAAGGGGCCATTCAATAGGCCACGTAGTTCAACCTCTTCCCCCCTAAAACTTGTTTTTTCACTTGGTTTGAGTTAAGGGAAAAGTGGTGAATGCTTATATTTTATATGGGAAATCTAATGGAAGACGTCAAGGGCTATATGAAGAGTACTTAGCCACATTTATAAGACATCTTGGGAACATATATAGTTGGAGAGAGGAGAAGGCATCAAGGGCTCTACTCTAGGGTTTTTCTTCCTTTAAATTCTATTCGTCTTGCATTTTTTCTTATGAAATCATTAATGGTGATTCTTTGTATGATTATGAGTGGTTAAATACCCTCTTTATAGGGTTGAGTCTACAAACATGGTTGCTTAGCATACATTTAAATTGGTAAAGTTAATTATCATCTTTGGTTGTTCTTATGTTCTTGTACTCACTATTCTATTGATTCTCGACCTTTAGAATAGATCTATATTTATTTTGTGAGTCCCAAAGTAGAAACATTAGATTATAACATGGAACATAAGGACTAGTTTTTGTCTTTTAGAAGAATTAAAGATAAGATTCATGATTTGGATAGAAATATACCTAATTTTCCCCATTTGGATAAAATATGGGAAGAAATATAAATGTGTTTTGAATTAGTTTTTAATCCACGCTCAATGATGTAGTCGTGAGGCTAATTTAAATATACGATTAGAGGCTTGAAAGACAAAAATCATGATATTAACCCCGTAAATCAACAACCAAGGTAGATAACTTAACCAACGAGATCGTATTGCTTTACATGAATGTTCAAGATGCCTTGACCCTAGAGTCCTCCTAATTATTGATCCCAACACTTTTAATTTCCCTTACTGTTTATTGTTACTTTTATCATAAAAAACCCAAATATTCATTGGTTACAAATCACACTCGTTTAACTTCAATAACAATACTTGAATTGGATTGTCTGCTAAATGTCAAGTCCCCGTGGGATCAATATTTAGTTTGCAAGAGCCACTTTATTACTTGCATGGTCACGTACATTGTGTGGTTGGATGCAATAAGTTTTTGACGTTGTCGCCCAGGACTTGATAAATTAGAAATATTTTACTTTGTAGTCTTACTATTTTGTTTGATAAGTGTTAGTAACTTGGTTTTAGCTATTTAATTTATAGTACAGGTTTGAATCATAATCAATGTAGCAAGGGAGAGGGAATTGGTTGAACTAGATCCCAAACTTGAGTGATGCTTTCACCAATTGAAGAGAGAAGTAACACTTCTCTATCCAATCCCACAAGCTCAACAAGGCGAGACCATTCCTAAAGCAATAGGCGATAAACAACCAACCCGTAGGACAAAGCGTAAAGTGGCAAACCCACTAGAAACCAATGTAGACTTCAGTATCCATAGACCAAATACAGGAGGTAGATTTGAGCTTAAACAAAATATGGTGAAATTATTGCACACAAGCGGGCAGTTCACAGGCCTACCACATGAGGATCCCAAAGTTTATCTTTAGAATTTTATAGAGATCAGTGACACATTCATTTCTATGGGTGTCTCCGTGGATTATGTAAGGCTCATTATTTTATCATTCTCACTCTTGAGAGAAGCAAAGAAATATTGAAGGCATAACCTTCAAATTCAATCACAACTTGGGATGACTTGGCAAAGAAGTTCCTTATTCAATTCTTTCCATCTGGAAAAATTACAAGGTTTAGGAGTGAGATCTTAAGTTTTAAGTAGAAGTCAAACAAAAATATCTAGCATGCCTGTAAGAGATTCAAGTGTCTTGTCATAGATTCACCACATCACTAATAGACAAATGGGGTATTATATCATACTTTTATTAAAAGTCTTGACCATAACACAAAGATTTTGCATAATTCAACGGTAGGTGGTCAGGCTTTGGAGAAAACCTATAATGAGTTGAATACTGTTCTCAACCATATCACACAAGGTACTCTAGAATGGTAGGGTGATGCATCCAGAAGTATTGTAAAGAAGCCTGTATATATGATCAAGGTAAATAGTATCACAAAATTGGTTGCACAATTGGCTTTTTTTAAGAAGTAGATGATGACTCAATTCAATAAGTTGAGTGTGGCTCAACCTCAGGCCCAAATTAATGTAGTTCAGCAGGTTTAGAATTGGTGTGAAATTTTTGGTAGTAGTAGTCACTCTACAGATTTATGTGGATTAAATCTGAAGTCAGTGAATTTTTATGGGCAATGAAGAAAAAGAAAATCAGAACTATAGTAATGCTGGTGATGTCCAAGCTACAACTCCACTTAGAAAGTGATGCGATCGCTCCCAAATATAGTAACCCAATAAAGGTTAGGGTCAAATCCCAAGGGAATACGTGGAATCATGACTCTCAGTTGTTGTAATCAATGGGCGGAACTGGAAAAGTAAATGGGGGGTTTTGAGTATCAATATTGAACTAGTAGCAAATACCAACTTTGGTTGGAATCAGTCATAGTGATTACTAGGATTGTGTTCCCTTGGCTTCTCAAATATGTAGGCTTATCGTGCTTTGTTGAACCAACCTAATACCTTGCATGCAAAATCGATAAGTTATGTACCTTCTACAGTCTTTTGGATGAGCAGAAGGATTTCACCCTTTACCTTTTGTGTATCAGGATGTCATTTTACTAACCCTTACCTTGATCCCAATTAACTATTACCTTTTGAATCTCTAGTTATTAGATAAAATCTAACCATCTTACGTAAAAAAAACCTAGTAGCTTGGATCGACAGTTAAACTCCAAATAATGTTGTCATTATCTTTTCCTAGTCACTACTCTTTTTGAGTAAGTAGCAATAATCTAGGTGGGATCCTAACATTTTCCACAACTAGAATAACTATTAAAGTAAAGATAATGCAATGCATGCATGGGTATCGGTTCAGAACAACAATAGCACTTCCCCTACTTCGTCAATCCACCAGGGTTTCCACATTCCTAGCTAAGGTTTTTTAGCCTCTCATGCTTGTGAAGTAATCAACAACATTTATGATTGAAAGAATAAGATGAAATCACAACAATAAGAATTAGAAAAACCAAAATCGTAACTAAATTAATCAATCAAATAAAATACAAGAGAATCCCGAGACCAAAATTGAATCTCAGAATCAAAATATATTTGTGAATATCAAGACTATATAAATTCTGCATAAAGGATATTTATAGAACATAAGGAAACCCTAAAATAAAATCCCAAAGGAAATAAGAAAAAAAAAGTTGGTGGACACTTATGGTCTCTTCTTGTGTGCTTTCCCTTGGAGCAGGTAATTCTTGTGGCCAACAACAAGGGCACAAGCGGCGACCACAAGTGGCAGACCAAAATTTCCCATGAGTCAGTTCTCGGGATTTTGGAATTCTGTCACTTGCTTTGCCCACATGCGGTCCATATGTACTACTTGCGGTCCATATGTTGACTTAGCAAGTGTTGGGAGTCATCATTTCAGCTCTTCTTTAATTTCCGTACATGGTTTGGTCACGAACAAATCGAAAAGTGTCCCAAACATCCATAATTGCACTAATAAGTATCCAAAAGCACCTTTTTGCATCTTTTTCATAAACTTAACATCCAAAATATGATTTTCTATAAACATACTCAAAATGCATTATATCTAACAAAACAACCTCTGAAACATGCATATTTTCATAGTTTTAACCATCGAAAGTTCTATATTTCTATAGCACATCAACACCCTTAACTTAGAATGTTTGCATATCCTCGGGCAATAAAACACAACAAAACAAAAACGACGCTTAAATAGGAGAATATAAGCTATTCATGGCAGTAAATCAACACTTTTAACATCAAAACACAACACCCCCTCCAATCCTTACTTTTCAAACCAACTGTGTATAAACATAAAGCACAATAATGTGACACAATGGGATTAAGGTATGTCATTACATTAGCAACAGACAACCATGCATACAAAACAATCAAACAGCTAGCAATATGACTCATATTCCCTCACAAAAAAGATGTCCCACTCACATATAAAAACTAATGCATGTTAATACAGGGACATTCAAGAAATACTCACATTTAAAAGAGAAGCTCCAATCAATGTGCATCAAATACCACAGGCTTGTCCTTATTTTTTTTACCTTAGCATTCAGATAGTCAAGTTAAGATCACCGATAATGTTTTGTTTGCCGTAAGAATGCATACTATAAATATGATGGGAGGTCCTTCAATTCTAATATCGGTGGCTCCTCAACTGGAGGTGTAGTTCTATTCTTCAAGTTAAGATCCAGCATCTTAGGGGCATATTTGTAAGAACCTATGCCATGTAGTGCATGAAAAAGCTCATCATATTCATCTATCCCACCACTCTTAATGTTTATGATAACTTTTACTAATGTTTCTGCCCCTAATCTCTCCTGAATAGGTATATCCACTGCAACCATATCATCATCCACCACAGCAATCACTGCTACCACTCTCATATTATCTGTTGTTGGATTGTCATACATATATTTAACACTATTTGTTCATTGTTCTATTTGAAGGTGATATCCTCTAGGTCCATATCAATCAACACCCGACCAGTGGACAAGAAAGGTCTACCCAAGATAATTGGCAAGTGGGAATCCATTTTACAGTCTAAAATCATGAAATCTTTTAGATACATAAATAATGCCACCCTTACCTCTACAATATGCACAATAGCTACTGGCTTTTTTACAGATGAATCAACCATCAATAGTCTTGCAGGTGTAGGACTGAGTTATTCTAACCCCAACACCTTGTATATCACCATTAGCATTATATTTATTCCTGCTTCCGAATCACATAGAGCCTAATTAATATCATAAGTCCCAATAGAACATAGGATAGTAACTGATCTTGAGTCCCCCTTATTTTCTACTGATGGTGCATGAGAATTTATGCTAAACTATTGCACTATATCTTGGAGATCTTCTGCAACCTAGTCGTCATCGTTATTACTCTCAAAATTATCATCACTACAAGTCAGATCCTTAAACTCGGCTTCAAGTGGCTCATCTACAACAATATTTTCTTTTCTTGACTCATTAGTAGCAGGCAAAGAGTGCTCATCAGGTGGGGAGTCACCCCTAGTGTTAATATCCATACAATGCATAAGTCTCAAAGAATTCTGCACTGTGTCGCTAGGAAGAGCACTTGTCTGCCATTGGGTCAAAGTGGTAGAGATTTGCCCAAACTGCTTCTCTAACTGCTTAATAGCAGTTGAATGTGACTTCGACCTTCTGGGTCAATCCTAAAATATCAACATAAGGAAAGTTTTCTTGCTCTCTTGACCCTTTATCAGCCTAGTCAACATTTCTTCTATTCTTGATTCTGTATCTCGTCTGCCAGGTGAAATGTATTTGTCTCCATCGTAATATTTCCGACCTTTATTCCCTTTTCCTTGGGATCGGAAACCCACCAACTGATGATCTACGTACTTTGCCTCCTCCTCTAGATTAGAATCATGTACCCTAAAAGATGCACCTTGTGCCCCTACTACATTAACCTTTGAAGAATTTAAAGTTATGAATTATTTGTCCACTCTCCAATATCATTCCTTAATAATAAAATCTCTTGATCTACAGTATCCTCAGTTACTCTTTGCTCATCGGAAGCTCCAATGGCATAAATGTCAGAACCTCTCTCAACCTTTTGAGTTTTCTACCCTCGGTTAGTTAATGAGATCTGATCCCTAATACTCGAAGCTATCTCTCATTGTAATCTTATAAAATCTCCTTCAGAGATAGTGTCTGCCATTGCTCTGGAACTAATAGTCAGGGCTCTATACAATATTTCCAATAAGCTTGTCCTTGAAATTCGATGGTTGGGCACCATGCTAAGCTTCTTATTAAACCTGAACCATGCCTTATACATAGATTTTAACTACAGCTACCTAAAATTATAAATCTCATCCTTGAGCTGCAAGACCCTGGATGGAGGAAAGAACCTATTCAAGAATTGTCTGCGTAGCTCATTCCATGTAGTGATAGATACTCTTGGAAGTTACCCTATCCATAAATATACTTCTCTATTAAGCGAGAAGGGAAACAACCTCAGTCTTAGTGCCTCCTGATCTACCCCAGGTATGGTATATGAAAGTGCAGATACCAGTAAAATTTGCTAGATGCATATTTGTATCATCTTTAGGCAACCCTGTAAACACACCCTTTAAGTATAAAAGTAGGATCATAGCACTAGAGATATTAAGCTTAACATCTCATGGAAAAACAGGAGGAATAAGGGATCTAGTATCTACCGGCTCAATGTATCCCAGATCTTCTTCATTATCTTTATACAACTGAACATACTGATATGTTAGGATCACTTGAGGTCGGCCTTCTCTGACTTTGTTTTGATTTCCGCCGAGTACTGCTCAACGGTCTGTTGCCTGTCTCTGCTTAGCTAGCTCTGCTCCTGGAGCTACCCGCTGAGCTTCTTTCATTTCCCTTCTCTCATTCTTAGCATAATCTAAAATTTAATCGGTCTATAGATCAACAATATCTTGTACTCCTTTAGGAGGAGGGGGAGGTACAACATCATGAACCACTTCAGGATTATCACCTCTTTTCTATTCCATCATCCTACTAGGTATTTATAGGATCCTCTCTGGATTCGAATTCACTGGGAGTAAGGTATTGCCTCTACTCCATCTGCTAGGTATACATTGGTTGACCAACTAAGAACAAAAACAAAAAATAAAGAAAAACCCAAAAAATCCAACAACTTTATTTCACAAATCAACACAGTATTTCTCATCAACGACACTAAAATTTGGTAATGTACAAGCTACAACTCCTCTCAAAAGATGATACGGTCGACAGAAAATATAGTAACCCAATGAAAGTTGGGGTTAAATCCCAAGGAAATACGCGAAATCATGGCTCTCAACTTTTGTAATCAATAGGCAGAACTGGAAAAGTAAATAGGGGGTCTTAAGTATCAATATCGGATTAGTAGTAAATACCAACTTTGGCTCTAATTAGTCGTAGTGAACACTAGGATTGTGTTTTCCTGGCTTCTAGACTCTGTAGGCTTATCATGATTTAATGAACCAACCTGATACTTTGCATGTAGAATTGATAAGTTATGTACCTTCTGTAGTCTTTTGGATGACCAGAAGGATTTCACCCTTTACCTTTTGATTCTCAGGATGTCTCTTTACTAACCCTTATCTTGATCTTAGTTAACTATTAACTTTTGAGTCTCTAGCTATTAGATGAAAACTAACCATCTTACGTAGATAAAACCTAATAGTGTGGATCAAAAGCTAAACTCCAAATTACTGTCGTCATTACCTTCTCCTAGTCACTACTTCTCATTTGGAGTAAGTAGCAATAATCTAGGTGGGTCCTAACATTTCTAACCTCTAGAATAACTATTAAGGTGAATATAATACAATGCATGCATAGGTATCGGTTCAGAAAACCAATAGCACTTTCTTTAGTTCGTTAATCTGCCAAGGTTTCTACAACCCTAGCTAAGTTATTTTAGCCTTTCATGCTTTTGAAGTAATAAACAACATCCATGATTAAAAGCATAAGATGAAATCACAACAAGAAAAAGTCAAAAACCCAAAACCATAACTGAATTAATCAACCAAAGTAAATACAAAAGAATCTCGAGACCAAAATCGAATCTTGAAATCAAAATATGTTTGTGAATATAAAGAGCATGTAACTTCTACTAAATACATATAAAGGGTATTTATAGTACATGACGAAATCCTAAAATCAAAGCCCGCATGAAATAGGAGAAAAAAAGAGTCGGTGGCCACTTATGGTCTCTACTTGTGCCCTATCCTTGGGTGTAGGTAGTACTTGCGGCCAGCAGGGAGGGCGCAAGTGGTGATCACAAGTGCCAGCCCAAAATTTCCTTCAAGTTAGCTCTTAAGATTTTGGACTTCTGGCACTTTCTTTGCCCACATGCGGTCCATAAGTACACTTGCGGTCCACATGTTGACTTAGCAAGTGCTGAGAGTCATATTTTTAGCTCTTCTTTAATTCTCGCACATGGTTTGATCATGAACAAGTCAGAAAGTGTCTCGAACATCCATAATTTCTCTAATAAGTAGCCAAAAATATCCTTTTTGTCTTTTTCATAAACTTAGCATCCAAAATATAATTTCTTGCAAACATACTCAAAATGCATCATATCTAACAAAACAACCATAGAAACTTGCACATTTTCATAGTCTTAAGCGTCAAAATTGTTATATTGCTATAACACATCAAATGCCTACAATCATAACTAGCAGAGTCATCCTAGCTACTATTGGGTGATAATTTAGTAGTTTTAGCAGTAGGAAGGTATTCAAAACAACACTCAAGATAATAATATAGAAGAGAATTTGAAAAAAAAAATTGCCAATTAAGAACAAATGGTTGAAGAGATAAAAGATTAGCAATTGACTCAAAATAATTTTGAGACACAAATAGATCGATTGTCCCAGGACAAAACTAAAGACCTCAAGGGGTTTTTCTTGGTAATATATAACAAAATCCAAAGCAAGTTATGTACCTCAAGGTGTTTTCCTGATAATACAAAAAAATCCAAAGCAAGTTATAAAAATCACCTTAATAAGTGGTAGAGAGTTTATTAACGCATCTCTAAATAAAAATCATGAGATACAAGTAAAGTTGATCACACCTAAGCAGACAAAAAAGCAAGTTGAATCCAAAGAAGTTGACAAAAAGGGAATTATGAGTACTGCATGAACATCCAGTTAAGCAATCTCAAAATAGACCAGAACCACCATTCCCTCAAACACTTAAGAAAGCCAAAGAGGATGATTGTTTTAAAACGTTCTTCCACATATTTAGAGAACTTCACATTAACCTTCCTTTGTTAGATATTTTGTAGGGAATGCCCAAATCTCCTAAGTACCTAAAGGATATGGTGATGAATAAAAGGATGCTTGGTGAAATTAAGACTATAGCACTTACAGAAGAGTGCAATTTTGTGGTTATGAGAAAGATGCCAAAAATCTCAAGGAGCTTAGGGGTTTCACCCTCCCATACAAATTGGTGAAAGTGATGTTGTTCCAACTTGAGTTATTTGGGGGCAAACATCAATTTGATGCCCCTTTATGTGTTTAAAACAATGGGTTTGGAAAGTCCAAGGCCATGTTCAATTGTATTATAGATAACAAATAGAACTAGAGTGGCCTTCGAAGGAATTATCGAAGATGTTCTCATTAAAGTTGGTAAGTTTTTTATTCCTACTGACTTTTTGGTTCTTGACTATAATGATTAGGTACTAATCATATTGTGACGTTCATTCTTGGATATTAGTAGAGCTTTGATAGATGTTAGAGAGAGCACACTCAAAATGAGACCGAATGATGAAGAGGTGGTATGCAGAGTATACAAAGCACTGAACACACCCTCACACTACAAAGATCTAAACATGATCACAACTATAGAAGTAGATAAGTGTGGGGTGGAGGAGTGAAAACTACTAATTAAATTTTTTATACTCTCTCATGGCATTGCCTAAATTAATAAATAAGTCTGAGTTTAAAAAGCTTGTAAGTGATTCTACACGAGGTGAGAAAATTAGTAAAAGGGAAATTTTGATCGTATTATTAGTAGAGTAAATAAGAGAATAAAGTTGTGGTAAGAAAGAAAGAATAGATTGAGAGAATATGGATGATAACTATGATGTGAATCATTCAACCCATGTTGTATAGAGTTAGTTATTATTATATATTGTCACCTTGTTTTTGTTTTGTTTGTTTGTTTTGCAAATTAAGGAAAGTTTGAATACCCAAATCTAAGTTAATGAGCATGATAAAAGCATAAGTATGGGGTCCCCCGGCCTACATGATGGAAATCTAAGAAAGTGACATGTTATTAGCTAGTCTTAGAGGCCACAGGAAGTATTTCTAATCCTTGTTCTTAATTTGATTTATATTTTAAGGACAAAGTATAATTTTAAGTATGAGTTGGCAGTCTTACAATTTGTTTAGGCTAAAGTGCGCTATAGGTTTTCTATTTTGATTCATTTGCAAGTTTTTGACAAAATTTAAAAAATTATAAAAAGATTTTAGCTTTGCTTATTTTAGTTTTTGTTGTTTTATCCATTTAGTAGAAGCACACTTCATTCACCCCTTGTTTTTTCTTTTTGGTTCTTTTACGAGGGAGATCCTTTTGATCCTAGTATCCTTTTTGAATTTTAGGAGTAATTTAAAAATCTGTCGTCATTTGGAATAAATCGATATTCTCTAGCTAGGTTCTACACATGATTACTTATTACAAGTTATGTTGAATTCTAAGGCATGCTGTGTAAATTGAATAACTTATGTGAGACACCTAGGCTCTTTCATATGACTCTTGTGTGCTTTTGGCTTAAATTTTAATGCTTTTAATTTCTTGGTTAGGAGTCTATAGAGATTCTTCTTGAAGAAAAATATGTTGTGTATTGAGTTTCCCATTCCATGTTTTCATATCGATGACTAGAACTTTTCTAGTGTATTTTCAAAGCAAAATAAAAAATATTGAGTTTAGGAGATGATATAGGCATTTCTTTGGCAACAATGTTTTATACCTGCTTTGTCTACCCTTTAGGCATGATCTTAGTTAGTCATGTTGAGCCTTTTTCCTATTCTATAGTATCCTAATATATAGCTTGTTCCTTTTCTTTCAATAGACCATAATTGATCCAAAACTCCTAAGTTCTTTAATTGAAAAGTTATAATGTTAAGGACTGTAAAATTGAAAAAGGAAAAAGTAAAGTTGAAGCCCCAAAGTAATAACTACAAGTATGTTTGAAAAGTTTATGTGTTGTTGGTGGAGAGTAGTGTAAAAAAGGAAAAATTTATCAAAAGAAGAGTTAATGGCAAATACTCCCTGCCAGAGATGTGTAAGCTATCTAAAAGAGATGAGCAAAACAAAAGAGAGGTGTGAAGATAAAAGTGGTTAAAATAGATTCATTGGAGATGAGTTTAATGCAAAGTATGATGTATTAAATCACATAGGAAAGATAGTCACTATTATAGGTCAAAATAATTCCTACTCATCTCTTAGCCTACGTTACAACCCGTAAAGTCCTAATTAATATTGAACTTTGATATTCTGATACTAATGAAGTACTACACAAAGGAAAAACTTATGTTTCATTATATGTGGCATGATAATTCTTTGTGAGAGTGAGAGAAATTATATTTTTACACCCACTCTTGTGTTAAAATTGTGTATTTGTGAGTGAACAAAGGTGACTCTCTTATAGTGATGGTGCATGTTTAATGATGGATAAGTGACTTATATGATATCTTTGTTGAGTAATATTCATGAGTTTTCCAACTGTTCTTAAGGCTAGGAAGTCTTGAAGTAGTATTCATGTATTCGCAATTGCAATATGACATGTCTAATGTAGAACTTTCTATTCATGTAGTTGTCGTAGTTCTAGATTGAGTGTCTTATCTCAAGTAGTTATGTAGAGTTTTTGTTGATTGTAGTTAGTGTAAGGATTTGTTCAAAGAAGAACAAGTCTATAAGTTTGGCGGTGTTGATTTTAGGCATATTTATACACCTATGTTTCATTATCTATGCGCATTTAGCTTAGTTTTAAGGATAACTCAGTGTGCTTAGTTAAGTATAAAGTGTTCTTTGTTTATTTGTCTGCTAAGTTGCATGTTTATAGTGTTTAATGTGTATTAGAAACAATCCAAGTGCAAAAATGATCAAATAAAGATTAGGCCAAAATACTTTGATTTCTTATGTTTTGCAAACAAGATCATGCCTTGTTTTTTTATTGAATCCTAACTATTACCATTTTCGATTATGAAGATATGTTACCCATAATATATGGAAGTATTTAGGTAATTTCATAATGTCATTTTTTCTGAATGCTGGAATTTGACCTCCCATTATACGCTTTAAAAGGGGGTCATTGACTCTTTTATAGTTTAGTGATATCACTAGTTAGGTCATCCGTAGCTATGCTTGTTCTAGTGTACTTTTGATGAGCTCTATTATTTTGTGTGGCCTAATTTTTGTTATGAGATGTTGTAGAAAACTATTGGAGCAACTATTGAAGCTAAATGAAGCCTAAACACAAGGTACTAAGAGTGGGGAAACAAGGAACAAGAAGATAAGGAGAATAGGACAAAGATTGAACAAAATCCTATATTGACGCCATGCACTGCACCATAAGTGAAACACCCTAAATTTTGGCTCTTAAAAACTTCTTGATCTTTGAGCTCATTATCCTGATTACAACTGGACCTTATAAGTCATAGGGTGTCCTAACGAGTCATTGGGATGAGTCGTAACCAAAGCAGTAAGTTTGTGGATTGATTCTTCTTTGAGTACGAGTGGATCACTAAGAGTCGTAAAGGTATATTATGAGTTGTTAAGGTATAATTAAAAAGTGTCCAGTGTAAGTCTCAATTTGGGTTCTGCGTTGACTACAACTGGACTGTACTAGTCATAGGGTCTCATTACGGGTTGGTTTCTTTGAGTCATAAGGATAGCAGTGTAGGGTGACTTAGTGGTACTGCATTAAGGAGTGGCTATGAGTCAGGGGTTGACTCGTAACCAATGGCAACCCTTTTCATCTTTTAAGTTAAGGGCATTCTAGATATTTCTCCTCTTACCCAATATGAAACCCATGTCTTATAACCTCTTTAGGGTGTCATTATCTCTCAAAAACAATCTAAGTAACATCTTATATACTCCCAAATTCTTAAGGTCAAAAACACTTAGGGTTTGTAAGAGGTTGATCAATTAGGGCTCTCAAGGGTGATTTTTCTTCGTACGTCTTACTGTTACAGTCCTGCTACTCTTTCATCATTGTTAATTTTGTAAAAACATGTGTTTTAAGGTATTGCTCATAAGATGTTTATATGGGTTTTGAAACAAATATTGGCATTTTTTGAATGTTTATGAATTGAACAACGTTTCTCATGATTTATATATGATTTTCATGCTTTAAATATGGTTTCGAACTTGTGGATGGATGGATATGGTGAATGAACTAGGGAATTGTGATTTTCCCAAACTTGTGATTTTTAAGTGGTTATGACCCCAACCCTATAATGTGATATTGGTTTTGATTATGGGAACTGTGGGAATTTGTAAAATTGAACTAATCTTGAACAATTACATGATTCAAAAAGGTATGTGAAATACAATGGTATGATTTAATGAACAAAGGGAGTCGGACCCCTCCATGTATTAATGAACAAAGGGATTTGTTTTCTTAAGTTAATGGGAATCATTTTGGCATGTTGTTGTTACCTTACAAGTATAGTTAGTATGATTATACCAATAATGTATGCCTTAATGTGGAATATGGTTAAATGAATGGGAATGTGAGATATTTGTTTAATTAGGATTTAATAAGGGTTCTGTAGCTGAGTCATGAAAATAGAGGTCTGAGTGACCAATACTGGAAACCGCATTTGCAGACACGGGGGTCAGAGTGACCAGAGAGGTTCAAGTCCTCATTATTATTTCAGGATTAGGGAGGTTTGAGTGCCCCATAAATTATTTTATGATCTGGTGCTTAAGTTACCTTAGTATATGTTGGGAGGTTTGAGTCCCCCGTGTGCATATATATGAGATTATTCTTTGATTCGTGCAGTTACACGCATTGGGGCCAGACCAGGGGGTGAGATTTGGGGTACATATAGCCCATGGATACTATTATATGATAGTTAAGCTACATAATCCAGGATAAAACTTTGAAATACATGTTTAGCCTTATTCCTTAACCAAATATGTGATATATATATATGGTTATGCATTTTTTATTATGTGCATTGGTTTTGAATGATTTCAACTATTGTTCATGTCATTATGTTATCCTTATCCCTGTGTTAAATGTTAATTACCCTGCTAACCATCTTCGGATGTTGTATCCCCACGCAGTGCAGGAAGTGGCCATACTTTTACTCCTCCTATTTAGTGACTTAGATTCAGGATCAGCTGGTGAATCAGATTAAAGTGGTGAACTTTCATACTTCGGAAGACCTTATTTCATGATTATGGTTTCCTTTATATTTTTATTATTCTTATAGATTTGGTTTTTGTCTATTGTCAGGGGAATGTCCCTACACTTTATTGATATATAATTTTGGATCATTATTTAGAAGGCTTTGTTTGGACTACTGTGGCTTTTGGGTGTATCAGTTTGTTATTTGGCTGATCGGCGTTGTTCGGTTATAGACATGCATTTAAAATTTTCTTAGACTATTGTACGCTATCTTGTTATATATTTGAAATTCAGCCGACCAAGGGGTGTGGAGTGTCTGATTTGGTTAGGTGCAGTGGTTGATCTCTGGTCTACATAGGACATGAGATACCCATCACGTCCTGGCCCTTGTTCTAGTTGTGACAAAGGTGGTATCAGAGCCTAGGTTTGGTGTCATTGGGTGTCCAACAAATCCGTGTTATGTAGAATCTCATTTATGGGTGTTTAGCGCACCACACTTATAAGAGGGAGGCTATGAGACAATTTGGAATGTTTCCCCTTATTTTTGTTTTGTTTCAAGCAATAGAGCCTAAGGTCTTGAATCTCTCTAATTCTCGTTTGTTCTCTTTTCAGATTACGCTAACCAAATGATCTAAAGCTCATGGAAACTCCTCTATCCCACTTGAGAGACATGCCCTACTTATGTGGTACAGGCCCGGTCTGGGGAACCAGACTCGATTGCCCTCCTAAAGTTCCATCGGTTCTCTATAGTCCTCCTCAAAATCCTCAGGTTGATGTGTCTAATGCAGAATTTTGTTAGTCCATACATATAGTTTCTCATAATAGCTTCTCATTCTGAGCGTGTAGCTTCTGTTATGCCATTTTTTGAAGACATAAGGGTTGGCCAGTTTATGAGGTTGTGTCCTTCTATGTTCACTGGTGTTAAGGTTAAAGAGGATCCTCAAAATTTTATCGATGAGATGGAGAAGATCTTCTGGATCATGTATGCTAATAATGTGGAGGGTGTAGAATTCGAAGCTAATCAGCTGAAAAATATAGCATACCAATGGTGTGAGGAATGGGAACAATCTAAGGGCGATAATGCCGACTTCACACTGTAGGATGATTTATCTAGTGGCTTTTTGGACTGCTTTTTTCCATAGGAGTTGAGAAAGAAAAAAATAAAAGAGTTTGTTAATCTGAAGCAAGTCAGGATGACGGTCAAGGAGTATACCTTAAAATTCCATAAGTTGTCCTGATATGCTCCTCAGATAGTGTCTAGAATGAGAGCTAGAATGAGGAAATTTGCTTTTGGGTTGTCTCATAATTTGATACTAGAGAGTAAGAATGCCTAGTTAAATAAGGATATGGATGTTTCCAGATTGGTTGTGTATATTCATCAGGTTGAGCAAGAGAAGAAGAAGAAGGCGGAGATAGGGGAGAGGCAGAGCAAGAAGTTTAGATTTTTTTATCAGGGTGGAGGTCAGCAGCTGAGTGGTAGAGATGATAGAAAGTTATCTTAAAAACGTGGGAGAGTTCTAGTTACTACTCTACATCTAGTGATCCTTATCTAAAGTCATTGGGTGATCTTTTTTCTCAGCATAATGGTGGGTTTAGGGCATAGGGTGCCCAATCTCAGGCTGGTAGGGCTCAGTCTTCTCCATCATATCCTTCTTATAGATTCTGTGGGCAGGCGCACCGTGGGTTTTGTGACGAGAAGAGGAAAAGATATTTTAAATATGGACAGACTAGTCATCTATAAAAGGATTGTCCTTCTATGGTTACTTCAGGGGCAAATAAGATTCTCGTTGCCACTTTATCATCTCTTGCACCAAAGGGTGCTACTTCTACTTCTGGTACCGGCACTGGTTGAAATCACTTGTATGTTGTTTCTACCCAACAAGACTCTGAGGCATCTCCCAATGTTATCACAAGTATGTTATGACTCTTTTCTCATGATGTGTATTGCTTGCTTGATCCTGGGTCTACTCTTTCTTATGTGACCTTATTTGTGCCTTTATATTTTTGTTTCGATCCCAAGTGTATCCTTGATATTTTTTCTGTTTCTAATCTGATGGGTGACTCTTTGGTTTCTAAGAGAGTCAATAGGGGTTGTGTGGTATTTGTTGGTAGTAGAGAAACTCTGGTAGATCTGATAGAGTTAGACATGGTTGATTTTGATATCATATTGGGGATGGATTGATCGCACTCGTGCTATGCCTCCTTAGATTTCCAGACCCTTAAAGTCATGTTTAAATTGCCCAATGAGATGATTATTGAGTTGGAAGGGGGTTCTCTAGTGCCTAAGGGAAGGTTCATACCATATCTTAAAGCTCGGATGTTGATTTCCAAGGGATGTCTCTATCCGTCCTAGTGTGTCTCCATGGGAGGCTCCTATTTTGTTCGTGTGTAGGAAGGATGGTTCTTTTCAAAAGTGCATCAATTACCATTATTTGAATAAGGTTATGGTGAAGAATAAGTATCCTCTTTCTTGGATTGATGATTTTTTTTACCAGCTTCAGGTGCAAAATTTTTCTCTAAGATTGATATTAGGTCTATTTATCATCAGCTAAAAATTAGGAAGGTGGATGTCCCTAATATTGCCTTCCAAACCCGGTATGGTTATTATGAGTTCTTAGTCATATCTTTTGGTTTGACTAATGCCCCAACGACATTCATGGACTTGATGAATAGGGTCTTTAATTAGTTTCTGTATTTGTTTGTCATCGTATTTATGAATGATATTCTAGTGTATTCCAAGTGTGAGGCGGATCATACCGATCACCTCTATATCGTGTTGCAAACCTTGAATGATCAGCTTTTGTATGCTAAGTTTTGAAGTGGGAGTTCTGGTTGCAATATGTTACTTATCTAGGTCATGTCATTTCTAGTGAAGGGATCATGGTGGATCTTCAGAAAGTTGCAGTTGTCATGGCCTAAGACCATGACTCCAACCGATATTTAAAGCTTTATAGGTTTAGCCGATTACTATAGGATATTTATGGAGAGTTTCTCAACCCTAGCTTCCTCACTAACTAAATTGACTCAGAAAAAGGTAAAATTCTTGTGGTTTGATGCTTGTGAGGATAGTTTTGAAAAGCTAAAAGATAAGTTGACTTCATCTCTAGTTTTGACTCTGCTTGATGACACTGATGGTTTTGTTGTCTATTGTGATGCAGCCCGTGTGAGACTTAGTTGTGTGTTGATGCAGCATGGTAGGGTGGTGGCCTATGCTTTTAAGTTGTTGAAAGTGTATGATAAGAATTATCTGACTTATGACTTGGAGTTATTGGCGGTGGTGTTTGCATTGAAGATCTGGCATCACTATTTGTACGGGGTTCATGTAGATATCTTTTTTTATCATAAGAGCCTTGAATATGTGTTCACCCAGAAGGAGTTAAATCTCAGGTACAGGAGGTTGCTTGACTTGTTGAAAGACTATGACATGAGTCTTCACTGCCCTCCAGGTAAAGCTAATATAGTTGTTGATGCTCTTAGCAGCTTATCCATAGGTAATCTAGCTCAGGTGGATGAGGATAAACGAGTGTTGGTAAAAGATATTCACCATTTAGCTAACCTTAGAGTTCATCTATTAGACTTCAAAGATGGTGATGTATTTGTACAAGAGGTCACAAAGCCATCTCTTGTTGTTGAGATAAAGAAGAAGTAGGTACTGGATCCTATCTTAATAAAGATTAAGGGAGATAGGGGACAACATAAGGTTGTAGTTTTTGAGATCGGTGGTGATGGTATCTTGAGGTACGATGGTAGATTATGTGTTCGTGATGCAGATAGGTTGTGGGAGAGGATCTTGGCTGAGGCTCATGAGACATGTTATGTCATTCATCCTGGTTCGACAAAGATGTATCATAATCCTAAGAAGATTTATTGGTGGAACAATATAAAGCGAGATGTGGCAAATTTTGTGGCTAAATACATGGTGTGTTAACAAGTGAAGGTTGAGCACTTAAGGCCCAGTGGGTTGACTCAAGAGATCAGGTTTCCTATTTGGAAATAGGATATAATTATTATTGATTTTGTTATCGGTCTTCCTCAGTCTCAAAGTTAGTTTAATTCAATTTGAGTCATCATGGATAGGATGAATAAGTCTGCTCACTTCTTGCTCGTGAGGACTAATTATTCGGTAGAGGATTATGTGAATTTGTTCCTCCAAGAGATTTTAAAGTTGCATGGGGCGCCTGTTTATATTATGTCAGATCATGGTACTCAGTTCTCATCACACTTTTGGCATTCGTTTTAGAGAGTTTTGGGAACTAAGGTGAGCCTTAGTACTGCTTTCGACCCGCAGGCAGATGGGCAAGTGTAAAGGACTATTCAGACATTAAAAGAGATGCTTCGAGCTTTCATAATTGACTATGGCGGTAGTTGGGTTGATTATTTACCTCTTATAGAGTTTGCATATAATAATACTACTCTCTAGTATTGGGATGGCTCTATTTAAGAGATTGTATGGTAGGAGGTGTAGATCTCCTATTGAGTGGTTTGAGCTTAGTGAGGCAGAGATGTTTGGCCCAGATTTGGTTCACCAAGCGATGAAGAAGGTGAAGGTGATTTGAGATAGACTCAAAGATGCTTCAAGTCGCTAAAATTCCTATACATATGTGAGGTGTAGGGAGATAGAGTTTGAGGTTGGAGATTAGGTATTTTTGAAGGTATCTCCCATGAAGAGAGTAATGTAATTTGGGAAGAAGGGGAAGCTTAGTTTCCAGTATGTCAGCCCGTACTACGTCTTGAAGTGGATCGGTAGTGTTGGATTTGAATTGGAGTTTCCCTCTATTTTGAGCTCCATTAATCTGATGTTCTATGTTTAAAAGTTGAGAAAGTGTGTGGGCGATCCGACTGTTATTCCTTTAGAGGAGGGAGGTATTTCAGATTCATTATCTTATGAGGAAGTCCTAATTGAAACTTTGGATTGGCAAGTTCGTTAGTTGCAGATAAAAGACGTAGCTTCAGTAAAGGTTCTATAGATGAACTACAAGGTTGAAGAGGCTACTTGGGGAACTGAAGAGGAAAGGAATTCCAAGTATCCATTCTTGTTTTCTTCTCTGGATAATCGTGCTTAAGGTATATGTTATTCTTAACATCTTTATTTTTCAAATTTGTTAAAGGAAAGAATGATTTCCTAGGCATCTTTATTTTCTGAGTTTATTAAAGGTAAGAGTAGAGGTAATGGATTCAAATCATGCTAGCAATTACCTTTACCCATAATTCGAGGACGAATAATCTAAGTGGGGGAGAATTGAAACACACTGAATTTTTACCCTTAAAAACTTTCTGAGATTTGAGTTCACTGCCCTGGTTACGACTGGACCCTATGAGTTGTAGGGTGTCCTAACGAGTCATTGGGACTAGTTGTAACCAAACCAGTAAGTTTGTGGCATGATTCTACTCTAAGTACGTGTGGCTCCCTAAGAGCCGTAAGGGCATGTTATGAGTCATTAGGTGTAATCATAGGTGTCCAATGTAAGTCTCAATTTGGGTTTCATATTGACTAAGATTGGAACCTACGAGTCGTAGGGTCTCATTACAGGTTGGTTGGTTGAGTTGTAAGGATATCAATTTAGGGTGCCTTGGTGTTACAACTTTGGTTACGACTCGTGGTGACGAGTCGTAAGGAGTGGCTATGAGATAAAGGTTGACTCGTAACCAAAGGCGACCTTTTTTAGCTTTTAAGACGAGGTCATTATAGACATTTCCCCTCTTACCAACTTGAAACCCACGTCTTATAACCTTTTTAGGGTGTCATTATCTCTCAAGAACAATCTAAGTAACATCTTAAATACTCCTAAATTATCAAGGTTAAAAACACTTAGGGTTTTCAAGAGGCTGATCATCTCAAGGGTGATTTCTCTTCGTACATCTTACTGTTACAGGCATGTTACTCTTCCTTCGTTGTTAATTTTATAAAACATGTGTTTTAAGGTATTGTTCATGAGATCTTTATATGGGTTTTGAAACAAAGGTTGGGTTTTTTTTAATGTTAGTGAATTGAACAATGTTTCTCATGGTTTATATATGATTTTCATGCTTTAAATATGGTTTCAAACTTGTAGGTGCAATGGTATGGTGAACGAACTAGGGAATTGTTATTTTCCCAAACTTGTGATTTTTGAAGTGGTTATGACCCCAACCCCATAATGAGAAATTGGTTTTGATTATGAGAACTGCGAGAGTTTGTAAAATTGAACTAGTCTTGAACTATTGCAGAAATAAAGAGGTATGTAAAATACAATGGCATGATTTAATGAATAAAGGGAGTCGGTGACCCCCCCTTTGTGTATTAATGAACAAGGGAAGTTGTTTTCTCCAAGTTAATGGGAATAGTTTTGGCATGTTGTTGTTACCTTGCAAGTGTAGTTGGTATGATGATCCCAAGAATGTATGCCTTAATGTGGAATGTGGTTAAATGAATAGGAATGTGTGATACTTGTCTTAATCGAGCTTTAATAAGGGTTGTATAGTTGAGTCGTAAAAGTGGAGGTCTGAGTGACCAATAATGAAAACCGCATTTGTCGAAGCAGGGGTTAAAGTTTCTAGGGTAGTTCGAGGCCCCCTTATTGCTATTTTATGATTAGGGAGGTTTGAGTCCCTCGTAAATCATTTTATGATCTTGTGCTTAAGTCACCTTGGTATATGTTGGGAGGTTCAAGTCCCCCGGTGCATATACATGAGATTATTCTCTGATTCGTAAGGATACACGCACTGGGACTCGACCAGGGGGTGAGAGTTGGGGTCCATATAGCTCGTGGGTACTATTATATGACGGTTGAGCTACACATCCAGGCTAAAGTTTTGAAATGCATGTTAAGCTTTATTTCTTATCCCAGTATGTGATATATATATATATATGTTTATACATTTGATTATGTGCATAGGTTTTGAATGATTTCAATTGTTGATCATGTCATTGTAAGACCCCACAAAATTCTCTCATAGTCTGAGCCTTAGAGCGTGTCAAGTGAAGCGTAAATCTGGTCCTAAAAGGGTGAGAAGTGACTTAGAGAAATGTTTGTGTTTAGGCTCTTGAGGATTGACTAATGGTTTTTCTATTGCTACAGGAACCCTATAATGGCACCCAAAGGAAAGTGGCCCATGATTATAAAGAAGGAACAACAGAAAAGTGTACGCCAGAAGCTCATCGATGAGGATTCTGATTATGAAGAGAAAGAACCTATGCTCAGGAAGCGAAAGAAGAAGCAAATTCCTAACCAGCCTCCACCACCCTCACCAGTTGAGGTGGAGGATAATGAGGACAATGAAATAACAACTGCTTCTGAGCAGGAGGCATCTGAATATTCTGAACATGAGCAGCATGAGTCTGAACATACTGAATATGAAGAGAAAGAATATAAAGAGTCTGAGGACTTTGAGTCTGAGGGAACAACATCTGAATCCTCTTCCACTGAACAACAAGATAATGAGGAGTCTCCAATTTGGGGAACACTTATCAAATGTAAGAACCCTGAAGTTCGAGGCAATGCTAGATGGAAAATTCCCAAGGCAGAGGGCATCTTCACTGCTGGGCTCTGCAGAACTGATAGAAGAAGGACTAAAAGGCCGATTCAGGAAGAAAAGAAGATTATCACCAAAGGTTTGCGTAGGTACCCTGAAGTGGAATAGAAGTTCCAAGAGTATGGCTTGGGACGGACTACAAAATAGGAAAGCTCATTTTTCCCTGCACTGGTCTGAGAGTTTTACGTAAACTACTAGGCTCAGTTGGAAAACATATGTAGGTCAGGAGAAAGAGTTGAAGACCAGCCCCAGTTGGAGAGAGTTCAAGTAAGGGGCGTAAGGGTTGATAGCTCAATCTGAATCATCAACAGGTTCTTGCATGGCCCCAACTTCACTCCTAAGGCCACTTCACCATCAGTCTATGCTCGAATTAAAAATCTGGCAAATCAACATCTGTGGTTGGCCAATATCATAGCCAAAGGGGAACCAGCATGGGTGACCAACCCAAATGAGAGAATCTATAAGTCCTCTTTGACTCAAGAGGCAAAGGCTTGGTGGGGTGTAGTGCATATCTGGCTTATGCCCGCTGATGGAGACAATGTTTTGGGTGACGATCGAGCTATCCTAGTAGATGGCATGGTGCAGCAGCTCCTCCTTAATTTCAGGGAAATCATTGCTGATGAGATAAAGATTAGAATGTCATGAATCGATACTGCTTATCCTTTCCCGTGTCTTATCACAGAGTTGTGCTGAGATGTTAATGTGCCAGAGATTGCAGGGGTTAATGATGACATTCCTACCCGAAATACGCATAATCCCATACGGTATGATGATAATCAGTCAGGACTGAGACTTGATAGAGGTGTAGAGGTAGCAGCAGACCCTCCAGTTACAGATGTCGATTCAACACCTAATGTGGAAGTGCAAGATTCTGAGACTGCACAGCCAACTTTTTCAGCACAAGAAGGTTCAGTGCCTGAGAATGAACCCAATCCCTTAGCTCTTACAGCATCAGCAGGATTTGCATTTCATCTGATCAATATCAGAAAAATAGCCAAACAAGACCAATGGTGTGAGGCACAGCTACATGCTCTTGCCAAATAGTTTGCCGCTGCAATACACAAGAGAATCAAGGCTGCCCTTGAGCCTTTTTTGACTTTGCCTGGACGGGTTGCAGATTTGGAGAACCGATTTGATGCATGGGCAAAAGATATGTCAAGAGATGATCTTGGTAAATTCAGAGCGGCCTTGAGCAAGGTAAAGGCAGATGTTGGTGTGTTGTAGTAGTACCAATTTATGGTGTCGACAAATCCGGCTATGCATGAATCTGTGGAAGAAATTCCAATACTTGACCTTACTAGAGATTCACCAAAAAAAAGGGGGGGTGGAAGGGCAAAGATAAGAGATAAGATCCTGACAGCGAGGAAGAAAAAAGAGTGAAAAAAAGGCAAAAAGAAAGGCTAAAAAAGAGGAGTTGAAGAAAGCAAGAATGGAGTCCCTAGTGGACAATGAGAGATGGAAGGAGGCTTTGAAAGCCAGGGCTGCAGGTGCCTCATCTAGCAGACTCCCTACCACTGCCAGGCCAGAAGCTCCCAATGGAGAAAAGGTAGCAAATGATGCAGCAGTAGGGTCAAAAACCTATGAACCCTGGGATTGATCCATTCTAGGTATACTCTAACCCTTAGTTTAGCTTTATTTTCAATTCTAAGTTGAGGGTGTAGGGTAGGGTGTTGTTGTAATAATTTTTGGTAGATAATTAGGAGTAATATAGGTACTTGAGGCAGTTAGCTTATTTTGTGACTTTTGAGCACCTCTCCATTGATCTGAGTTTATAACTATGTGAATTGCATCCATTTGTGACTGCGGTGCATCTTTTTGTGGCATTAGTCTGGCAACTTGATGATTTTTACTGAACAAATTTCATAAATCGGATAAGTAGTAATATGCGATGTACTTGTGTGCCATGTGTGTGTGAGGTATTACTCAGCTTCTGTTGTGTGCCAAATCTAGAACTTGCCCTGTTAGTTCTGCCTAGGTTGTAGTATAGGGGTTAGGAAAGGATCATAGGCCATTTTTTATTGTAACCCACTGTCAGCCTATATGATCTTCCCAATGTGAATAATATCCCTTGATCCTTGATTTGAGCTTATATGCTTGTTTGTTTCTGTGAAACCTCTCACCTTCCCGTTTACCTTACAATGAACCTATTTTGGCCCTTGTACTCCTTGGACACTGTGCACCCCTTAACTTAGGCAAACAACCTACGTTGAGGGTGGCTATTATAGGGGTGAGTGATGAAAAATGAGCATGAAGAGAGGTAGAATAAGAGAAAAGAATATAAAGTTGGGTGCAGTGAAAAAGGAATAAGAAAAGAGAAAGTTGTGTTAAAGATGATAAAAAGATAATATGATGATTGAAAAGACCGCATCCATCTTGAGCATGTGTGATCAATAAAAGAAAAGGAAAAAAGGAAGGTTAAGAAGTGAAACCCTAAGATTTTAGTGTAGTGTCAAGGAGGCATAGTCACTCTAAAATATCCATGAATATCATACCAGCCCCTAGCCTACATTACAAGCCTAAGAAAAACCCTAAAGTGATCCTAACTGACCTACCTGAAGATTTGGGTACTAACTATAAGGGCAAGCCTATGGCATTTGACATGCAGTGTTTGGATCTTTATTCTGAGAGTGAGACTTGTGATTATCCCCATGTTTATGTATGTGAATTATGATATGAGTAAAAAAGGGATTTATTTGTTGTGAGGGAACATTGGGTATGTTGCTAAGTCACTGACTTGTTCATATAGTGTGATCTTGCTATGGCATGATTTTTATTGCTGAATTTTTGCCGTATCTTGATGTTTGTGAGTTGCATGGTTGTTCTTCAAAACATCAACAATGAGTTTTAATTGACTGACTTTGGAGATGGTGAAATTATTTTGAACTAATATGAGTAGTTAGCTGCCAAATTGTACTTTGTATTCTCTTAAGTTATGTTTTAGTTGCTTGAGGACAAACAATTATTTTAAGTTGAGGGTGTTGATGTGTGAGCGTATGCTAACACATTTGTGGCTTTTAACTCTAAATAATTGTAAGATTTTGAGAAACTTTAGTTATTTTTATTGTGTTATGTTTGATTTTGCAGTTTAAGCTGATATGATAGACAACCAACAATAATGGAAGCAAAAAGGCTAAAATATGAAGTAATTAAGAGACAAGTGCAACTGCGACATTCATGATAGGTCATCAGCCCGGTGATAGGCTATCAAGGCCATTGTCAGCCTTAAACAGGGAATGAGTTCCAGCTGGTAGAATCGACGACATTTTGTGATAGGCCGTCATAATGGTGATAAGTCATCAGGAATGTCGTCATACTTAGGCAGGACATGAGAATTGGAGAAAAAGTATGACGACATTTCTGATAAGTCATCATAGTCCTGATAAGCCGTCAAAAGTTTTCGTCAACCTAAGACAGGATTAGTGCAGATTTGAAGAAGACCTGACATCATTCTTGATAAGTCTTCAGGATCTTGATAAGGCGTCACCAATAGTCGTCGTCTATTCTGAGAAAAAGCTGTAACCTTGATTTTGTTTCCTTATTTAGGGTAAACTATTTAAAGCTTTGTTTTAGGGTTTTCTAGAGATTGTTATTATTATTATCATTATTATTCCGCACAAGGTCGACACCTTGAGTTCTGGACAACATATTTTGATATTTTCTCTCTTTACTTCTTGACTTTAACAACACAACTATTTTTGAGAGATTATTATCAGTATTTTAGGATTTTTCCTTTGTGATCTAATCTTCGATTCACTAGTTATTATTCATCTCTGTAAGTTTATCTTTCAAATCGTGAATTCAAATATGTGTTTCGTTCGTTACATCATGAGTGGAAAACTCCATTAACCTGAGTTATGGGATCTAGGGTTAGGTCTTGATAAGGTGCTAAGTATTCAAGATTCAAAAGATGGTAGGATTTCTTGATAATTCTGGAGTTTTAATTAATGTCTGTTGGTTGCAAACAGTAGACACACCTGATTTGTTTTACTTGAGAAAGAAATCAAATATAGTAGGAAATGAATTATCAACAAGGACTCAGAAATACTTCGTTTAATAATCAGCGTTGTAACAAGGTTGGTTAACCTGAGGTAAAATCTGGGCAATAAATAGAAATTCAAGAGGATTAAGGAATTAAATGCTTAAGTAGGTCGAGAGACATTTAAGCATAACATTGATAAAGACAGCTTGTTATCCTACCCACCGTTAGAATCTTGAATCACATTTAGCATCTGTCATGTACCGGAAGCCCTAGTGAACATAATTCTGGTTACTCCATAAACTTTTGATTTATAAACACCGAAAGTAAAGTGACAAACAACAACTTGTTAAACCTAAACTCCTCATTTCAGAAAATATTAAACTATCAGTGGATTAAATTGCAAACAACTTGAGTTCACACCATATTTCCTGTGGGATTCGACCCCAACCGAGTTGGGTTTTATATTGACAACGATCGCTTACACCCATGCAATAGTGTAATTTGAGTGTTATCACCGTGTTAGTTTTCACGATAATCTCAGTCAAGCCATGATTCTCAGAACTCAGTGAGTTATAGGACTCTGTACTCTCAGAAAGTTACAGAACTTGAGAAATCCCAAAAATCTCAGTAATCTCAGTGTCACTAGTATTCTAGCCTCAGTTCAGTACTCAGCTCAGATCTAGTAATAATCAAGTATTCAGTTTAATCCTCAGTAGTATTTGAGTAATCTATCCTGAGCTCAATATTATTTAGTCAGATGATGAGATTCAGTAATATTCTGTCAGATACGAAACCAAGTAAATTCAGATTAACTCAGTTAGATCAGTCAAGAAATATGATCAGTATTAGATTCAGTTCAGTTTAAGTTTAGAATCATTTCAGAGTCTTTCAGTTAGGAGTAGGATCTATCACCGAGCAAGTGCAGGGATGGAGGCTCCCTGTTAGAGAGGCAGAGTCATTAGGATAAATCCCTAAACTCCAAAAATGCGTAGCCAATGCAGGATGCAGGAGTCACCCGTTAGAAAGGGTTTTTCACCCGCTAGATAGGCTTGACTATTATACTGCCTTAGGCTTGACTTCCTGTGAGGATCACCAGTTAAAGAGGCTTGACCAGAGAAGTCTTTACCCATGGCACGAAATTGATACCCTTTCAGTTGAGGTTATAGGTTGGACCCCACCAATGCCGATTCAGGGCATGTCAGTTACGTGAGAACTCCCACAGTTACAGTTTCAGTATCAGTCTTTAGAAGAGAACTCAGAAATCAGGACTGTCAGATACAGTCATCTATGTCGTTGAGGAACTCAGATAGTTCCATTAATTCATGGGACACCCGCTAGATAGGCATGGTCCCACATAAAGTTATTGAGTAATCTCATTATCAGATCCAGAGATCACTCACTAGATAAGCTTGATCTCAGTCTCAAATTTAGTTGAGTAATCTCATTATCCGATCCAGAGATCACCCACTAGATAGGCTTGATCTCAGTCTCAGATTCAGTTGAGTAATCTCATTATCCGATCCAAAGAACACCCGCTAGATAGGATTGATCTCAGTCTCAG
The DNA here is from genome assembly GCA_030864215.1 of Capsicum pubescens. Taxonomy (NCBI): domain Eukaryota; kingdom Viridiplantae; phylum Streptophyta; class Magnoliopsida; order Solanales; family Solanaceae; genus Capsicum; species Capsicum pubescens. The sequence goes on along the minus strand of CM061540.1, from coordinate 118,351,438 downwards.
ATTCAGTTGAGTAATCTCATTATCAGATCCAGAGATCACCCGCTAGATAGTCTTGATCTCAGTCTCAGATTCAGTTGAGTAATCTCATTATCAGATCCAGAGATCACCCGCTAGATAGGCTTGATCTCAGTCTCAGATTCAGTTGAGTAATCTCATTATCAAATCCAGAGATCACCCGCTAGATAGGCTTGATCTCAGTCTCATATTCAATTGAGTAATCTCATTATCAGATCCAGAGATCACCAGTTAGATAGGCTTGATCTCAGTCTCAGATTCAGTTGAGTAATCTCATTATTAGATCCCAAGATCACCCGTTAGATAGGCTTGATCTCAGTCTCAGATTCAGTTGAGTATTCTTATTATCACATCCTGAGATCACCAACTAGATAGGATTGATCTCAGTCTCTGATTCAGTTGAGTATTCTTATTATCAAATCCAGAGATCACTCGTCAGATAGGTTTGATCTCATTCTCAAATTCAGTGATTATTCTCATTATCAGATTCAGAGATCTTCCGCTAGATAGGTTTGATCTCAAATATAATCTTTTCTTATCATTGATAGTAGATTCCAAAATCATCCGTTAGAGAGGGTTGATCTCCGATGCAGTTTGTCGAGAGTAGAAAGCTCAGAATTCAGTCATTGATATGAGTAGATTCAGTTAATCAGTTTTAGTATCATTAGTTCTCGAGATCACTTACTAGATAAGAATGATCTCAAATACAGTACTCAGTTATCAGTATCAGATGATCCAGTGTTTAGTACCTCAGGCGTTAGTAGTGAGTTCAGATGTCAGTAAAGCAGTATCCGAGTTTCAGTACTTCGATTTGTGATGTTTTCATTTATGGTTTGTGCATTCATGCATGTGTTCTCATTTAGTACTCTCATGATTATTCAGTTAAGTAAGTGTTCATGCATAAGCCCTTGCATTTATCCTTACCTCATCTTTATACTCGGTACATTCTCATACTGACGCATTTGCGCTATGGTGTTTTATTTGACACCATAGGTTTAGAGGCACGAGATCCAAAGTACCCTTAGCAGCTTAGTCCAGGTCAGCAGCAGTAGACATAGCAGTGAGTCCTCTTTAGTCGAGGATGATCCTTATTTTTATTATTATCGTATTAGCCTTATTTTATTTTCAGTAGATTATGTTAGTTGGGGACATATCCCATCAACTCCACAGTTCAGATAGTTTAGAGGCTTTTCGAACAGATGTATCAGTATTCAGTTTTCAATTTTGAGTATTTTTAGATGTTTTGAACCTTGTGGCTAGTTTCCGTATTTATTATCTATATTATGTTGTGCTCAGGTACAGATATCAGTAGAGGGTTAGCTTATGGTCCTTCGGAATCATGAGCACCGTGTGACATTTCGGTTCCAGAAAAATCAGGTTGTTACAAACTTGGTATCAGAGCCTAAGGTTCAATAGTGACCCTAGAGCGAGTATGAGTAAGTTTGTGACTGGTGTATCCAGGTTAGTGTTGAAGGAGTGTAGGGTTGACATGCTCAATAAAGATATGGACCTTGCTAGACTGATGATGCATGCGCAGCAGATTGAGGTAACTAAGGCAAAATAAAAAGTGAGAGTGAGTAAGAGAGCCAGAATAGGTAGTCATTGTTTCTATCAGAAAGGATCCCAAGGTGGTAGCCGTTTTCAGCATAGTCAGAAGTTTTCAGTCCCAGCTCCATCCTCAGCTAGTGTACCCACACCAAAGTTCAGGGATGTCAGTTATGATAGGGCGCCAGGCCCCAAAGCCCAGAGTAGTGCTAGTGGTGTTCGTACCTATCTGCTTTGTGGAGAGTGTGGCAAAAGCCACCTAGGTGTGTGTAGAGCCGGTAGTGATGTGTGCTTTGGGTGTGGTAATCCAGGACACAAAATATGAGAATGTAGATTGCTAGCTCAGAGGGGTAGAGAGTTTTATCAGCAGAGTGCCTCTTCTGGTGCCAATAGTGGCCAGCGTCAGAACAGACTTCATGCGCTTCAGACCCATCATGATCAGGAAAGGTTCCCTGATATAGATTCGGCTATGTTATGAGTCCTTCAGATTTATAATATGCATTGTTAGATCATTTGTTCCTATTATGAGCCTATATGTCATCATAAGTCATGCATTAGTTTCAGATCTCAGGCGGTCAATCATGACCCAGTTCGTAGGTGCCCCGTGCACCGCCCCAGTTCGTAGGTGCCCCGTGCACCACCCCATTATTGCGATGCTTTTATGTTCTTAGACTCATTCATTTGCATGTTCAAACTCTCCATACGAAATTAACGTCATTTATTGTCATTGCATAGCAAGTCATGCTTTCAAGAGTCAGTTCAGTCAGACATTCAAGCATCAGATATGTATGTCCAGTATGAGAGCTCAGTATAGAAGTAGTTTAGTTACGTAGTCATGTATAAGATGCTCCCAATCCTTGAGTAAGTTCAGTTGATCAGTATTATTAGCCTATCGAGCGACATTCGAGGACAAATGTTTCTAAGGGTGAGATATTGTAAGACCCCAAAAAATTCTCTCGTAGTCTAAGTCTTAAAGCATGTCAAGTGAAGAATAAATCCGGTCCTAAAAGGGTGAGAAATGCCTTCCCAAGTGAGAAATATTTTGAACCGTGTAGAATTTCCCTAATATCTACTTTTTGTTATGTAGAGCATTGAATAAGCTTTCCATTACCAATTTTGTCAAAATCCGGTATTGGATGAGAAAGTTATGGCCGTTTTACTGAAAGCAGTTGGAACCGTCCAGGTGCGATGGCTGGGTTGAAGGACCGTCAAGCTTGCAATGGACGGTCGCCCAGCCCGTCGTAACCAAGTCAATGACTCCATTTCCTGGCCCAAGTCTGACAGCTAGGATGACGGAGTGTCGAGGCTACGACGGACCGTCGCTGGAACAGTCGCGCTGAGGCAGTGTGACCTCATCCTGGACAACGTGCAACGGACGGTCTGACGGACCATTGGTTTTGCGATGGACCGTCGCTGAGACCGTCACATCGAGGCAGTGTGTTCTTTTTCTGACTGATGTGCGACGGATGATCTGATGGACCGTCAGACTGAGCGACAGACCTTCAGACTCAGCGACGGACCGGCGCAGCCCCCGTTCAGTATTTTTAACTTGTTTTTAAAAGGGTTTTTTGGTATTTTTCCACTCTTTTCAGCCCCTATTTATATCCGATCAAGGCTCATAACCTCATTTCTCATCTTCAATATCAAAAACTAGGGTTTCTACAAAATCAAAACCCTTCTTTCTTCTTCAAGAAAAAAATGAAGAGAAATCAAGAAATCAAGAATCTCTCCAAGAGCCTTTAAGAAAAAGTTTCCTAAGGTATATAAATGTTGATTCTTGGGTCCCTTTCATCCAAGAAGCTCAAGAACCCTTTTCAAAAATTCAAAGATCTTATGTTTATGAGTTTTCATGATTTATATGAGTTGAAATTGATGTTCATGCTATTATTGAGTTGTGATTCATGTTTGTTTACAAGCTTTGACCCTAGTATGTGATATTCATGTGGTGTTCATGATAAGCCCTCTTCAAGTTTCTTGTTAAGTAATGTGTTCATGTCAATTAGGTGTAGAAATTGTTGAATAAGCAAAGCATGCTCCCCATATGTTTGATAAAATGCTTATGTGAAGGAATTAGAGCCATTATAGCATGTGGACTAGAAATCCCCAATTGTGTGCAAACCCATGCATGCCAAGTGTTTGTTGAAAAGCCTTAGTGAAGTGATATGATAGTATGAAATGTCCCAATTATGTGCTCTTCGATACGTACTAAGTCTTTAATACATGCTAAGTGTTTGATGCAAGACCTTATTGAATGGAGTATGAGCCAATAGCATGTTTCCCAATGTTATTACATGTTTATGATTCCTAAATGCTTGAGAAGATGCTTTAGTGATTTTGATGGTGAATGAATGTCCATGGTCTTGATTATTCAAGAATGGTTATGTTTTACTTTTATGTTATCGAGTCCTGAGGGTATTTATACCCGACAATTTAGCTGTTATCTAGAGCCCGTATCAGTTTTTATGATAATCTCAGTCAAGCCACGATTCTCAGAACTCGGTGAGTTATAGAAATCTGTACTCTCAGATAGTTGCAGAACCTGAGAAATCCCAAAAATCTCAGTAACCTCACTAATCTCAGTGTCGCTAGTCTTCTAGCCTCAATTCAATACTCAACGCGGATCTAGTAGTAATCAAGTGTTCAATTCAGTCCTTAGTAGTATTCGAGTAATCTATCCCGAGCTCAAGATCACTAAGTCAGATGGCGAGATTTAGTAATATTCCGTCAGATACGGAACCAAGTGAATTCAGATTAACTCAGTCAGATCAATCAAGAAATTTGATCAGTATCAGATTCAGTTCATTTTAAGTTAAGAATCAGTTCAGAGTCTTTCAGTTGGGAATAGGTGCTAGCACCGAGCTAGTGCAGGGATGGCGGCTCCTCGTTAGAGAGGCAGAGTCGTTAGAAGCAATCCTGAACTCCAGAACTGCATAGCCAGCGCAGGATGCAGGAGTCGCCCGTTAGAAAAGTCTTGTCACCCACTAGATAGGCTTGACTATTATATTGCCTTAGGCTTGACTTCCTGCGAGGGTCACCCATTAGAGAGGCTTGACCAGAGAGGTCTTTACCCGTGGCATAGTATTGACACCCTTCCAGTTGGGGTTACATGTTGGACCCCACCAAGGTAGATTCGGGGCATGTCGATTAAGTGAGAACTCCCACAGTTACAGTTTCAGTATGAGTCCTTGGAAGAGAACTCAGAAATTAGGACTGTCAGATACAGTCATCTATCTCAGTGAGGAACTCAGATAGTTCCATTGATTCATGGTTTTAGGTTTTAGTTCTAAACATGTATGACATGACTATATTATAAAGTCTCGTATTTGGATTTCAATTATTTCTCTTACGCATCTTTATCTCTTTGGTTTATGACGTACCAACCTAGGTTTGGGTTGAAGTAGGTGCCATCACGACCTCGACTTACAGGTTGTGACAATTGTATATTACTAGGATTTCAAAGTGAAGTGTGTTTATTCCTACAAAAAATATTACTCATTTCTCTACGATACTCACTTGATATACTCATATACTTATTGGGTATCATAGAGGACTAACTAATTTTCATTTCACATGATTGCCATTTTTTTCCTAACAAAGACTTTAAGAATGACCCAAATCGGCCATTAGTGGCACCCACATTAACTCCAGGTGGGAGAACTATCTAACCCCAAATCAAGCAAACCCAACACTAAACCCAAAAACAAGGTAACTAATTGATTTGCATAAATCAAGATAATAATCAATAAATATAATGATAATCCTACGGAAAATAAACAAGCACTTAACAATCCTTGGAATTTGAAAGTCATTATATCAAAATACTACAATGTCAATAAAAATATGGGTTCAACCCAATGTTAGGTGTATCTCACCCTTGAGCTTGAATGTTATTCGCTCTACTGTCGAGGTCTTGAAATAGTCACTAGAATATGCTCTTCGGGCACATGCAGTATCATCACACAATAAACAACAGTGTACTGGTAGGGTCATCGCCAACCCAAAATGGAAAATTTGAGCAATTAAGCATAACTTAGTAAAGCAAGATAACCATGAACAACTACAATGTAACCTTACCTTAAGTTCATGTCACTTAACCTTAATCAACTGCATTATAGAGTTTAGTCAATATAAGTCAACATATAAACAAGTAAAATCAAGAACATGACCACCAACAAGACTCAAATTCAACAACCATTACTTAAACAATATATCAATCGTGTCCCAGTTACACAAGAAAATAGATAATATAGAGTAATGTCAACCTTGAAATTAAACCCCGACCACTCAAGGATCCATTCCCAATAATAACAATGGCAAAATCATGAATCCAAGTTTACATCAAAAAACCAAATGTAGCAATAAACACATAAGCCCAGTTCACTCAAGGAACCAATATAAGAAGTTAACAAGTATTCCTTGTTCACTCGAGGAACAATTATAATAGGTATAAACATAATCCCTAGTTCACTCAAGGAACCATCACACTCACCTGTACCTTATACATATATGCTAAGGGTCTTATGGTCATCCACTAGTCATAACCACAAGGGACGAGCTCGTGTCCATATACTGAATCCCAAACATCAAGTGAATACCAACCTTATATCAACCAATCCTGCAAAGATGTCTAACTATTGGTACATCCCATAATCATGACTAATATCACAAAAAATATAATCATAATGATAACAAGAACAAATCTTGAAAAAACCAACAAGCTTTTTATATAAATTCATTGCATGCGATTGTGACAAGCAAAATAAAGGAATAGTGATAGTACACACATAAAATAATTTAGGTTTCAACTACATTACAATATCATCTACCTCAATCCAAGCCCGAAATGCTCCAGCAAACTTGAGCTTTTCCTTTTCTTGAAACCTCGGCTAGATTATGGTTTAAACAATAGGAATATATTACATAATCAATCAATTGACCTACAAAATCAAGGATTAAACCTAATCCCAAATCCCTAGGCCAAATTCAAGATCATTTATTTTATTCTAGGTTTTTTCTATCATAATTCCACCTTAATCCTACAAATTTCATGATTACAATGGTGAATTATCAACATGCAAGAATAAATTTACAATATTTAACTAAAACCAAAGGGCTTTCTTCCCAATTTACTTAATCACACCTAAAAATTAGCTAGGTAAGTCAAATCATCTGCCAAAACCCAAAACTAATGATTTTTATTAATTTAGAATCGAACTAGGAGTTAATGAAAGTAATTACTTACCATTATGAAGAATTTAGATGAAAATTAGGTGGAAATTGCGAAAAATATCACTTGCCCTTCCCAAAAGAATTTTTAAATAATTAAATATTTTGAGGTATTTTTCTGCATCAATCCACATATATCCCTCTATGGTAGTCCTATCCTGCTATAGCGCGTTTTGCCCACTATTGCGGGATAAACCGACTTTAACTCTCATTATAGAGAGAATTTTTATGTTGTTCTAGTCATATCAACATGATACTTTCTATAATTGGTATGGTGAGGTATAAACTCATTATTTCTCCTAATTTTTCCTTTTTTGCAATGCATCATTAAACCATGACATTTTGGACTAACCCCTTTACGTCAAATTTGATATCAGGATTTCTGCTTATCCAAATTCACTTTCAAAAGATCCTATAGTTTCCTTATTATTTTATAGAACATAAAAATATGTTAAATATTTTCACACTTGCCTAATACGTTCCTAAATTACCCTAGTCATAGCTTGCTTGAATTTCATCCAACACTTGCCTAGCCTGAAAGTTTTAACTCCCAGTGCGGGGAAAACCTTTGCCTAAATTTTTGTATGCTAGACTCACCTGTAATGAAGGAAGGGTCATTACAATAGGTACCAATTTACTCATCATTCATCTCTGAACAATCAAATTATCAAAATGATTTATGTCAAAGAGCAAAGAGTACATGTATCCTCAAACAAGTGAGGGTACTTGTCCTGCATGTCCTCTCGATTTCCCAAGTAGCTTCCTCAACTAGAAGATGCTTCTATTGGACCCTCTCTGGCTGAATATCCTTCATCATCAACTTTTAAATATCTAAATCAAGAAGAGAAATCGAATCCTTCTCATAAGAAAGATCCTTACGTAGCGGACCATATGATAATGTAACCCCCATCCCATGATATCTCATAAGCATGGATACATGGACCATTAGATAAACCCTTATAAGCTTGGTGTCAATGCCTACCTATAAGCTATCGGACCTATATCCTAAAGAATCTCAAATAGATCTATATAAAAAGGTATAATCTTACGTCTTTTACCAAACCTCATGAGTCCATTGACAGGAGATACGTTTAACAAAACTTGTTCACCAATATTGAATGACATATCCCTTACCTTATGATCTCCGTACTTTTTTTGTCTACTCTTGGCTACTAATAACTTGCTCTAAATGAACCTCACCTTTTCTTAGGCTATCTTCACCAATTCCATGCCAAAAGGCTTCACATCACCAACTTCAAACTATTCTATGAGTGATCTACACCTTCTTCCATAGAGTGCTTTGAATGGACCCATATCAATTCTAGAATAATAGCTATTATTGTATGAAACTCACACAACATCAAAAATTTATCCCAATGATTAGAAAAGACAGTTACATATGACCTTAACATATCATCAAGCATCTAAATAGTCCTCTTTAACTGCTCATAGGACTAAGGATGAAAAGCGGTGCTGAAGTCAAGCATAGTGCCAACACTTCATGTAACCTATACCAAAACTTAAAGGTGAATTGCATACCTCTAATAGAAATAATGAAAATTGGCACCCCATGCAACCTCAATATTTCCTTGACATAAATTTTAGTCAACAACTTTGAGTTATAATCCACTTTATTTGGGATGAAATGAGCTAAGTTGGTTCGCCTATCTACTATGACCCATATTGATTCATTCTTCCCCAAGGTCTTAGGAAGACCATCTACAAAGTTCATCAATATTATCTTCCACTTAAACTTGGGAATGGACATCCTTTAAAGTAATCCCATTGACCTTCGATGATCGTAATTCACCTGATAAAAATTGTGACATTAGATACATACTCAACTATACCCCTCTTTATATCAGGACACTAAAAGAGCTACCTTTAGTCATGATATATCTTGGTTGCATTGGGATGAATAGATTACCAAAGACCATTAGCCACTGCAAGCAAGTCAAGAATAAAATCACCAAACTGGGGCACACCTACGTGTTACCTCCCCATCAATACCCCATACACAATAAGTATGGCATAAAAAACTTTACTACATACTACTTTATTTTGAAGTCTATTCAACTTCTCATCTTCAAACTCTCTATCCTTGATTTGATCAAGGAATGTTAATCTTATCTTTATTCTAGCCCACTCCACCCTTTTCAGAGACACCAAATTGCATAGACTAAGATGCTAGAGTTTGAATCTCTCTAACCAAGGGTCGCCTTGACATTCTTAATCAAGTTAGACTACCCATATGTATAGCTTTTTTTCTCAATACATCTACCACCACATTAGCCATACCCAGATGGTATTAGATGGTCATATATAATCCTTTACCAAATCTATCCACCTTTTCTGTCTCATATTCGAATCCATTTAAGTGAAAACATTCTTTAAATTGTGATGCTCCATGAAAACTTTACACTTAACACCATAAAGATAATTCTCCAAATCTTAAGTGCAAAGACCACTACCGCTAACTCCAAGTCATGGGTTGGGTAATTATTCTCACAAGGATTTAATTACCTCAAAGAATTGGAAATCTCTTTTTTGTCATACATCAATACATATCCAAACTAGAGAGTGAAGCATCACAAAATATAATAAAATCTTTATCTTTAACTGGCAGTGAAAAAATAGGAGCTGAAGTAAAAAGTGTCTTAAGAATTTGGATGCTTTCTTCACATTTATATGACAAAACAAATAATACCTCCTTCTAGGTTAACCTTGTCAATTGCACAACAATAGATGTAAAATTCTTGACAAACTTGTTAGAATAACTAGCAAGACCCACAAAACTTTTAACCTCAGTCACGGAGCTAGGACGAACCTAATTCTTAACATCCTTAATCTTCTAAAGAGATACTATTACCCTTTTTTCTAGAACAACATGCCCTAAAAAGGCAGTAAAATAAAACTAGAATTCATATTTAGAGAACTTAGCATACAACTACTTCTTCTTCAAAATTCCTAAAATAATGCTTAGATGATTTGCATATTCCTTCTTACTTATGGAATAAACCAGAATGTCATCAATAAATCACAAAAGAATTCAAGAATGACATAAAGATATTGATAATCAAGGTCATGAAATTTGTTGGTGCATTAGTTAACCCAAATGACACCATAAGAACTCATTATGCCCATACCGAGTCCTAAAGGTTGTCCTGGGTATATCCTCAAGAAAAAACTATAATTGATGATTGCTTGACCTCATGTATATTTTAGAAATAATAGTAGCACCTCGCAACTGGTCAAAAAGATCATTGTAATACCCCGTACTTCTACCTAGCTTAAAATCGTCCCAAAAATATTAAAGGCTTACTTTAAAAGATGAATCCACTTTTATACATATGGAATTTTCAATATTTTGACATTTAGCTATGTGTGAAATTGAATAAGCTTTCCATCGATTCTAAATTTGCCCAAATCCGATACCCGGACAAAGAGTTAAAGCCATTTTAGTAAGATAGTGTGCCACCTGAGCCATCAACGCGTCACAGAGCATGCCAAAATAGCAATCGTCAAATACAGTGAGCCTCCATGATTATGGCACATTTTTCCAAGGCTCAAATTCAAAATATTTCCTTTCCAGTATCTCAACGCGATACCACCGCATCGCGGTGAGCTTTCAGGTCGCATCCAGTATTGCAACACGATTTCACCGCGTCACGCCATGATGCAATTTCTCAGTTGTCATTTTCCAGAGACACGGCGTGATAGCACCGCGTCACGCCAGGTTCCCAAATCAGGTTTTCAGTGACGAAAAATAAAAACTTTTTAAGTGAAATTGGGTCTTTTTCCATGATCCGGATTAGCCTTTAACCACGAAATTATGCCCTAAAAACCCCATTATATCATTTTTCCTCACTTTCTCTCAAGAACAAAATCCTTCTCTCTCAAGAGGCAAAACCCCTAGCTCAAGAAATCAAGGCCAATTCCAAGAATCTCTCCAAGAACCTCAAGAACTTAGATTTCTAGGTATATCAAGTGTTGATTCATTAGTCCCCTTTCACCTATGAAGCTCTAAAATCTCCTTGCTAAATCAAGGGATTTTGTATTTATGAATGTTCATGATTTAGTTGAATTGAGATTTATGTTCATGTTGTTGTTGGGTTTTAATTCATGTTTTAAATTCCATGTTCCAATGATTGTTCCTAGTATGTGATGTTTTGCATAATATTCATGATAAACCCTTTGAATTTGCTAATTTATTTATGCAACCGTGATAATTAGATGCATTAATGATGGTATAACCAAAGTATGCTCCCCATGTGTTTGATAAAATGCCTAGGTGAAGGAAAAAGTGTCACTATAGTATGTTAATATGAAATCCCCATTTATGTACAAGTTAATGCTCGTCAAGTGTTTGATGAAATGTCTTAGTCAATGAATTATGGATATATCTATATAGCCATTGTTGTGCTTTTGAACTTATGCCATGATTTACTATTATTCTATTGAGTCCTGGGGGTATTTATACCCGAGAATTTAGTTGTGTGCCTAGATCCAGTGTGAGTCTCATGATAATCTCATTCACACCATGATCAGTAGAATTAAGTTAGTTACATAACTCAGGAAAACTCAGTAATCTCATGAACTCAGTCAGTTAACAGAATTCAGTAATATTTTGTCAGTCTACAAAACTAAGTGAACTCAGTCCAGTTCATCTTAGTATAATCAGTTCAGTATCTATTCAGTTGGGAGTTGGATTTAGCACCGAGTAAACCTATGAATGAAGGCACACGCTGACAGTAGAGGGTGTGACCCCTTAGAAGCAATCCTTGCATTCCAGAACTGTGTAGCCAGCATAGGTTGAGACATCAACATTGACAGTTGAGGGTTGATGAGGTGGTTTAAGACTTCTAGATGAGGGGCCCACCGTTCTTCTTTAGGGGCACTGCCAAATAAGGGTCACTCACAGCTTGTCTTTACTAGTGGCACGGTATTGACACCCTTCCAATTGGGGTTACAGATTAGACCCCAATGCAGCTATAACAGTTTATTAGGGGCATGTCAGTTAGATGACTACCTCCCACAGTCTTAGTCTCAGTGTCAGTCTCAGTAATAGAACTCAGATAGTTCTATAGATTTCAGGACTGTTAGATACAATCGCTCAGCTCAGTACGAAACTCAGCTAGTTCCATCAAAATCAAGACTGTCAGCAACAGTTACCCAGTATCAGTTATATCAGCTATCAGTAATCCATGTTATTAGTATATTCAGTGTTCAAAATACCTATGTTTCAGTTGCAGTTATGTTTTCATATATGTATCCTCAAGAAGTCATGTTCATGTTCATGTTATCAGTCAGTTATAGTTCATGCATATAAATCCCATACATTCAGCCTACCTCACTTGCATACCAGTACATTCTCACGTACTGATGCATACTTTTATTTTGTGTTATGGTGTTTTATACCATAGGTTTAGACACTTAGGTTCCCGATCGCACTTAGAAGCTCAGGTTTCAGTTAGCAGCAGTAGATTAGCAGTGAGTCTTCATCATTCTAGGATGCTTTATCATTTCAATATTTCAGTACTTAGTTTATTTTAGCAGTTGGAGTTAGTTAGGGACATGTCCCATCAACTCCTTAGTCAGACAACTAGAGGCTTATTCAGACTATAGCATGTTCAGACAGTTATTTCAGTTGTTTTGGTAGTGATGTACCATATCTCCAGATGTTATGTTTTATTAGATTTTTGAACCTTATGGCCTTTCAGCCTTTTATTCCATATTTATACAGTATATTATATAGCTCTTGGTTACAAATATTAGTCATGGGTTTTCTTGTGGTCCTTCGGAGTCATGAGCATCGTGTGGCATTCTAGGTACCGGTTCTAGGGTGTCACAATTATCTATCTAGGGTAAAGAGTACTTATTCCTGATGGTAACTTCATTCTACTACTTGTAAACAATGCATATTCTCAGGCTACCATTATTTTTCTTAACGAACAACACTAGAGCACCTTATGGAGAAGCAATAGGATGAATGAACCCTTTATCAAGTAAGTTTTGTAACTAAGTTTTGAGTTCCCTTAATTTAACTGGAGTCATTCGATAGGGAGGAATATAAAGGGGATTAGTGTTCGGATCCAAATCAATACAGAAGTCAATGTCTTGGTTCGATGCCATACCAAGCAAATTTATGGGAAACACCTCTTGAAATTCTAACACTACAGGGACTTACTTAATAGAAGAAGATTCTGCACTAACATCCCAGGGATTTGCTAAAAAATCCAAATACCCTCAACTAGCTTTATAGCCCTAACAAAAGATATAATTTTCACAATCTTAGGCTTATACACCCCTTACTACTATAACTTATCCATTTTGGGCACCGCTAAGGCTACCGACTTAGCATTATAATTCAAAACAACATGATACAGAGATAGTCAAATCATACTAAGGATAACATCAAAGACAAGCATTTCCAAGATAATCAAGCCTACCTAAGTCTAGAAACCCATGAACAAAATAGAATGTGCATGATACACATGGATACACATGGATTACTACCACAGAGTTTCCAATAGAAGTAGACACATAAATAGAAGAATCAAATACATCACAAATAAAATCCAATTCTAAGACAAATGTAACAGATATATAAAAAAATATGGAACCTAAATCAAATAAAGCAATAACCATCCATCACAGATGAGAATAGGGCCTTTAATGATGGAATCAAATGCCTCGACCTTTACCTTTCCTGGGAAGGCATAACAATGAGCTTTATTATCAAGATAGGCAACCTCTCTAGCAGGCTATGTTGCACCTTCCCTGTATTACCATTACCTTGATTTCTACCACCGCCTCTTTGATTATTCCCTATCAATCTGTGGATGGCCCTTACTATTACCATTACCTCCGTCACTTCTACCAGAAGGAACCACAATCTAGCCTTTCTGTAAGAATACTCTTTCTTGAAGTGCCCCATAAATACAACACCACAAGTATAATAACTCACTCAAAGGAAGGCTTATTGACCAAAGAATAAGAAGCCCTTTGGCCTCTAATAAAGGTTGCTAAATAGCCCCTGACTAACATTTATAGAAGCTTGTAGAGATTATTGAATAGGGAAACATGGATAGTCTTACTGGCTATGACTCGTAGAATAAAAACCTCCAAAGTTACCCACATTCTGGTACTTCTTCGCTAATACCTTTTACTGACCAACTTGTTTTACCCCTTCTACCTTTTTTTATATAATTAACAACCACATTAAAGGTCTTCTTCATATAAGTCATATAAGAAGTTAAAACTTGCAAGTCAGTGGTTAGGCCCTTCACAAACAACTGAATCGTCTCACTATATATACCAAGTAACTGAGTAACATAATAGGACAAAGCATGAAATTTGGCTTCCTAGGTCACAAAAGACATATTACCCTACTTAAGGCCAAAATTATCTTTTTTATGATTACAAAGAGTACAAGGTATTTAATTCTCCAAAAATAGGGTATGAAACTATGCACATGTCAAAGAGGCAAAACTAGTGACCTACACTCCATATACACCCTCCACCAAAGCTTAGCATAACCTTGCAGCTGAAAAGTAGCAAACTCAACACTATGTTGCTTAACAATTGGTGTATCGACTTACAACAGTACATTTTGCATCTTTAGCTATGGATAATTGTAAATTTTCAAGCAACCAATGGTGTTTTTAATGTGTTTTGTATTTGTTTTTAGGAATCAAGCCCTAAAGAAGCATATAAACATAAAATAAAATCATGATTTTGGTTGACATCGTACCACTAAATAAGCATAAATGCACCGAGATTATGCATTTCATCAACAGTATCCAAACAACACAACCATAAGCATATAAATATTTATAGACTAAGGCCACATCCTTTATAAGGATAAAACACTTACCTGGAGTCTAACTGGTATCTTAACCACGGCCTCGAGCCCAACAATATATAACTAGTATAATAGTAATTCTATGATCTAGAAATAATGATCCAAGCTATTAAGGCAAATAGTAAAACTTATATTAAAGGATACTTAGCATTAACTTTGGTCAACATGCTTATATTCTAGGGTGATAGGATCCTATAGCCAAAACAAATATTTCATCTTAAGGGTCGATTCATCCTTCTATCCCCAAACTCCTAAAAGGCTACGTCATGATGTTCTAGTTATAAATATGTCCTGTCATACCCACCTAGAATGGAATTTACACTATACACCATCTCATGAAGAAAAGTAGACTAAAGCCTACCTCGATATTGAACCACAATCCTTGAATCACCCATAAATCGCTAGTATTTTCTCCACGATTCCAAAATATTGCCATGCTGTCAAGATAACACTCTACATGTCCATAGGAGTAAATAAGACCCATATTGCTGTATAAAAGGTCGCATCAAAATTCAGCTCAAGAATGAGCTCTTGGGGCTCACAAAAGGAATCAAATATTAAATCTATCACGAGGTCCCTCAAAGAACAAGGAATATGTGCTAAAAATTGAGTAGAAATGAAACACAAATTGGGGCCCAAGTCTGACCCCAAAGTCTTGGGATTCAAAGACCTAATTTCTAAGAATTCACAATGAAATGGGATAGAATTTGATGAAAAAATTAATGTAAAATGACCAAGAAGTGTTAGGCTAATGTACCTTAGCTTTAATGGATGATTTTGTATATTCCCAAAACTCCAAGATCTCAAAAATGGGGGAAATGGTTCAGAAAATAAGGGGAAATTGGGTGAAGAGGAGGGATTTAACAATCCCAAGGTACCACTAAGACATCACTTAGACACTTAAATGACTACCACTTTAGTGGCACAAGGATGCTAAAGCAGTACCTTAGCCGCTAAAACAACATCCGCTAAAGTGGACAAGGATCTCTTAAGCGGTCCTCGACCAAATAGAGAAGATGGCAAAAGAGACCCAATGTCGCTAAAGTGACTATCACTTAAGTGGCCATTTGGTATCTTAAGCGGTTGCACCAGTAACTTGAGGCATCAGGTTTTCTAAGTCCAAATTGGACGCTGACAGAGTGCTTGAGATTCGTTCAAAACCCCGTACGTGCAACCAAACTATGCTAGCATACAAAGTTTAACATTCCAAACTTAATGGAATCATCAAAACTTTCATTTGATATCATTTTGATTAAATGTGAGGCCTATACTATAGTTCCATTTTTCCTAGAATCCACCTAATTGCCAAAAATGAATCTAGAAGCCTTGGGACCTAAACCAAAGGTCTCCCTAGCCTAAAATCAATGTTCCAGTTCTTTTGGATTTATTAGAATTCTTATATAATGTTATTGACTAAGAGTTTAATTCCGAGACCAATTCCTTAATAGTAATAGCTCCAAAATAGGGAAATGAGCCTAAAACCTAAGCAAACTATCTAATAACCAAATTGATAGTTTTTGCAAGTTCTAAATGACATGTATCCATTGTGGGAAGGCTCAAAATACTAAAAATGTGTAATAATAGAGGAAATAACCTAGAGGGTCATTACAATATCCACTACTAAAAGATCTTTCATCCGCGAAAGTCAATGGATAAAAAGAGTCTGAAAACTTAAAAAAATAAGGTTCTAGGCTTGCATGCCCCAAAAATGACTCCCTAGATAACCTCTATGGACAGACACGCTTCCAAAGATTTTTCCTATAGGTATCTCTTTTTCAACCAACTTTCTTACTTCACTTTCCTAATAGCAAAAACTCAACCTCAAGAATCAACTATCCTCCGATTGAATCGAGAATGGCTGATGCACCCAAATCCATGCCATAACACATTGATATCACATCGATATAAACATCAGCCTAGCTAAAGACAATCCAAGGCATTAATTATGCAATAAACTCCAATAACAGAATTTACACTTCTTTTGCCTTTCCAAATCTACCATATACTCCAAACTATTTAGAAAGTCATTCAAGTCCTGTCTCACAAACCCATCATACTAACCTCAAATAATGGGAGATTATCGTTTAAAAATACATAATGGTAGGCATAACGATAAGCCCATAAGTTGTTACTTGTGATACAAATGAGGTGCCGAAGCCGCTAACTGATCTAGATGAGCCTTAAAACTAATAGTCAAGAGTCCTAAGTACAAACTCTCAAAATTGAATGGTCCTCTCCAAGGTGTCCCAATAACTGAGGATGAAACCATGCTAAGCCCGACTGAAGCACACCCCTTATACTAAGAATACAATCTAAAATTTCAATGAAAATTGAGAATCAAGGTTAAGAGCAGTAAAAGCCAAGATCGTATGCCAATAGACTATCATTCGAGCATCTACCATGGATGCCCTATCTGAATAGAAGAAGGTCAAATATATAGATATAGAGTAGTATCAGCCAACCTATAAGTGAAATACAACTGAGACAAATCTATAAATGGAGGTTACACCTAAGCTCTACAACTCACAACTAAAACCTCATCATTGAAGCGAACCTCTTGGTGTCAATTATCCTAACCAATCATGTAGACAAGTAAGCATATATACATATAATATACAAATATATAGGTAAGATATACTTGAATACCCAATGAAATATTCATTGACTACTAAATGTATTTCCTCTATTTCTACATACTATCTTTGTCATACCAACAACAAAAAACCATGTACAATAATTAGTTGTTCCACCATAATTATAAAAAATATCATTTCAATCCAACAAAAAAAAGAATAGAAAAATGGGCTAGTTTAAATTTTGTATAACTCATCACTTTTATATTTTAAATTCAACTTGATAAAGCAACTCCAGATAATCTCTCAGACAATCATGTTTTTTGTTCTAGTATTGGAGGACAACAATGTTCTAGAGAGTGCAGAAGATTCAATGCTCATACTACTATCTATTAAAAATTTTAAGTATGAGCAGTGAGAATATTGATGGATACTTTTCATGCATTCTTGTCACACATCTCTCAATTCTTATTAGTTAAAAAAAATAAAGTTGGATTTTCCAGCAAACTTTTAACAGGATGATAGTATATACAAAGGTGAGATGTTTTTACTTTGTTGTTAGTAAATCAATTCAGAATTGACAATCTTTATCTTGGTTATATGTCACCAAATGTTTTCAAATAAGGATGGAGATTTTTAGCAATATAAATTGGCCCACTTTTTTACCAATATTATGCGTCGGTTAAGTGCACAAATGATCACTATTGGAATTCCCAATTAAGTCATAACATAAATTATAATTAAAAAAATGATTTTAGGCACTTCAAAAGAAATTTCCAACATACGCAACTAAAGTTGAAACTATACATTTAATATTACAAAATTTGCATGATGTTTGAGATATTTTTATCCACAAAATTTCAATATAAAAATAAGAATATTGGCTTGCTAAGGAAAAACTTCCAACATAATCTTTTATATTTTGGTTTTGAACTCTAAGAAACTTTAAGAACTAGAGGCTAGGACTTGATACACATAATGTTCGATTTGCCAAGGTCAAACTGGTGAGATTTACATAAAATCATTGAGTTTTCAATATCAAACTTTTGACAAACACATATGTCGTTTAGCTTATCTAGGACATACTTCATGTAACACTTAAAAATCCAAACTAAGATAAGAACCATTCTACAAGCATATGTAGAACCAAACCCAGTGCTTTGGTAGTATACAAAGTGATTTAGACATGAAATAAGGCTGCAAGTAAATCCTATCTTATAACCAAGTTAAAAACTTTCTTACTGATTAAATTCTCGGATTGAATCTTTTCATAATCAACTTCAAACAAGTATAACTTATAGAATATAAATAATTATAGAGATAAAGACCTATCTTTAAGCCTTATTTCCAACGCATCTAATTTTGCCTTAATCCAGTATCGAAGTAAAAAGTTAATGGATATTTTACTGAAGCACTATAAAGCTATCAGATTTGATGACCCAAACCATGACTAAAATTCATGATCTCGGGTCGAACCTAAGATCGTGGGATATGCTTATTTTATTTAGTCCAAAGAACTAAAAAGGCACCCTAGAAACCCAAGATTCAATACCACAATTGTAGTTAGGTTCAACGATCGTGGGAGGGTCTGCTTGATGTTATAAATCATATTTTTCAGCAATGTTATTAGAAGGGCATTCCTATCTTTTTCATATTTTAAACTCTTAAACTATGTCATTTAAGCTATTCTAAGGATGTGTATAAAGTCTAAACTACTCCTAATCCTACATACACTCCAAACACATGAAAATACTCAGAGAAACATAATAAACAAGTCTCTTCTCCTAAAGTGAGTGTTGCATTCAAAACACATGTAAGTGTACGTGGTCGTGAAAGTAATAAAGTAACCCTTTTGAGCCAGATATCGAACACACGGGGACTTGTGTTTGGCAATAACCCAATTCTAGTGTTACTAAGAACATTAAACAAGTGCGAGTTGTAACCAAGAGAGTTTGATATTTGAGGATTCAAAGAAAACAATTAACAAAATAATAGTATAAAGTGTTGGAGACGATGATGATGTGAAATCCAAGGTCGTGAAATCTAGGGTTAAAGCAAATTGAACGATCCTACTAAGCTATACAATCTTATTGTTAAGTTAATTATCTTGATGGTTGATTCACGGGTTTGATAACATGATTATGGTCTTTTGGCCCTCTAATCATTTATCTAAATTAGCCCCACAACTACATCATTGATCGGAAATGTGATAACTAACTTAATGTATTCTTACCATATTTGAGCCAAATAGGGAAAATTAGGTATATTCCTATCCTAACCATGAATATATCTTTAATTCATTTAAAGAATAAGAACCAACTCCATATATCCCATGTTCTAATCTATTGTTCCTCCTTCAGTGCTCACAATAGAAATATAGGTTTATTCTTGAGGTCATGATTCAATAGAATAGTAATAACAAGAATATATAAAAAAAACATGATAATCAAAATTAAACAAACTCAATTGAAAGCTAAGTATTCATGTGTGTAGCCTCAACCCTAGAACGGGTGTTTAGCCACTTATAGTCTTACGACAAATCACAAGATTGGAATTCATGCATAATAACTAAAAGTAAACTAAAGTAAAGAAATAAGATCCCTAATTAAAGCCTCCTTGTTTGTTTTTTATCTTCAAAAGTTATCCAAGGTGATTTTGATAGGATCAAGTGTTGTATTTATAACATAGAAGGATTTTGATCGATTTTTACTCTTGGTCGAGGTAAAACCTAATCGGCATATCCTTGGGCATGACACGCTCCTAACGCGTATGCTTACTGGAATTGAAATTTTAATTTGTGTCCTAGGGCATGGAAATACCTTATCTCAGAACTCTGAGGGTGTGGCACGCCCTTGTCCTCCACGTGCAAGCTTTTCTTTATAAGTAATTCCTTCTACTTGCCTTCACATCCCGCACTTTGTGGATGCCTTTCCAACTTTATTTGCTCTTGTTTTGCTTCCTGGAATTGTTCTTTATCCATTTAATGATATCCTAAAATATCAAACACATGCTTTAGTGCACACAATACAATAGACTTCATCAAAGTCTAGTAGAAACGAACATATCTCAAGCTATCCCACTAGTTTTCTCGTCTAAACTTTTTGTGAAAATTTTGATTCTTAACTTGTTTTAGTTACACCTTAAACCCTTTAAACATATATGTCAATACATAGATACTTAACTACACAATTAAAAACTCATTAAGTACACAAAGAAGTTCTAAAAACTAGGCTAAACATGCATAGATAACGACACTTAGGTGTATAAATATATCTAAGATCACCATCTCACACTTAAAGCCTTATTCATCCTCAAACAACTCTTTACCTTGAGCACCATCCAAGCAAGACTCTAGCATTACTATTATAAATAAGACACTCAACTAAAACCAGAATGACTAAATGGAAAATAAGTTCCACACTAAGCATGTCATATTCCTATTGAAAGCTCATGAACACTACCTCAAAATACCCTAACATCAAGAATTGACTCTAACAAGTTGGCAAACTCATGTATATTACTCAATACAAAGATCATACAAATCACCAAACCATCATCAAACATGTTCCCTTACCATAAGAGAGTCACCCACATTCACTCACAAATACTTAATTTTTCACAAGAATGGGTGTAAGAATCAATTTATCACATGTCGCATAAGATGAACCATAAGCTTTCACTTAGTGTAGTATTCCACTAATATCAGACTATCAAGGCTCAAAATAAAATATGCTTTAAGGGTTGTAATATAGACTAAGGGATAGGTAGGAACTATTCTGGCCAGTAATAATGACTATATTCCCTAAGAGCCTTAATATATCACACATAATATTAAAATCTTCTTTAACAAACCAAATTTTTACCAATTTTATCTTCTTACTTCTCTTCTGCTTGGCCTAATCTCTTTAAGCTAGTTCACATATATTTAGTAGAGAGTATTCCCTAACACACATGATTGACTTTTGATCAATTGATGTTTTCATCATATTCCTCCCAACCACTCATATGAAATTTAAAACACCAATAGCTATTATTTTGGGGCTCACTTTCACTTTTCCTTCCTCAATTCTCCACTCCTTAACCTCTTAATTTTTCAACTAAAGCACT
This sequence comes from Capsicum pubescens, assembly GCA_030864215.1. Taxonomy (NCBI): domain Eukaryota; kingdom Viridiplantae; phylum Streptophyta; class Magnoliopsida; order Solanales; family Solanaceae; genus Capsicum; species Capsicum pubescens. The sequence continues at coordinate 118,330,108 of CM061540.1, read as the reverse complement.
TAACAACTTTGGATCAAATTATGGTCAATTAGAATAAAAGGAATAGGCTACAGATGAGGCTACCAAATAATAGGCTAAAGGCTTAACAGGGCTAACTAAGATCATGTAACAAGGGTAGATAAAGATGGTATAAACATGGTTATCAAATAAATACCTATATCATCTCCTAAATCAAATAGATATTATTTTGCTTTTCACACACACCAAGCAAGTTGTAGACATTAATATGCAATAAAAAATATAACAAAAGACCTCTCACACACATGGGACATACTTAAATCAAGTAGGATCACTATATACACTCAACCAAGCAATAAAACAAATTTAGAATTAAGTCAATATCATACAAGAGTCATATAAATGAGCCTAAGAGTTTCAAAAATAGTCATTCAACTTATTCAACATGCTTTTACATTCAAAAATGACTTGCATCATGTAACCATACATAGAAACCAACAAGAACATCTCAATCATTTCTAATAAATATTTAAAATTGCTCTTAAAAATGAAAAAGAGATACTGGGTTCAAAGGGCGCCCCTAGGAAAAACAGAAAAGAAAGTCCAAGAGGTGGGTGAAATTTGCCCCGACTAGACTGACAACAACAAACTAAAACCAAACAAATATAAAATATTCATGTAACTTTTTAAATTTAGTCAAAAATAACTAAAATAGAAATCCTATAGCAATACTTCACCCTAACCAATTGGAATATTTCCCACACCACACTTTGTCCCTAAAGTATAACGAAAAAATTAAGGAAAAAATACTCTCTGAGGCCTCTAGGACTAGCTAGTAGCATCTTAATAATTAAAGAGGTTAGAGGGACCCCACACCCAGTCTTTTCCATGCTTCTTAGCTCAAATATCTAGTACCCAGACTTCCCATCAACCAGTGACTCAAACCAAAAACAAAACAAAAGTGATAGTAAATAAAAACTAAAAAATAAAATACCTACCTTAACTTTGGTTGCCTCCCAAGCAGTGCCTAATTTAGGGTCGCAGTGCAACTCACATCATAATTTTCAATCGTAGTTCTTTAACCTTTTTCTTCTACTCGAAGCCCCTCATCTTATTATTTTCTAACCTCTTGAGTGCTTACTCTCATGTTTTGCAACTCTTTCAACACTTGTTTTTTCAGGTTCCTCCTCATGTTTCTCAACTCTATACTTAATTGGTGCTTTATGCCACTCTATGAGATAGTCTGACTATGATACCCTAAACTTTCTTCAAGACTAATTTTGTCTCTATAAGATTAAGGGATGACTTCCAAAGTAAGTAATGTATAAATTATATAGAATTTTTCTAATTTTGACTTTTTATTGTGTGTAAAATTGAATTAGCTTTCCAACGATATAAGATTCGCCTAAATTTAATAACCGGACAAGAAGTTATGACTAATTTAAGTTCTAGTCGTAAAACACCGTCATTATGGTGTTTAGCACGTCGTGGAGAGGATTTATTTATCATTTTTCAAATTCCAGTGGGACTCTGCAATGGTGGCGCATCGCGGAGGACCCCAACATCCCAGTTGTCAATTTCCAGAAGCTCAGCGTCGCGTCAGGTGCCAAAATATAATTTCTAAAGGGGCACCACGATGGCTCCGCATTGCAAAGTCTGTCCACTTCACAGTGTTTGATTTCCAGTGAGCCACTGCGATAGTGGCGCATCGCGGTGGCCACTCAATTCGCAAATATTTCATTTTTTTCAGTTCGTTAAGAGTTAAGGAGGTTATTTTGGTCAATTACCCTACCCTCAATCCTTCCATAAACATAAAATCAATTATATAACAAAGCACTTTATGCCCTAATCCTCATTTTCTACAAAAAAAAAACCCTAGTTCATCATACTTCTCCTCCAAGAAACTCAAGATTTCTCTATAAATTCTCCAAATTGAGTCAAGATTCCTAGTTCTTAGGGCAAGAATTCCAAGAACCCTCATTCAAGAGTTCCAATAACATCTCGAACTCAAGTTGTTCATCCAAGTTTATCAATCTAAGGTATGTGGGGTTTGAACAAGAACAATCATTGCGTTCTTGTGTCCTAAAACTTTCTTTAAGTTATAAATTTCTGAATTTTACTATGATTTCCATGAAAATCAAGTTAGTGTTTATACCCATTACCATTATTTGCAAGATTATAAGATCTCCCATGGATTGAGATTTAAATTACATGATTTTGTTTATATTTTTACGCCTATTAATGAATTTTCCAGAATTTAAGTTGAATTATGAATAATTGTGTTATAAAGTATGAATTTTTATGGTGTTTGATATGAAATTGAAGCATGGACCTCTAAGACCTAGTATGTATGTTAACTTCAAGAATGATCATGATTTAAGCATCCCATGAATAGCTATTTCCCATTTTTTATGAAGAAAGTTGATCATTTGAAGCAAGCTAAGATAGGAATCCATGCTATTCATTCAAGTTATGATTTAAGGCAAAGATAAGCATAATCAGTTTTAACTCTAAACCTTTATGCTATTTTAAGGTGGATTTCCTAAAGTTCTGAGCAATAAGTATGGGAGTAGTAGTTAGCACTGAGAGGGTATGATTCCAAGGTCTCATGCCCCAGAACTATGAGCCACCATAGGTTTCTAAATTTCCCCAAGTGGGTTAAGATAATTATCACTAAGTTAAAGGTTCTATTCCGATGGCAAAGATAGAGAATCTCTCCCCAACGTAGGCAAGATGTTGGACTCCATATCAGCTCACATAATTAATGTCGGTTAAAAGAAACTCCCAAGCCCAAAGTCCTATAGACTCTAAGTTTCAAAGAAGTCCCTTATTCTCTATAAGATAAAATTATAAGTTTTGAAAGCTATTATTTTAAGATTCCTCTTTCTTACAAAGTTTTGAGAACAAGATGAAGAATAAAGATATTAGAAGTAAATATAATGACTTATGAGATTTGTACTATATGCTTCATTATACATGATTTATGAGATTCAGATTTCAATTTTTCCTCTAGCTATGTGAGTTATTTATATCAGTATGCATGTTTTCTAGAAAGTTGATAATATTGTTTACTTATTGCATTGCACCCCCATATGCTCAGTACATCCTCAAAGTACTGATCCACATATACTTTTGTCTGCTACATTATCTCATAATGTAGGTTCAGGTGCTCAGTATCCATAGCATGAGTAGTCCAAGCATCTTTATCTACGCTCACAGTGGTGAGTCCTCATGATTCAAAGGCCTACTTCCTCAGATTTTCAATTTTCTTTTAGTATTCGAACTATCATTTTCAGTTTAGTTTGAATCAGTTGGGGGTCTGTCCCAATGGCCCTCTAGTTCTTTGTTAGTAGTAGAGGCTTATCGAACTATGAGTTTATTTAAAGACTATTAGTATTTGTTTTCCAGAAAGTATCTATCATTTATTCATTTTAGTTTTGATATGACACAATATTTATTCTTGGCTAGACTATCTTAACGTAAGTATTAGAAGAAGTATCAAGCTCAAAGGGTTAGCTTAGGGCTACTTGTAGCCTTAAGCACCGTGTGATGTCTCGGGATAAGATTTCGGGGTGTTACAAACTTAGTATCAGAGCCTAAGGTTTAAGGAGTCCTAGGGAGTCTGTCAAGCCACGTTACATAGAGTCTTGATCATCGGTGTGTAGCACACCACATCTATGAGAAAGAGGCTACAAGACATCTTAGAAAAAAGTTACATCTTTCTTTCATAATCTATCGTGCTTACAGTTGTCTCTCTATGCTATTAATTCATGTTTTTTTATGACAGAAAATGCCTCCCCGAAGAGCTAATGCCCGTTGGAATGTCGATCAGCCACCTTAACCGGCTGATCCCCTGAATTAGAACGTGTCTCACGCTAAGTTTCAGGCTATCTTTCAGGCGTTAGCCCAGGCAATCACTGCTAATGTTTAAGCCAATAACCCAGCTGCAGTTCTACATTAGCAAAGAGATGATTCAGTTTCAGCCAAGATTTGATATTTCATAAGGATGAATCCGCTAGAGTTTTATAAATCGAAGGCAGGTGAGGACCCACAGTTGTATCTTAAGGAGGTAAAGAAGATTACCCTGGTCATGCATATTTCTGAAGAAGAGAGTGTAGAGTTGTCCTCTTATAGGCTGATAGATATTTCTTATGACTGGGTTGTGGCGTGGAGGAAAACTAGAGGAGAAAATGTTTCTCCTATGACTTGTCAGGTATTCCAGGATGCATTTTTGGATAAGTTCTTCCCGCTTGAGATAAGGAAAGCAAAGATAGAGGAATTCATGAACTTGAGGCAAGTATCTATGACTGTTAAGGAGTATTTCCTCAAGTTCAACCATCTAGCTAAGTATGCTCCTGACTTGGTAGATGACACCCGGTCTAGTATGAGTAAGTTCGTGACCGGTACGTTGGGTTTAATGCTGAAAGAGTGTAGGATTTCTATGCTCAATAGGGATATGGATATATCCAGACTCATGATGCATGCTCAGCAGATTGAGGTAGATAAAATAAGGGAGAGAGATAGAGTAAGGGGAAACAAGAGGGCTAGGTTAGAGCAGTATGATCATGGTCAGACTAGATCCCATGGAGGGAACCGGCCACAGTTTTAGAGTCGTTCGTCTATACCATCACCTTCATTAGCTACTTCTCCCACACCTAGAAATAGTCAAGAGTAGGGGAATAAGTCTTCTATGTCTATATCCTAACACCGTGTGAGTAACAAGCCTAATTATCCCCCATGTGCTAACTGTGGCAGGACCCATCCCGAGGAGTGTTTGGCTGAACAGAAGGGTTGTTTTGGTTGTGATAAGTTAGGCCATAGACTTAGAGAGTGTCTGCATACTAGAAAGAGGAGCTGAGATATTCATCCCCAGACTCAGGCTACCAGTGCACCAGCTCCTTTAGCTCATCTAGCCCCTCCTCAGGGTGCTTCATCAGTACTGCTGGCGGTCAGCGCCAGAATCGATTCTATGCTTTTCCATCCCTCCAAGAGTAGGAGGATTCACCAGACATTATTACTAGTATGCTTCGTGTCTTTCATTTTGATGTGTATGTGTTGTTGGACCCTGGGTCAAGTTTTTCTTATATGACATCGTTGGTTGCAGTGAATTTTGAGGTAAACTCTGTAAAGATCAATGAGCCAATTCTGGTTTCTACCCCAGTAGAAGACGCCCTTAGTAGGTTGTCTATGGGCAGTGTGGCTCATATGGAGAAGGATAAAAAAAAGTTAACTCGTGAAGTGCATTATTTGGCTAGACTGGGTGTTAGGTTGCTTGATTCAACTGAAGGTAATGTTTGGGTTCAGAGTAGTTCTGAATCCTCTTTAGGTTTGCAAGTAAAGGAGAAGCAATACATGGATCTTAGTTTGGTCAAACTAAAGGAATCAGTTATAGACCAAAAATTAGAGGTTTTCTCCCAAGGAGGAGATGGTGTGTTGAGGTTTCAAGATAGATTATGTGTCTTTTATGTTGATAACCTAAGGAAGAGAATTATGGCTGAGGCTCATAGTGCATGATATTCTATTCATCCCGGTGCTACCAAGATATACCGCGACTTGAGGGGAATTTATTGGTGAAGTGGCATGAAAAAGGATATAGCAGAGTTTGTGGCAAAGTGTGCAACTTGCCAATAGGTTAAGGGAGAGAACCAAAGGTCTGGTGATGTAATGTAAGAGTTTTGTATACCTACTTGGAAGTGGGAAGAGGTGAATATGGATTTTGTGACTAGTTTACCTCTTTCGCATCATTATCATGATTCTATTTGGGCTGTTGTAGACAGGTTGACTAAGTCAACATATTTTTTGCCTGTGCATACATCTTATACAGCTGAGGATTATGCTAGTTTGTATATCCGGGATTTAGTCAGATTGCATGGAGTTTCTTTGTCTATCATCTCAGATAGGGTTACTCAGTTTACTTCTCAGTTTTAGAGAGCTTTTTAGAAGGGTCTTGGTACCCAAGTTCATTTGAGTTCCATTTTTCATCCGCAGATAGATGGCCAAGCTGAGAGGACCATCCAAACTTTGGAAGATATGTTGAGAGCATGTTCTCTTGATTTCAAAGGTAGTTGGGATAAGCATTTTCTACTGATTGAGTTTGCATAAAATAATAGTTATCATTCTAGCATCCAGATGGCCCCGTTTGAGTCTTTGTATGGAAGGCGATGTATATCACCCATAGGTTGGTTTGAAATGGGTGAGGCTGCTTTGATTGGACCTGATGTAGTGTTTGAGGCAATGGAGAAAGTCAAGCTGATTAGAAAGAGATTAAAGATAGCTCAGAGTCGTCAAAAGTCATACGCTGATGTGAGGAGAAGAGATCTTGAGTTTGAGGTGGCTGATTTGGTGTACTTGAAAATTTCACCCATGAAAAGGGTGAAAAGGTTTGGGAAAAAGGGGAAGCTTAGTCCCTGCTATGTTGACCCTTATAGAATTTTGAGTCGTGTTGGGAAAGTGGCTTATGAAATTGAGTTGCCCATAGATCTATCGGTTGTTCATCCCGTCTTTTACGTCTCCATGCTTGAGAGTCATATTGGTGATTCCATTGTAGTGGATCCTTCAGAGATCTCAGATATTCAGACTAGTCTTTCATTTGAATAGATTCCAATTGAGATTCTAGACCACCAGATCCGGACACTAAGGAACGAAGAAGTTCCCTTGGTCAAAGTTCTTTGGTGGAACCATTCAGTTGAGGGTGCTACTTGGGAATCAAAAGCTAATATGCGTACCAAGTACCCTTATCTTTTCGCTGAAAAATCAGATTCAGTTTAAGGTAATAAGTTACCTCAGCCCATCTCTTTTGTTCCATGTTTCAAGCTTTATATAGACATTCATATGATAGCTCATGCATTTACAAAATAGTGTAGTCTACTCTTAGTAGCACACACCAGTTATATCCTCAGTTTTCAGCATCTCGGTTTCATAATCCACATTCGAGGACGAATGTTCCCAAGGGGAAGATATTGTGATACCCCGAATTTTCTTCAAGCCTAATTTCGTCTCTATAAGATTAAAGGATGACTTCCAAAGTGAGTAATGTGTAAATCATATAGAATTTTCCTATTCTGACTTTTTATCATGTGGGAAATTGAATTCTCTTTCCAATAATATAAGATTCGCCAAAATCCGATAACCGGGAAAGAAGTTATGGCTAATTTAAGTTCTAGTTGTAAAACATTGTCATTATGGTGTTTAACGCATCGCGGAGAGGGTTTATTTATCATTTTTCAAATTCCATTGGGACTCCTGATGGTGGCGCATCGTGGAGGACCCCAATTTCCCAGTTGTCACTTTCCAGAAGCTCAGCGCAATAACGACGCGTCATGCCAGGTACCAAAATGGAATTCCCAAAGGGGCACCGCGATGGCTCCACATCATAGAGTCTGCCCAAATCACTGTGGTTGATTTCCAGTGAGCCACCGCGATAGTGGCGCATTGCGGTGGCCACTCAGTTCGTAAATATTTCATTTTTCCAGTTCGTTAAAAGTTAAAGGAGGGTATTTTGGTCAATTACCCTACCCCCAATCATCCAAAAACATAAAATCAATTACATAACAAAGCACTTTATGCCCTAATCCTCATTCTCTTCAAAACAAAAACCCTAGTTCATCATACTTCTCCTCCAAGAAACTCAAGATTTCTCCATCAACTCTCCAAATTGAGTCAAGATTCTAAGTTCTTAGGGAAAGAATTCCAAGAACCCTCATTCAAGAGTTCCAATAACATCTCGAACACAAGTTGTTCATCCAAGTTTATCAATCTAAGGTATGTGGGATTTGAACAAGAACAATCCTTGTGTTCTTGTGTCCAAAAACTTTCATTAAGTTATAAATTTCTGAATTTTACTATGATTTCCATGAAAATAAAGTTAGGGTTATATCCATTACCATTAATTGCAAGATTATAAGATCTCCCATGGATTAAGAGCTGAATTACATGATTTTGTTTATATTTCTATGCCTATTGTTGAATTTTCTAGATTTTAAGTTGAATTATGAATAATTGTGTTATAAAGTATGAATTTTTATGGTGTTTGATATGAAATTGAAGCATGGGCCACTAAGACCTAGTATGTATGTTGAACTTTAAGAATAATCATGATTTAAGCATCCCATGAATAGCTATTTTCTATTTTTGATAAAGAAAGTTGATCATTTGAACCAAGCTAAGATAGGAATCCACGCTATTCATTCAAGTTATGATTTAAGGCCAAGATAAGTATCATCAGTTTTAACTCTAAACCTTTGTGCTATTTTTAGGTGGATTTCCTAAAGTTTTGAGCAATAAGTATGGGAGTTGTATTTAACACCGAGAGGGTATGATTCTAATTTCTCATGCCCCAGAACTATGAGCCACCGTAGGTTTCTAAATTTTCCCAAGTGGGTTAAGATAATTATCACTAAAGATAAAGGTTCTATTTTGATGGAAAAGATAGAGCATCTCTCCCCAACGTGGGCAAGATGTTGGACTCCATGTCAGCTCACATGATTAATGTCAGTTAGAAGAAACTCCCAAGCCCAAAGTCCTATAATCTCTAAGTTTCAAAGAAGTCCTTTATTCTCTTAAGATAAAAGTATAAGTTTTGAAAGCTATTGTTTAAGATTCCTCTTTCTTACAAAGTTTTGAGAACAAGACGGAGAATAAAGATTTTAGAAGTAAATATAATGACTAACGAGATTTGTACTATATGCTTCATTATACATGATTTATGAGATTCAGATTTCAATTTTTCCTCAAGCTATGTGAGTCATTTATATCAGTATGCATGTTTTCTACAAAGTTGATGATATTGTTTACTTATTGCATTGCACCCCCATATGCTCAGTACATCCTCAAAGTACTGATCCACATATACGTCTGTGTGCTACATTATCTCATAATGTAGGTTCAGGTGCTCAGTATCCGCAGCGTGAGTAGTCCGAGCATCCTTATCTACGCTCCTATAGTGGTGAGTCCTCTTGATTCGAGGGCCTACTTCCTTAGATTTTCAGTTTTCTTTTAGTATACGGACTATTGTTTTTAGTTCATTTCGAGTCAGTTGGGGGCCTGTCCCAATGGCTCTCTAGTTCTTTGTTAGTAGTAGAGGTTTGTCGGACTATGACTTTGTTTAAAGACTTTTAGTATTTTTTTCAGATAGTATCTATCATTTATTCATTTTAGTTTTGATATGACACAACATTTATTCTTGGCTAGACTATCTTACCGTAAGTGTTAGAAGAAGTAGCAGGCTCAAAGGGTTAGCTTAGGGCTACTTGTAGCCTTAAGCACCGTGTGACGTCTTGGGATGAGATTTCATGGCATTACACTGACGAGGTTAGTTAATGCTTTTACTCTACCACCCAACACTCATCCACTTCCATTACAGTGATTATCCACAAATATTTATAGTGTGAGCATGTATTGAGTGTTTTGTTTACCTTGAAAACCACCTCTTCATCATTCAGTCTCTTTAGTTGACTTCCCTCTCTCAAATTAATAAGTGCTTCTCCAGTTGCCAAGAATGGATGCCCCAATATGATTGATACCCCATCATCTGTATCATATTAATAATAATAAATTCAGCAGGAATAATAAACCTACAAACCTTAATAAGAACATACTCGATGATTCCCTTAGGCATCACTCTTGTCCTATCTGCCATTTGGAGCACCAATGAATATGGCCTCGACTTTCCCAATCCAAGAGTATTAGACACAAATAAAGGCATAAAATTTATGTTTTCTTCCCAAGTCATTTAGAGCATGTACCATATCACTTTAACCAATTTATATGAGGAGGGTGAAACTCCTAGGTTTCTTAAGATTTTTTAGTATCTTGATCATTACCATTGAACTGCACTCCTCAAAAAGTTCTATCATCTCAGTGTCTCCAGCTTAATCTTATTTGTCACCATATTCTTTAATTACTTAGCATACTTAGGCATTCTCTGCAAAACATCTAACAACGGAAGGTTAATGTGAAGTTCTTTGAATGTGTCAAAGAACATGATAAAACAAGAATTCTCATTAGCCTTTTTAAGCTTTTAGGGTAATGGTGGTGGCATTTTCCGCCCCCAATGAGATGGGTAATTTTTTACCTCCTATTTAGACTTTTGGGCCCTTCATCTTTCTAAATCGAGACCCGGCCCGGCTTCGAAGCTCACTTATTTTCAGGTAAGATTTACTTAGCTCGCTCCTTGCTCACGGAGCGGTATACCAATTAAAAGAATAGCCTTATCGGTGATCTCTCTTTGTTTGCTCAGCTGCCTTGGATTTTGGGTTCTCAGACTTCCCCAAATTTTTAGCATCTTTGGTTTGTACTTGCTTCTTAACTGTCTGTTGTGGGACTAACTCTACCTGTACCTCTAGTTTTTTCTTTGAAAGTCTGTCAATCAAGTCTCTACCACTCCTCAAGGTTATTATGATTATTTGCTTCACATTTTCTATATTGTTAGAACCCTTGGGGGTTGCACGACATAGTGAGGGACCAGGTCCCTCAAGATAAATCATAGGCAAAATACAATACAACAACTAGGAAGTAAGAGATAGTACAAAAAAAGTAAAAACATAAGATTTTACATGGAAACCTAGGAAGGGAAAAAACATGGCTTGCCATCACAAGAATTGAAAAAATCCACTATAATCAACCTCCTAATTACAGTGTAGATTTCATCCTTCCAATAGACTCTTTTCGCTAGTAGTAACTCTACTACCTGCTCATCTTAATAAATCTACAAAGGACTCTCTCTACTGATTAACTCTAATCAGCAACAAGCTTAGGTAACTCTACCTAAGAAGCTCTCTCAACAAACAAATGTACTACTCTTATAACATAAGTAGTTAAGTTATAAATCAAAGCTCACTCAAGAACAATTTCAATTTAAGCACTCATAAAGCAGGGAACTTGAGCAATGTTAAAAGTCTGGGTTCTTTCCTTTCTCTCTTTTCTCTCTTCTGCTCTTGAATTTGAAAAAAACTATTTAATTAAAAAGCATCTATATCATTTTATATCTGATGATGATTAGGGATGAAAGATCATTGGACCAGCTATCCAAGTCAGTACAAAATATCACTTGCAAGTTTATTACATAAGATGACAAAACGGTGCAGATGACGCGTGCCAACTATACTGTACTTTATATATCCAGGGACCTGGTCCTTTGTAATTTAGTTGTTCATCATCAAAACTACATAAAGCAATTTTCACCCTTTTGGAAAATGACAACCCAAACCATACAATTTGAGCATCAGCGCACATTTATTAAATTTAATCAGTGTGATTACCACCTGAAGATGAATGTTCCCCCTATCATCATGCTTCCTCCTACACTATGCAATATAGGGACTTGTTCCCTTATTTTCATTTGCATAAAAAAACCTTATTTCTTCCCCCTATCTTTATGAACCTTCATTTAGTGTATTTGGACACTGCACACACTTTTTCTGTCAACAAGACTCCCTTTATTCATCTATTTAGCACATCACGTACTTCCCCCTTATCAGCATGCGATTAAATTATACAACTCAATTTCGGGTACTGTCTGGTCCCTACTACATAAAATTAGTATTTCCCCTTTTGGCATCATTAAAAAAGATTAACAGTAAACTAAGAGTAATAGTAAGCATTATTTAGTTAAGTCATAGCCACTGGGGAAACACTAACATGAAGAATAACTTTGCAATTTAAAGAGAACAAATGTAACACATAAAGAAAAGATTCATTCATAAGTAGGATAAGTATCATTGCAGTGCATAAATTAAATGTTCTTAGGGAAAAAGACACAGGAATCAACAAGGATTAAGAAGTGAAGGACTGGGAAAAAAAATTTGAAGGAGTAGGGTCAGGTTGTTGCTGAGATGCCTTATCTCTGCATTTGACCTAAGGACCTTATTAGTTAATATTGAAACCCTCTTCTTCAATTCAGTATTCTAAGTTCTAAGAATTTCTTTATCAAATGGGATTCCTTTGGAAAGATGCTGAATTGTCTCATGAAGCTTGCTGATTTCTTTATCCTTGGTAGCTATGTTGAGCTTTAGTTCCTATATTTCCTTGCTGAGCTCCCTTTGATAAATGCTACCTAGTTTGACATATTCAATATTGACCAGTGTTTTCATATCAAGCATTTGAGTCACAGATTCTAGGGTTCCAGAATCACAGACAATACCATAATGATTAAGTACTTTGTTCAGCCAAAATCCATAAGGCATGTCATGCTTTCCATTCTTACCAAAAACCACTTTGTGAATGTTCTCTATCATCAACGCAGGTATATTAAATTACTAAGGCATTCCATCATATATAAGTCAGTGGTTGAGGCAATGTTTCTCTTTTGTGACCTGGGCAGGATTACCTTGTTTACAAAGTCAAAAATCAATTAAAACTCACTCTTTAGCGAGCTCTTATTCACTCCAGCCACAAATTTCCCTTTGACCTTGGATGCATTTGTTAATAATTCTATTGAATCCAGTTGCTTGGAGACAGTTCTCACCCCATATATAGGAACTTCAAAAATTCTTCCCAGTATTTCCTCATTCGACTTTATTTCCATCCCTTGGACCTGTGCAGTTAATTCATCCCATATTCTGAGAATTCAAAAGTAAAATATAATCCACTAACTATCTTATCAAAAATAGTAAAATAGGTCCTTCCATGAGATGTATCTAACCTTGATGTTTAACCAGCTCCACTAATTCCACCATACCAGGTTTTGTTAGCATATTTAAATAAAAAATCCTTCTAGTTAACACCTGTTTATTCTTTAAGAACCTATTTCTAGCTTCCTTGGATACAACATTACTTTTCTCCACATTTTTCTTCTAGTATAAGTGATCACAGATTCCCTTTCAGCTATTTTTCTCTTCTTAGGACCAGGTCCCTCAAGAGTTAGCTACTACTCAGTAAAACTTCCAAACCATTTTCTTGAGATTCTTGGTATTTTATTGATATTATTTTTCTTGTGATCAACTATGCTCTTTCTTGGGCTTTTTGATAAAAAAATAAGGTTTTTAGCTACCCAGGTTTCATCTACCACAACATCATCATAACAGTTTTGAAGATTTAGGAAAGATTATTCATCAACAAGTTAAGTGATAAAAGAGTTAACATTTGGAAGAGTAGGATAAGAAGGATGTTTTTCAGGACGATTTAGGAAGGAATTTTTCACAATGCTAAGCATAGAATCCTTTGAAGGACATGAAAATGGAAGAGCTTCAACCATCAAGAATGTTTTTCTTTTATAAGGGATATTTGGAATTTTGTATTTTCCCTTTTTTATATGAGAAAGAGTGGGTGCATTAAGATTTAAGGACTAATGAGCACAAGGAAGGGTTTTGTGGAGGAACAAGATATGAATATTATCAAATTTTAGGTGAATCACGTTCCCTTTTAGAATAGGACAAAATTGTTCTAACACAAGGACAAGGAGGACGCAATATTTTCTTAGCAGAACAAACAAAATTTGCACATACAAGATACTAACTTGAGAGATGGGACCAGGTCCTTCTCTAGTTTGTGTGAATCTTCAACTTTGTGCTTGTCACATTTGTCTACCTCCAAAGTTGTTCCCATGGGTGTATACCTACAAAGGTATGGTACTGAGTTAGACCAACAAGTACTAATTTACCAAGGATACCTGCCTCTTGAACATAGCTAATTATGTGAGGAGACACTAATTCACTTAAAAGTAGGTGAAGTTAGTCTGATCAATCCTAGCATCAGCTGGATAGATTCATTACACCACATGATACCGTGACTTATTCTAGAAATAGGTCTGAGGACCAGGTCCTAGACTTGGAATTCTTCAAATATCTAGAGTTTCTTCAGTCTTTATTTGAACTTGTCAGCTTCTTTCATATCTTTAAGCTCATCCTTGGGATAGGAATGCTAATCACATAAGACACCTTCACCTTGAAGTGTATTAGGAAAAATAATACAATTAAACCTTCAATTCCTAGACTTGAGAAATTATATAGCAAGAATATATTTTTTATTTCAAACCCTTTCTCCCTTCTGTATTTACAATCGTTTGTTAGACTTGGGAACCCTGTTGAGTTTGAATTCCCAGTAGGAGGACATAGGTGTAATTAAGTCCTTTGTCCATTTAGATAGTGTGAGCTTCTTCATATTCTTCCAAGGTCTTACACCTTTGGGATAGGTGCTGCCCTGGTGAACATGTCCAACATTTGTCATTCTTGCTCTGAGCCAGCTTTGATAATCTTTTTTATGGTGTCCATCTTTTCCACAGTGAGTGCATAGAGGCTTATGGACCTTGTTTTTAGCATCATGAACAATCTTTTCTTGAGACCCATAAACTTGGCTTCCTTATTGATAACTAAGACCCTTTCCATTATAAGCACCATGACCAGTTAGGTTAGAAAGGATATGAGAAGATGTAGTCCAAGTTCTTTCTCCAGATGGACCAGGTCCCTTTCTAACTCCTCATTCTTCTGGAACACAATCATGAAATGGTCTTGAGAATAATTCATCTCTTCTTCAAGCTCAAACTGAAGTTGTGAGGCCTCTACTTTCTTCAATTCACTCACCAAACTAAGATTGTTAAATTTTAACTTAGCACATTGTTCCTTTATTTCAAAATCAGGTGAATTAAGGAAATTAATTCAAGCTCCTGATTCTCTATCCTTTATTCTAAACCATTTTTCTCAGTATTCAGCTGGCACACAGTATCAATCAAAACATTTTCTAGCTTTTTTGTCTTCCTATCAGAATAATTTCCAAGCTTCTTCTTAATGTCAGAGATAGTTACCTCATTCTCTTCTTCATTTTCAGTGCCTGCTATGAAGGCAAACACAGAATCAAAGGCCACTTTCTCATCTTCCACTGCAAGCATGGATATATTTGCATACTTCTCGGCTTCATCATATTCACTTGAAGAATCACCCCAACCAACTAAGTTTTGTTTAACTGCAAGATCAGCTGCAACTTATCTTCTTGATTTTTTAGGGACCTAGTCCCTGTATCTTCCTTTGTCACCTGAAGTATTGTGATAATTCTAATAGTCTATTTTATGCATTAGACAACCCTTAATAAAGTGTTCAGGACTTCTATATTTGTGACAAACTTCCATAGTGGCTCTTTTTCTGTTGTTTCTTCCACTTCTCTGGAACTGACCACTTTTCCTCGTAGCTTTATCAATTCTTTTTGCCAAGTAGGAAACATCAAAGTCATCTTTATTTAGCCATGATACTGAAGCTCTTAGATCCAGAGATTTCTCCTTTTTTACCTCCATCTTCTCGTGCCCTTGTGATTTTTAAGTTCATGAGTTGTCAGGTTCCCAATGAGTTCATCCATGGTGAGATTTTTTAAATCCCTAGCCTCAGTGATGGCATCCACTTTGCTTTCCCAGGATTTAGGAATGACCTTAAGAATTTTTCTAACCTATTTGTACAAGGGAATTACTTTACCTAAGTTGTGTAACTCATTAGTGATAGAAGTAACCTGGTATGCATCTCTTGAATAGTTTCTGCTTCTTTCATTGTGAAGGTTTCATAATGAGTTACTAACATATCAACCTTTGAATCCATAACATCATGGGTTCCTTCATGAGTTGTCTTCAAGCATTCCCAAATTTCCTTAGCTGTTTCACAAGATAAAATTTTGTTGTATTCATCCGGTCTTATGCCACAGACAAGCAATTTTTTTGCTTTGTATTTTTTCTCAATTCTTTTTTCTGTATTCATCATTAAACTCCATCATTTTGATAACCATTCTTGTGACACCTTCTTCTTTGATTTCTCTTACAGGTACATAAGTACCATCAAGAATAATGTCCATAAGCTCACTGTCCTCAGCCATAATGAAATCAAATATTCTGGTTTTCCACAACCCATAATATTGCCCATAAAATCTTGGTGGTCTAGTGGAAGATTTCCCTTATTCTAGATTAGGTGAAGTAATAATTGCTAACCAAGACACTCTAGGTATGAACCATTTAGAGTGACCTTGCTCTTACACCAATTGTTAGAACACTTGGGGGTTGCACCACACAGTGAGGGAGAAGGTCCTTTAAGACCAATCATAGGCAAAATACAATACAGAAACCAGGAAGTAAAATACAATTTAGAAAGAAAAAAAAACAAGATTTTACATGGAAACATAGAAAGTAAAACCAAGACTTGCCCTCACAAGAACAAAGAAATCCACTATAATATACCTCCTGATTAGAGTCTAGATTTTAGCCTACCTCTAGTATCCTTTCTCTAGTAGTAACTCTACTACCAACTCATCTTGGTAACTATACTAAGGACTCTCTCTACTGATTAACTCGAATCAACAACAAACTTAGGTAACTCTACCTAAGTATATTTCTCAACAAACAAGTTCACTACTATTATAACATGAGTAGTTCAGTTACAAATCAAATCTCACTTAATAACAATTTCAATTTAAGCACTCATAAAGCTGGGAACTTGAGAAATATTGAAAGTCTGGGTTTTTGCCTTTCTCTCATTTCTCTCTTCTTCTCTTGAATTTGCAAAAAACCATTTGATGAAAAGGCATCTCTTTTCTTTTATAGATGAGTAATGATTAGGTCGGAAAGATCATTAGACCAGCTGTCCAAGTCAGTACAAAGTATCACTTGTATGTTTGTTACACAAGAGGAAAAAACTATGCAGATGACGCGTGCCAGCTGTACTGTACTTTTCACATCCAAGGACTTGGTCCCTTGAAGTTTAGTTGATCATCATCAAAACTACATATAGTATATATCACTAGTTCAACCCCTTGAGATCTTGTATTCTATGTCTGAGCTAACTACCCCAACTTCGTTTCTAATTTTTCTAAGTTGCTGATTTTTTTATCTCTGCAACTATTTGTTCTTAGTTGGCTAGGATATTTTTCAATGTCTCCTCAGTATTACTAGTATGTTTGATATTCTAAATTCCCCACTACTAAAAATAATGAGTCTAAGCCTGATTATTGTTCTAGGAGTAATTGGGGTGATTTTGCCAATTACATTTGTAGGCATTACCATAATTCAGATTTTTCTTTTGTGCATTACCCATAAAATTGATTGACTCTGTATTTGCACCATACAAATTTGTAGAGTGGAAACTAATTCCATAAATCTCACAATAAGATTGAGCCTTCTACACTGCATTTACTTGGGCTTGAGGTTGATTCACACTCAACTTGCTGAACTATGTCATCATTGGTTCTAAAAGAATGCCAATTGATTGGCCAAAATTATGGCACTGTAAACCTAAATCATACCAGCAGACTTCTTTATTGCACTCCTAGACATATCACCCTGTCATTCTGGTTTACCCTATGTAATTTAGTTTAAGAGGGTATAATGATCATCATATGTTTTGTCTAAAGCTTGATCATTTATAGTTTAATCAAGAAAAATATTTGTGGTGTGGTCAAGAGCTTCCATGAAAGTATGATATAATACCTCATTGGTCTTAAAACACCCTAGATTTTGGCCCTTGGAAACTTCTTAAACTTTGATCTCACTGTCGTGATTACGACTTAACCATATGATTCATATGATGTCTTGATGGGTCAGGTTACCCTAGTCATAAGGTATCTAATTGGTGGTAGTTTGGTCTTCTATCTTAGTTACAACTTGATAATATGAGTTGTTAAGGGTGGTGATGAGTCATTAGGATAAACCTTAACCAAATCAGTAACTTAGCGGCTTGACATTGCTCTGAGTATAGGTGGCTCACTAAGAGCTATGAGGATAAATTATGAGTCATGGGGTAAAGTCGTAGGTTATCCAATGTTTGACCTATGTGGGTACTATATTGGTTACGACTAAACCCTATGAGTCATAGGGTCAGGTTACTAGTAGGATTATGGAGTCGTAAGGTAGATAGTGTATGGGTGTCCAACTCACTATCTAAGATATAACTCAAGGCTATGAGTCGTATGATGTGGTAACAAGTTAATGGGTCGACTCGTAACCAAGGATGACTTTTTACAGCTATTAAACTGAGGGCATTTTGGACTTTTCCCTTTTTAAGTCCCTTTGATACCACGACTTAAAACCTTTCTTGGAACTTCATTAACACATTATTCCCAATAAAACACTCTCAAATTCTCTCTCAAACTCACTGTTCAAGCTAAGGCTAGGGTTTTAAATAAAGTGGTCATCTAGGGTTCTAAGGATGTAATCTTTTCCCAATTTTCTTGGAATTTCAGGCATGTTACTCTTTGCTCATTGTCAATTTTATAAAAGTATGTGATTGAAAGTACTATTCATGGGATATTGATATTGGGTTTTGAACTATGGGTTGAGGGTTTTTAATATAAATTGTTTAAATGTTTCTTCCATGATATTTATGAAACTATTGTGCTTAAATTGATGGTTGGTAAATGCTTTGGGGTGCATGAGAATTGTGGATGGACATAGGGGTACAATGGAATCCCCAAATTGATTGTCTTGGTATGGGAATTAGTAGTAAACTCAACTCATTTGTATAATTGATTTTGGTTTACACATTATCACTTGGCTTGTCTTGTCTCTTGAAACTAATGCAAGTTATAAATGGTTAAATAGTTATGAATCATTTATGAAAATCTTGTGGGGTACACGGGAATCCCTCAAGTGATCTTAATAATGGAGTCTGTGGGGTACATGAGTATCCCCTAAGTGTTGGCTTAATGACATTGCTTGCAAGCTATAGTCGGTATGACGATACCACTTTCTAATGCCTTAATAATTAACTCCTAGAATTGGTGGTTTGGTTATGTGCTAAATGCTTTAATTGGGAAATAATGGGTGTTGTGATAGCTAACCGCGAAGGTGTGAGTATGAATAATAGACACTGGAAACTCTTGATGCTAACATGAGGGTTGGTCTTACTAACCTTATGCTTCTGGGGTACATGGGAATACCCCAAGTCTATACATGTATATATGTATCATGTACGACGAAAGGTACATAGGAATCCCCGGCCTTTAATGATATCTTTAATTCATGCAGCTACACATACTGGCCCATTTAGGGGGTAACACTGGACCTATATAGCCCATGGGTGGACTTATGAAGGTAAATCTACACGATCCAGGTTAATGAATTAAATGTATATTAGACCTTATTCCCTTTATCGATACGGTATATATGTATATATGTGATTGCATATGGTTATTTGACTTGGTTTTGAATTGATGGTATTATCTTATCTTTACCCCTAAGTTACATGCTAGTGCTCACTCTGTTAACCATTTTCGGGTGTTGTATCCCAATACGATGCAGGAATAAGCCATACTTTCACTCTTCTTGCTCAATGGCTTGGTGATTTAGGGACAACTTTTGAGTCAGACTAAAGTGGTGAGCTTCCATACTCTAGAATACCCTCTTTCATGCCATGGACTTTTTTAGATCATTTTTATTTCTTTAGTTTTGGTTTTGGTTTTGTCTGTGGTCGGGGTCATGTCTCGACTAGATATTCTTTGAATCTAGTTAGAGGCTTTGTTGGACTACTATAGGCATGGGTGGTGTCGGTATTAGTATTAGCATTAGTATTGGTATTGACATTAGGATTGGTATTGGATGGTTAATTGGTTGTGGCTTTGGGTTTTGATTTTACACTTATTATCATGTCTTTAATTTAATATTATATTATCTTCTTATACATTCAGAATTCATCTAACATGGGGTGTAGGGCGATTAATGGTTTGGGTATTGGGGGTGGTTTCCGATCCTGGTTGGACTTGAGATACCCAACACGACTATGCCCTAGTTTGGTTCATGTCAAATTGGTACCAGATCCCTAGGTTCTTGGTGAACTGGGTGTTCATAAAGCCATGTCGAGTAAAGTATATTTTAAGTGTATGTAGCGTACCATACTCGTAAGGGAGGGGCTATAAGGTATTTAAGAATATTTCTCTTTCTTTTATCCTATTTTTAGGATGTAGAGTCTAAGTTCTTGAAATCTTCTTATTACCTATTATTTACTTTTAAGATCATGCCTCCAAGATGATCTAAAGCCCACAGAAACTCCTATGTCCCAGTCGACGACAACGTTGATGGGACACGTCCTTCTTATATGGTCCACACCCGTCTAGGGGTCCAGGTCCTGACTACCCTTCTATAGTTCCACTTTCCCCTCCACTCCTTCTCGAACTCCTCAGGTTGATGTTACAAATTCTAAGTTTTGTCATTCTATTCATATGTTGGCTCAGTTGGTAGCTTCTTAGTCTAAGCATGGTATTTTTGTTACTCCATCTTTTGAGGCCACAAGGGTTGGTTAATTTATGAGGTTGAACCCTATAACCTTTATTGTAGTTAAGGTTGAGGAGGATCCTCAAACTTTCCTTGATAAGATGGAAAAGATCTTCTGTGAGATGTATTCCACTAATGTGGAGGGCGTGGAGTTCGCCACCTACCAACTAAAAGATGTGGCTTATTATTGGTACGAGGAATGGGACCAGTCAAGGGGTGGCAATGCTGAGTTATCCCCGTGGGATAATTTTTTTAATGCTTTCCTGGATGTTTTATTTCCTCAACAGCTGAGGGAGGCGAAGGCGGAAGAGTTTGTTAACCTGAACTAAGGTAAGATGTCCAACAAGGAGTATGCCTTGTAGTTTCACCAGTTATTTCGTTATGATCCAAATTTAGCTTCTAGCAAAAGGGATAGAATGATGAAGTTCACATCAAGCTTGTCTCGAGACTTGATTTTGTAGAGTATGGTTGTCTTGGTAAACAAGGACATGGACCTCTCCAGGATGATTGTCTATATATAGTAGGTTGAGAAAAACAAGAAGAAGTAGGCAGAGATATGGGAGAGACAGAGAAAGAAGTTTATATTTTTTTAGCAGGGTGGTGGTCAACAACAGCATGGCGGGGATAGTGGAAAGTGATCCAAACAAAAGTGAGGCAATTCTGGGTTTCACTCGATAACTAGTGCTCCCTACCCAAAGTCGCCTGTTGTAATGCCTACAAGAATGAATTTTGAATAAATGCTTTCATATTATGTCCCCAAAGTTTTAGCACTATTTTGGTATTATTGCTATCGAGTCTTGGGGTTTATGAACACCCAAAAACATAGCAGTTTACTTAGTCTAAGTATCTTCAGAATAGTTTTAGAAATATGTTGTGATCATTATCAGTTCAGTGAGTTATCATAATCAGTTAAACTTATAGCAGTCCAGTATTCCAAGTCAGTTCAGTTGGGAGTAGGATTTAGCACCGAGCAAGTACAGGGATAGCGGCTTTCCCGAAAGATAGGCATAGTCGTTAGTAGAAACATCTATACTCCAGAACTACATAGGCAGCGTAGGATATGAGGAGTCACCCATCATTTTAGGCTTGACTACCTCGCATGGGTCATCCGTCAGTTTCATCTTGACACCCTTAGTTCTTTGATCATCTTATTAGTGGATCCACACAACCAGTGTTAGTACCCGTGGCACGGTACTGACACCCTTCCAACTGGGGTCACAGGTTGGACCCTAATTTTCTCATATTGGGGAATGTCGGTTAGATGATAGCCCCCACAATCTCAGCCCAGTAATCAACCCAGTAATTCAGTTTCAGTTTTGCTTGACCATAGCATACAAATATCAATTATTCAGTTACCAGATTTCAGTTTTTAGATTATATTCAGGAAATATTTTATGCTTGGTCATGCATTCTCAGTATTTATAGATTTCATGCATACTATTCAGTACTTTATGTTATTCAATCAGTCAGTTATTACTCATTCACACAAAACCATGCATATTATCCTACCTCATTTAGCATACCAGTACATTCAAAGTACTGATCGCATACTCTTTTCTTGCGCTATAATGTATTATATCATAGGTTCGGATGCTCAGTTCTTGGATCATACATAGATCTTCCAGATTATCAGTCGTAGCAGTGGTGAGTTGTAATACCCCGAGTCTGGTACCCGAAATGCCATACGGTGCTCATGACCCCAAAGGACCATAAGCTAACCCATAACTGATATATGTACCTGTACACTACATAATATTACTATATAAATGTAGAAATAAAGGCTAAAAGTCCATAAGGTTCAAAGAACTGATAAAACATAACATCTGAAGATATGGTATATCAATACCAAAATAATTGAAATAACTATCTGAACATGCTAATCCGAAAGCCTCTAAACTGTCTGAATAAGGAGTTGATGGGACATGTCCCCAACTAAATCCAATTATTAAAATAAATTAATTAATGAGATAATAAAGTAATGGTCATGTCCTCGAAGGATGAGGACTCACTGCTAACTCTGACTGCTGAGACTGGAATGCTATTGATGTTCTGGAGCTCGTGCTTCTGAACCTATGGTATAAAATACCATAGTGCAAATACGTCAGTACGTTTGAATGTGCAGGTATGCATGTGAGGTAGGATGAATGCAAAAGGTTCACATACATGAACTATACTAACTGGCTGGATAACATGAACATGAGAATATATGCATGAATACATAATAACTGTAACTAAGTTCGTGATAACATGATTACTGAGTCTGAGTACTGATAACATGAGATATCGATAGCTATATAACTAAAATAACTGATATTGAGCGACTGTATCTGACAGTCTAGGTTCTGATGGAACTAGCTGAGTTCCGTACTGTTCTGAGTTAACTGTAGCTAACAATCCTGAAATATGAAGAACTATCTGAGTTCTTTTACTGAGACTGAAAGACTGTATCTGACAGTCCTAATTTGTAACTGAAACTATGGGAAGTATTCATCTAACCGACATGTCCCAAATAAAGCAATATAGTTAAGGTGGGGTCCAATCTGTAACCCCAATTGGAAGGGTATCAATATCGCGCCACTGGTAAGGATAATCTGTGAGTAACCCTCATATAATAGGTAACTCTAGTGAGAATGGTGGGAATCCTCATATAACAGGCTAAGCCACCTCATCTACACTCATATAACAGGATATGATGTCTCAACCTACGCTGGATACGTAGTTCTGGAATGCAAGGATTGCTTCTAAGAATCACACCCTTATATCACAGGTGGGTTCCCATCCTTGGGTTCACTCGGTGCTAATTTTCTACTCTCATCTGAATAGACACTGAACAGGATTTACTGAACCGAGCTGGACTGAGTTAACTGAGTTCCGTTGACTGATGAAATACTACTGAGATTACTGAATTTCTGAGATTTTTGAGATTACTAAGTTTACTGAGTTTTCCTGAGTAATATGACTGACTGAATTTCTATGAACATGGATCAACTGAGATTATCTTGAAAACATGATACTGGCTCTAGGCACACAGTTAATTGTCGGGTACAAGTACCCCCAGGACTCAATAGCATGAAACTGACAAAGCATGACTTTCTGGAATACATGACCAACATCATAATCCATAATACAATAAGTTGGAGATTTCATGAAGTACAAGTTCTAAAGCACCACAATGGCTACACATATATCCATAATTCATTGACTAAGACATTTCATCAAACACTGGACATGCATAAACTTGTACATAAATAGGGATTTCATATTATCATACTAGTATGGCACTTTTCCTTCACATAGGCATTTAATCGAACACATGGGGAGCATGTTTTGATTATACAATCGTCAACACATCTAATAATCATGGATACATCAATCAACATGTAAATTTAAGGGTTTATCATGATTATTATGCAAATACCCACATCCTAGGGTCAATCATTGAATATGTAATTTAAAACATGAATCAAAACCCCACAACATCATGAACATGAATTTAAATTCAATTTAAATCATGAACATTCATAAATACACAAGTCTTGAATTTTGAAAAGAGATTCTTGAGCTTCATGGGTGAAAGGGACCCATGAATCAACACATGACATACCTGGGTTGTGAGTTTCTTGAAGTTCTTGGACTTGAAGAACTTGGAATCTCTTAGTTTCTTAAAGAATTATTTGGATCTTGTTCTTGGGAATTATCTTTGAGAGAAAACCCTAATTTGATATTGTAGATGGATAATTAATTTATGAGCCTTGGTCTGATATAATTAGGGGTTAAAATGGGTGTGAAAACCTAAATACCCTTTTTAAAATGGCTTAGAATTCACTGAACGGGATCTGCGATGGCTCGTGCGATGGTCCATCGCTGGCTCGATGGTTCGTCGCTCTAACCATCGCACCTGGGCCACAATAGGAACTCACTGCCTTAGTAGTGATGGCTTGGGCGACGGTCCGTCACTAGATCAACGGTACATCGGTCCTGGCCGTCGCACTTGACCAGAAGTCGTGGTCACTACCTTAGTCGTGATGGCTTGGACGACGGCCCGTCGGCCTGACCGTCGTTTTTGGGCAGTTCCGACAGTTCTCTATAAAATG
Source organism: Capsicum pubescens (assembly GCA_030864215.1). Classification (NCBI taxonomy): domain Eukaryota; kingdom Viridiplantae; phylum Streptophyta; class Magnoliopsida; order Solanales; family Solanaceae; genus Capsicum; species Capsicum pubescens. The sequence continues at coordinate 118,305,889 of CM061540.1, read as the reverse complement.
TCCATAATTTTTTACTCTGATATCGGATTTGGACGAAATTGATATCGTTGGAAATCTAATTCAATTTTTCACATGATAAAAATTCAAAATTAGGTAAATTATATCTGATTTAAATATTAATCATTTATAAAGTGATTAATAACTCTTCTGGAGACTAGATTTGATTTAAAGAAAGTTCGGGGCATTACATGAGTCCTCATATATTGAGGATAGGCTATATTTATTTTCATGCTTTTAGTTCAGTAGTTTGATAGATTTATTTTGGTCCCTTCCCATCAACTCTTATTCAGTCAATTTTAGAGGTTTTCGAACATTTCAGACAGTCAGTTATTTATCTTTATTTTATTAGTTTCAGACAGTTATTTTCAGACAGTTGTTTTCCAGATTTATGATACGGATATGTTTTAGTATTTAAAAACTTATGGCATCTTCAAATATTCTTCCTATGTTATTTTGTTATTATTATTCAGTTCTTATAGCGGGTACCAACTCATGGCTTAGCTTATGGTCCCTTGGGACTATAAGCACCGTGTGGTGCCCAGAGTGTACTCTCGGGGTGTTACAGTTGAGGAAATATGTAGGTGATCCACCGCATATTGTGCTTATCAAGGATATTGATATTTTGGATTCCTTGTTTTACAAGGAGTCCCTATTGAAATCTTGGATCGAAAAGTTTGTCGGTTGTGGACGAAAGATGTAGCTTTGGTAAAGGTTCTATGGAGGAACCACAAGGTTGAAGATACAACTTGAGAAGACAAAGAGGACATGAATTCTAAGTATCTATTCTTGTTTTACGCTTCGGAAGATCGTGCGTAAGGTATGTGTTATTCTTAACATCTTTGTTTTCTGACTTTGCAAAAGGAAAGATTGATTTCCTTGGCATCTTTGTTTTCTAACTTAGTTAAAGGTAAGAGTAGAGATATTTAGGTTTTAATTATGCTAGTCACTACCTTTTCCCATAATTCGAGGACGAATGATCCATGTGGGGGAGAATTGAAAATCCCCAAATTTTGGCCCTCAGAAATTTCTTGAGCTTTGAGCTCACTACTGTGATTACGACTTGACCATACGAGTAATATGATATCTTAACGGGTCAGGTGACCCTAGTCGTAAGGTGTATAGTGGGTGGTGGTTGGGTTTTCTGTCTTGGTTACATCTTGGTAATACAAGTCGTTAAGGTTGGTGACGAGTCGTTAGGAAAAACCTTAACCAAATCAGTAACTTAGTGGCTTGAATTTGTTCTGAGTACAAGTGGCTCACTAGGAACCATGAGGATAGGTTACGAGTCATGAGGTAAAGTAGTAGGTTATCCAGTTTCTGACGTCTATGGGTACTGTGTTGGTTACTACTAGACCATATGATTCATTGGGTTAGGTTATGAGTGGCATGATGAAGTCGTAAGGTGGACAGTGTATGGGTGTCCAACTCACTATCTAGGATACGACTTAAGGCTATGAGTTGTATGATGTGGTGATGAGTCAATGGGTCAACTCGTAACCAAGAACGGTTTTTTACAACTTTTAAACTGAGGGCATTCTGAATATTTCCCACTTTAAGTCCCTTTGATACCATGACTTAACACCTTCCATGGGACTTCATTAACATATTATTCCCAATAAAACACTCTCAATCTCCCTGTTCAATCTAAGGCTAGGGTTTCAAAGAAAGTGGTCATCTAGTGTTCTAGGGGTGCAATCTCTTCCGAATTTCTTGGTATTTCAGGCATGCTACTCTTACCTCATTGTTAATTTTGTAAAATCATGAGATTTAAAGTACTATTATAGAGTATTGATGTTGATTTTTGAACTATGGGTTGAGGGTTTTGAATATATATTGTTTAAATATTTCTTCTATGATATTTATGAAACTATTGTGCTTAAATTAATGGTTGGTAAATGCATTGGGGTGCATGGAAATGGTGGATAGAAATAGGGGTACTATGGAATCCCCAAATTGATTGTCTTGGTATGGGAATTGGTAATAAACTCAACCCATTTGTATAATTAATTTTAGTTTACGCATTATCACTTGGCTTGGATTGTCTCTTGAAACTAATGCATGGCGTAAATGGTTACGAATTATTTATGAAAACCTTGTGGGGTACATGGGAATCCCCAAGTGATTTTAATAATAGAGTCTGTGGGGTACATAGGAATCCCCTAAGTATTGTCTTAATGATATTGCTTGCAAGCTATAGTCGGTATGACAATACCACTTTATAATGCCTTAATAATTGAATTCTAGAATTGGTGGTTTGGTTATGTGATAAATGTTTTAATTCGGTAATATAGGTTGTGATAGCTAGCCATGAAGGTGTGAGTCCGGCGGACGGACACTGAAAACTCATGTTTGCCGAAATGAGGGTTGGTCTTAGTAACCTTATGCTTGTGGGGTACATGGAAATCCCCCAATTCCATATATGTATATATGTATCATGGAGGACGAAGGGTATATGGGAATCCCTGGCCTTCTATGATATCTCCGGTTCGTGAGGCTACATGCACTAGGACTCGTTCAGGGGGTAACACTGGACCAATACAGCCCGTGGGTGGACTTATGATGGTAAAGCTACATAATCCGAGTTAAGGATTTAAATGTATGTTAAACCTTATTCCCTATCCCAACTCGGTATATATGTATATACGTGATTGCATATGGTTATTTGACTTGGTTTTGAAATGATGATATTATCTTATCTTTACCCTTGAGTTACATCCTTGTGTTCACTCAACTAACCATCTTTGGGCGTTGTATCCCCATATGATGTAGGAACCGGCCATACTTTCACTCCTTCTGCTCAGTGACTTGGTGATTCTGGGTCCACTTTTGATTTAGATAGAAGTGGTGAGCTTCCATAATCTGAAAGACCCCATTTCATGTTATGGACTTCTTTATATCATTTTTATTTCTTTGGTTTTGGTTTTGGTTTTGGTTTTGGTTTTGGTTATGATCGGGGCAGTCCCAACTGGATATTTTTTGAATCTGGATATTTAATATTATCTTATCTTGTTATATATTCAAAATTCATTCAACATGGGGTGTAGGGAGGTTAATGATTTGGGTATTGGGGGTGGTCTCTGATCTTAGATGAACTTGAGATACTCGACATGAGTGGGCCCTTGTTCGGGCCGTGCTAGGTCTATTAGTGGTGCAATTAATCCTTTAGAAGAGAATTGAATCTCTGACATGCATTATATAGGTTCTTATCTGGCTTATGTTTGAAACTCAGGATCTCACTCCTTAACCCTGCAATTTTTCTAGATGGAAAGAATTGGATGAGGAACTTCTAAGCCAGTCATCCTAAGTAGTGATGGAGTTTCAAGGCTCTTCCTTCAACCATTTCTTCACTTTCCACAATAGTGAGAAGGAGAAGAGAGTGAGTCTCACGTAGTCAGTGGTGGATGTAACATTAGTTGTGCGTGGGATTGCCACTTCATATATTGTCTTGTGAGCTAGTTGTTCTTTATCCATGACTATAGGAATAGCTTCGTCCTATTGAACTCTTGAGATGCGGTAGAGAAGTACTACTTCTCTCCTTAAGCGATGTAAGAGTCTCTCCAGTTCAGGATATGGTTCAACCAAATTGCCTTCCCTTGCCAGCTTACTTGAGAATTAGACTTGTGCCTGTAAGTTCAGAAGTAAAGACCATGTTGTCAGCACTTATAGAACAAAATAGCAAAACTACAAATAAGAAAGTTGCTAATTTTTTAAGTCCCCGGCAATGGAGCCAAAAATTTATTGCGTCTAAATGCACGCGCAGGTGTATGTGGTCATGCAACTAATAAAGTAGTCCTTTCAATCCGGATGTCAAACGTACAAGGACTTGTATTTTTCAATAACCCAATTCTAGTGTTACTAAGACGATTAAACAAGTGTGAGTTGTAACCAAGAGATTTTGATATTTAAGAATTCAAAGGAAACAATAAACAATAACGATAGTATAAAGTGTTGGAGACAATGATTATGATAAATCCAAAGTCTTATGAGAAATTCAAATTCAAGGCAAGTTGAAAAATCCTACTAAGTTATACGATCTCATTGGTTAAGTTAATTATCTTGATTGTTAATTCATGGGGTTGATAACATGATTATGGTCTTCTGAGTCTCTAATCATCTATCTAAATTAGCTCCACAACTACATTGTTGAGCGGAGATGAGAGAACTAACTTAAACACATTTGTATGTCTTCACGTATTTGAATTAAATGAGGCAAATTAGGTATATTCCTATTTTAATCGCGAAATCTATCTTTAACTCATTTAAAGTATAAGATCCCACTACATATATATCTATATCTATATCTATATATACATATATATATATATATATATATATATAATCTGTTGTTTTTCTTTTCGGGCTCAAAATAGAAATATAGGTTTATTCTAGAGGTCGCAGATCAATTGAATTGTAATAACAAAAATATATGAATAACCAAAAATGATAATAACATTAAATCAACTCAATTTAAAGCTAAATATTCATGTTCATTAGTACAAGGGTGTTTAACCACTCATAATTTTACAATGAATCACAAGATTGAAATTCATGCCTAAAAACTAAAATTAAACTGAAGTAAAGAAATAAGAACCCTAATTGAAGTCTACTTGTGTGTTTTATCTTTTAAAAATTTGTCTAAGGTGATTAGGATAGGAGACAAGTATCCTATTTAAAACATAAAAGGATTTTGTCCAATTTTACCCTTGGGCGTGGCATGCCCTAATCGCGCATATCCTTGGGCATGACAAGCCCTTAAAGCAGATTCTTACTACAATTGACATTTTACTTTGTGTTCTATGATGTGGCATACCCTTATCTCAGAGATTTTGGGGTATGGTATGCCCTTGTCCTCCAAACGCAAGCTTTTCTTTGTAAGTAATTCCTCCCACTTGCCTTCATGTTCTGCACTTTATGGATGACTTTCCAATTTCATTTGAGCTTGATTTTCTTCCCAACATTGCTACTAATCCATTCAATGGTCTCCCACAACATCAAGCACAAGCATTAATGCATACAACACAATAGAGTTCATCAAAGTCCACTAGAAAGGAACGTAGCTCAAGCTAGCACACTAGTTTTCTCGTCTAAATTCTATGCGAATATTTTAATTCTTAACTTGTTTTAGTTACACCTTAAAACCTCTAAACATGTACATAAACACATAGACACTCAATTATACCATTAATAATTCATTAAGTACACAAAGAAGTCCTCAAAACTAGGTTAAACGTGCATAGATAATGACACCTAGATGTATAAATTCGCCTAAGATCAACAACAAATTAGGATTCCTCACATTCAAGCTCAAATCCTCTAGAATTTAGTTCAAGAATCAAAAGTAATTAGGTATGCAGGTATTAAATAAAGGATCCTTTTCACCCTTATGCCTAAATTCTAGTTTCAAAATATGAATTTTAGTATAATTTTTATGAATTCATGATTTAGGGTTCATACTCAATTATGTCAATTTCTTGAAATAAAATTTCCTCATACTATTTTATTATTATATTTTCCATTCAAAGTTATTATGCATGATTCTTATGGCTTTACTTTAGTTATTTTAGTAAGTAAAGAATTATGCATGTTTTATAGATTTCAACCTCTTTCAGAATGAATTATGCATGATCTGATGAATTTCAATCTATATTAATTCACATACTATGTCTTTCCACAAAATTTAGTATCCTTGAGTACTTGTTATTCATGATCCCTCAATATATTTAATAATTCATGATTTTGGACTCGTGTTACATAATTTCACTTCCTACTTAGATTATAGGATTGCCATGGTCAATAGTTGTATTCTTCAAAGATGGAGGGTTTTGAATATTCGATGACTTAGAATTACATGCGTTATTTGTTGAACATTCAGTCCTTCAGAATCACATGATTTAGAATGCTTTTAGGTAAAGCACATATATTAAAGTCTCAAAACTTCAATATTATTGAGTTATTCAGTATATAAACTTATATTCACTTAGGAGTAATACTTAGTAACAGTGGACGCAGGGATGAAGGCTCACCCGTCACTTAGATGGAGCCCTTTAGTAAAAGTCTCTAAGTCCAAAACTACGGAACCATCATAGGTTCTAAAGGGTCATTTATCATACCAAGCTTGACACCTTAGTTCTTTTTGGACATTAATTTAATAGTACCATGTCTGATCAGCCTTTATACCCTAGAAAGGTATATTGAGCCTCGATGGAGATTATACATCGAACTCTATGTTTAGATCACATGGTTATATGTCGATTAATAGTAACTCCTACTGTTCAAACTCAATTATTACATGATCTTGTATTCAATTTATTCAGTATAGTATTGATCAGTCACATGTTTATTTACTTGGTTATTACATCAGTTTATATCCCACAGTTTTAGAATCAATATTTGTACATAACCCTTAGTTCAATTTTACTTGCTTTTATACTATAATTTTTCAGATCACTGCATATTAGTATATATATGTATTTTATATAGGATCATTGTACTACATTTCAGCTTCTTGTATTCAGTTATCATTTAGTAAAACCTTGAAGCATGTTCAACTGTTTTAAACACATGAAATATCTATGCTTCTATAGCTTTCAGTTTTCAGAAATATTTTAGCTTATGATTCAGAGATTTCATCATTTTTCACAGCTTTTACATAGACATGTTTTAAATGTATATTTGAGTAAATAGTTTATGTCCATAGCTTTAAAATAGGTTTTAAGTGTTTTCATGACTTGTGCATATCTCATATACTCAGTACATTTAAAAGTATTGATCGCATACCTTTTCTGTCTATGTTTTTCTTGTCATGTAGATTCAGATGTTTACTATCAGGATCATAGTCAAGCAGATCACAACCTCCAGCCAGCAGGTGATGAGTTTTCTTTATTTGAGGACTTAAGTTAGTTTGCGATTTCAGTATTTCATTTTTATTCTTATGTATTAATTAGTGATAGCTGGAGTGTCATGTCCCGACTATCTAAAGTCAGTATTAATAGAGGCTTCATAGATAGTTAGTCAGAGTTATTATATGTAGTTTCAGTTTCTCTTTCTTTGAGACTACAATATTGTAAACTTTTAACAGTAATATAGTGAAACAACTTATCTCATGATTATGATTCCGCTCAATCAGTTTAGCTCTTATAAATATTTTAATTAGTTGTTCCTGCATTATGTCAGTATCATGGATTAGCTTGAGATTACTTGAGATTCTAAACACCGTGTTACGATTAAGGGGTAGTCTCGGATCGTGACATTTCAAATGTGTTTGTCTAAAGATTGAACTAGTGATAGCTGGGGTTCCACAGATACACATTTGGAACTGATAAAAGATTTTTTTGGATGTTTGAACTATCAATATTTTCAAATTTTGCCAACAACATTCACTTGATTTAGATTCACATTCAATATATGAAATTCAGGACCACTTCTTTAAGTTTTAAATAGTGGTGATCTTTAAATTATTTTATTTTACTCTATTAAATCTAGGAGTACTAAAATAACTTATGGTGACAATAATCTTGATTTTATCATTATTAAGGAAGAGGCACATTCGTAATTAATTTGGTAGATGCGCACCGCATATATTTGTTGTCTAACGTTTTGCTACTAATGCTCATTCATCCAATAACAAAAAAATCTATCTCAATTTTGCTAGCTATAACAAGCGAACATCAACGAAGCATCGAGAGTGAAGGTAGGTTAAGTAAAAAGAACAAAGAAATAAGAAGAAACAATAGAGGAGGAGCAAATTTGTTTGAAGTTTTGACACACAAATTATCGGTTAATTATTAGACAAAGTTTGTTATTTTCATTTTTTTCTTGCGAGTGTCAAAACAGGTAGGTCAATATGTCTGTTTTGGCACTTACATGAAATTGGAGTAATGTTTACTGGCTGGAAAAATATTCTGTTGCGACTGCAATGTAAACTGTAAAGTGATTTGACCAAATTCTCCTTTTCTTATCTCCCCCTACATCACCCACAATTTAAAAGCTTTTCTGGGACGTGGGTCCATTTACTGCCATATGTATATTCCAACTTAACTTCATAATAATGTATTTATCTAAATTCATACTATTGTAACAATATACCAGTCTTTTGTACGAAAAATTATACTCCATCAGTCTTCCAACATTCAAACATTTTCTTTTGTGAGCAAATACTATTTCATACGAATTATGAGATTTTTTCAGAAATCTTAAAAATTAATTGAAACATATATATTACTTCTGTATTTTTTAAATAACTGTGCTCTGATACCATTTGTAGGGGGGTGCGGATTAGGTGCGTAGTTTCAACTAGATAATAAATACGTATGTATTTATTTTTATAATGAATATTATTGATTGGAATAATTTTCATTTTTATCTTCTTAACTTAAGATGTTTTATTAATTCATATTCTAAATTAGATATTATCGTGATTAGATTATCTAGTGTTTTAGGATCCTCGTTAATAATATGTAATCTTTTGTATTCTAGGTATAAACTATATAGTTGAGTTTCTATTTCTTTTAATGATTTATTCTTTTCGTGAGATGTCATTAATTTATTTGGTTTATTATTTTATCCTGTAGTAACTGCAGAGTTACAAATTTCTGTATAATAATTTATCCTATCTGTACTGTAGTATATATCTAATTCTAGATTTTCTATGTCATTTATTATCTTGTGTTGTTCTTCTCGTAGTGAGTTTTTTAAATTATGTAAACTATCACATGTATTTTTTTCTAAATTTTCTAAGGTTTTTTCTATCCATATTAACTTTTCTTTTAGATCTTCCATTATTTTTTTTAATTCGGTTTCTGTAATTAATCTCATTGTTTAGACTATCTTGGTTTTCCCTAGTTTTTCTAATATATTCTAACATCCACAGTCTTGATCTGAATAATATCCTTCTGGGTAAATGTCTTCGTATATCTGTTCTAACGCATTTATTATTTCAATTTCGTAGTTTATTACTTCTTCTAATATTATTTTCTCAATATCTATAATTTCTATGTCTTTAAGTATATATAAGATTAAAACTTTAAGATTATCTATCATTTAAAATTGACTAAATATTTTATTATAATATTTTGTAGTTGTTTGTTTCAGGCTTAGTAGTTCTTGTATATTTTTATTAAGAAATTCTATGTAATTTAGCATGCTAAGTATTTATAAGAGTAGTTAGGTAGGTATGGTATATAATTTACTCTAGTCATGTAATATTTACCAAATGTTTTTTCTAATATGATTTTTCTTATATCTACTACTTTTATATCTTTAAGTGCATACAAAATAAGTATTTTAAATTTATCTACCATCTCATCAGATAAATAATTATTCATTTTCATAAAATTGCTTTTTTTAAAATATTCCCTTCAACCATGTTCATAACAAAATATGGTCATCTTAGATTACTATATACTAGATTATTCTTAAATAACATGTTCTTCGGTCACTATTAGCATGGTAATTTGTATATTTTCCCTTAAACAGTGCCTCTACTCTGGTTACTCCCCACCACGGCTTCTTGCCTTATTGGTTTCACCTTTAGGATGGCATAGTTCTTAGAGATTTTTCTCCGTTTCCACTTTGCTAATAAACTTTTTAACATATTATTCTTCGAATAATTCTACTATAAAGTAACTAACATGAATTTATTTTATCATACCATGATTGTTGGGAATTATGAATTTAGCTATTCATAATCATAAATAAATATATCTGTTCGGGTAGGTTTGATATTTCTGAGCTTTGTTCCTCCATAGATTTTTCCATTGAAATATACCTGTTTTTTAATTAACTGAGCAAAATATTTTTTGTAGACAAGAGAGAGTTTTTTGTGCTTCAACGCATGAAGGCTTGCTTTGCAATGCCTTCTGCTTTCTCTATTTATAGAATGAACGAACTTTACAAAGTATTTTACATGTATTTGCAAAAGATTAAAAGGCTAGGCTAAAAAACAAAAAAGAACTCAAAAAGTCTTATAACCTAAAAAGGCTACTCTACCTAGGCTACCAAAAAGTCTTTACAAAAATAGTAACTTAAAGACTTTTTACGTAAATACAATTTGTACATTAAATATTTTGCCTCCGTTGATTTTGTCGTATCTGCTATGTCTCCATTATTGCTCTCTTATCTCATCTTCCAGCTGGCGTTCTTATCTATTTTGGTTCTTTTATTCTAGCTGAACTGCTGGGACATCATTATCTCCTCCATTACATTTTGAACATTTGTGATCTGGATATTTATGTCCAATAGTCTTGCAGTATCTGGTCAATAATTCTTCCGAAATAAATTTTTCTCTGATAGCTCTGGCAATAGGTTCTGTTTCTGGTTTAAGCAACGTGATAATCCATTGCCTAATAGTTTCCATATCTGTTTCTCGTAACTCTTTTGAATTTGAATATATTAGTACATGATTTCTTGAATAGTAGCTCCATATGGGATTTTGTTTACAATATGTATTTGCTAGCTCTTGTAAAATTGTAGATAGTCCGATAATCCTCTTGTTTGCATAAAATTTTGGTATCTCGATTCTAGGTATCTCTGGTTGTGAAATAATATCTTGTGGTATAATCATATCGCGTGTCATTCCTATCTTTACAACTTGTATAGGTTTTTTAACTTCATCAAATAATATCTCTGCTGGTGCCGTGTAAATTTTTATAAAAAACAAGGTACCTTTGGTTATTCTTTTAAAAGTGATAAATGTTTCATATATCTCTGGTATAGTGGATATCTCAGTTCCATCCGTGGTATATACAGTATTAAGTAGTCCATATTCGTAGCAAGTTTTAACTAAGTTTGGTTTGGTTTTAGGTAAGGCAATTAGTTTATTATATCCGGTCAATCTCTGGGTTATATAGTTTGTATCTGGTTCTTGGATATTTGTAGCTTTGGGGTTGCTATTTAAAAAGGTTTGTACATTGTAGATATTTTCTATGTATGTACGGGCTGTGTAGTTGTATGTCTTTTTGTCTTGGTTTAGACTATCTCGGTATGTGGTAACTTGTGGGGGTATAAACATGGGATCTTTTGATCTATTTGGGGTATATGGTTTTTCAAATAGCTTATTTAGGTTCATATTTTTTCTAACTCCTTTGCTTGTACCTGCAGAAGTAGATAGATAAACGTTATGGGTTTTATGGAGTGTCCCAACGTCTCCTTCTAGCTCTGGAATTTTACGGTCTTCCGATCGACATAGTTCTGCACACTGCTGAGTTATCTGATTTGTAGCTATAGACTTCAGTTTATCTTCATTAGTCTTTAGCTTTTCTATCTCATTACCCATACTGTCCACTTTTATTGAAAGCGTAGTTAGGGTGTTGAGTATTTTTTCTAGAGTATCTTCTTCTATGATATCAGTCTGTGTAGCTTTGTCTTGATATGTAATCTGCAATAACATTTTTGTTAGTACTGATTACTTCTATTATAAATGTAAAATTTAATATGTTTAAAACTAGTCTCCGAATCTCTTTTGTTGTAACTGAATTTTGTATTTTCTTTGTTAGCCACCAGCGTACCTGTGTATTATCTGTTCGCACAATAAATTTATTATATACAATATATGGCTCAAACGCTAACAAACATTTATATAATGAACATAATTCTTTCCTATTTATTTCCCATTTTATTTCTGTCTCGTTGAATGTACCTGAGTAATATCTACAATGGTGTTCTATTTTTTCTGCTTCATATTTATATTTAAGTACTCCTCCGTAACTATATTCACTAGCATCTGCTTCTACTATATATATAATTTTTCTATTTTCATCTGAAAATTGTAATTTTGGTAATTCTTTACAAAATATTTTTATTTTTTGAACTTGTTTTTTATCTTCTTCATTATAGTTATATTCTATGTCCTTTTTTAGTTTTTTTTGTAGTGGTTTTAAGTTTTCTGCTAATTTTGGAATATATTCTCTTACTTGGTTTACTAATCCTAAAAATGATTGTAATTTCTTTTTCGTATCTAATTCCTCTTTCGAATTTATTATTTTTTGTACTATATGTTGTTGCATTTTTACTCCACTTTTATCTATTTGTATTCCTAAAAATTCTATCTGATTTTTCATAATTTCAGCTTTCTTTTTACTTAAACTTATTCCCGATTTTTCTACTATATCCGTAAATTGTTCCAATAATTTTAAATGTTCTTCTTTGGTCTTTGTATATAATAGTATATCGTCTATATATACTATACAATTAGGTAGTTGTTTAAAATAACTATCCATAAAATGTTGATATCTACCTGGTGCATTTTTATATCCAAATGGTAGTACATTCCATTCATAAAATCCTTGTGGTACCGTAAATGCGGTTAATTCCTTAGATTCTTCTTCTAACTTTAGATGGTAAAATCCTGATTTGCAATCAAATTTACTAAAATAATTATATCGTTGTATTTGTCTTATTTTTAATATCTTATTTGGTATTGGGTAATTATAAGTTATTGTTTTTGCATTTAAATTTCTATAATCAATAATCATTCTACTTTTTCCTCTTTTTTGTTCACTATGTTTATTTACTATAAATGCTGGGCTATTATGTTTGCTATTACTTTTTTGTATATATTGTTTTTCTAATAATTCATCTATGTGCATTTTAAATTCTTTTAAATCATCAAAATTATATGTTAATGGTTTCTGGGTTATTATGCTATTTTTATCTATTAATTCAATTTTTATAGTAGTTTTATGTTTTTCCCATCCTTTTAATGGATCTTCACTATATAATTGTTCTAATTTTCTGTTAACTATTTCTATCTTATTTATTGAAAATATAGTTATTTCTGTTTTATTTATCGAAAATACGACTAGTTCTATTGTATCTTCAGTATTTTTTATATTTTCTAACTTTCGTGTAATTTTTTCATTTCCTTTTATCCAATCAGTTTTCTTTCTTATTTTATTATTAACTCTTTTTGCTCTTACTTTCTGTTTACATGGTGTTGTAAACCACCAGTCTGTTCTAGTTATTATATGTGGGTATAATTTATCTAGAAACGGCATTCCTAAAAGTATATCTTTTGATGTTAGTTCATAATTATAAATTTCTTCTATTGTTAATATTTTATCCCATACTTGTGTTTTTACATTCTTAGCTTTGTAAGTAATTAAGCTTCCTTCGTTATTAAATCCTTTAACTATTATTGGTGTTTTTAATTTATCCCATTTACTTTCTGGTAAGCAATTATATCTACATAAATTAGCTTCTGCTCCTGTATCTATCATAGGCGTATAATATCTACTGTAATATCCTTCTACTACTATCTTCATTAATACATATATTTTCATTTTATGTTAATGCTCTTCTTAAGAATAATTTCTCTCTGTTATATGTTATAGTTAATTGTGTATGTTCTATATTATATGGTTTTACTTGTTCTAACCATTTTATTCCTAATATTATGTCTGTTTTTTGCATTTCTTCTTTTACTTCAAATTCTATTTTTATTTTTCTTATTCCTATTATTATTTCTTTTTCTGCTATATTTTTAGTGTTTATTAAACTTCTTGGTAGATCTGGGCATATATTATTGTCGGTTTTTATTTCCTCATTTTTTACTAGATATTTTGCTATATAATTTTCTTCTTGTCCTGTATTTAAGAGTATTAAATATTCTTTTTCATTTACCTTTCCTGTTATGTAATATTGGTTTGAATTATCTATTGAACTTGTTTCATAACTTATTCTTTTTGATGAGCTTGATGATTCCGGTTTATCATAAGTTGTTCTTTTTGTTGTACTTATTCTATCATTTATTATTTCTAGATTTTCTTCTACATCTATGTCTCTATAACTATAATCATTATAATCTATTGTTTTTACAAATTGTTCGAATGGGCTATCTATTTGTATCTTGTTAATCTTATTTTTTCCTGTTATTTTATGTTTTGTTGTTAATACATATAAATTTTTGCATCTTGCTGTAAATATTTTACTTCCTGGGGTTAATTCTATTCCTGATATCTTCCAATATAATACTAGTGATTTATCTATATTTCTATCTGTTACTGCTACTGAATAATTCGCACTTATTATAAATTTAAATTTTTGGTATATTAAATTTCCTTTTATGGCAGTTATTATACTTTTTTCTATAGGTTTTATAATTCTATCATCTGCTAAATATAATTCTATTGGTGTATCTATTCCTTCTCTAAAACATGCTTTTATTAATATTTTTGTACCTCCAAGGTGTACATATTTTATTGGGTCTCTACTTTTTATATCGTTTATCTCTTTATTAATTATTCTTTTTGTTACTAGTGGTATACTGGCTTTACCTTTTGCATATCTACAGTCTATTACATGCTCTTTTTGACTTACTACATAATATTCTTCCTTTTTTCTAGTAAATATATTTTTTATTGTTGGTATTTTAAATATTTTTTCTACACTTAAGTCTAACTCTTTTCCTTTTATTTCATCAAATACATTGTTATCAAATATTATTTTTTGATCTGTTCCTTCGCCATTTAAATATTCTTCTTTTGTTAATATTTTTATATCTTCTTCAGTCATTTAATTCGTCTAATTCACTATCTATTTCGTTATCTGTTTCATTCTCTGAAATTTCATATATACTGTCTTCACTTTCTAATTCGTAATCTATGTAATCTATCTGCATATATTCTGTGTTTTCTATTTTTATTTCTGATATTTGTTTATTTTTTGGGTTTTTAGGTAATTTACAGTCTCTAGCTAAATGTCCTAACTTTCCACAATTATAACAAGTACATTCTTTTATAGATTTTTTCTTTCTATATGGTCTTTTATTTTTATAATTTTTTACATAATATCTTTTTCTTGGTTTTTTGTATTTATATTTTGATTTTTTGTATTTCTTATATTTCTTATGCCTTTTTCTTTTCTTATAATATCTATCTTCGCATCCAAATTGAGGTGCTATTTTATCTTTGCAGCATGCTAAATTTCTTATTAATGTTTTTTCCATTTTTATTTCTTCTCTATATTTTTCACATAGGTTTCTATACCATTGTTGTAAAAAATTTATTCTTGCTCCTAGAGTATCTACTATTTTTGTTTCATCCCAACTTTTTATTATTTTTGAACTAAATGGTTCAGGTAATTTATTAAAATATAATTTTCTTATTTCTTTACTTTCTTCTATATTATATGCTCCTTTATAATAATATTCTTTAAATGCGCAAGTATATTCATCTATGTAGCACATATTACATATTGCTAATTTTAACATTAAATTCCTATTTATATCTTTCTCTTCATTTTGTTCTTCTTCTGTTGTTGTCATGCTACTAAATTCGTCTTTTATAGCTGTTTCATATTTTTTTAATAATTCTATAGGTGTTAATATTTTTCCTTCTGTAGATTTGTCAGTTCTTAATATTCTTTTACTATTTTCAGTTAGATTTAAAAACCATAATTTCACTGTTCCTATTAGTGTTCTTTCTATATATTCTGGTGCATCTGCTACACTTATATTATTATCTAATAATTGTTTTGTCATATATCCTATCCATAATTGTATCATTTTTTTTGTATCTATTACACAATCTAAGTCTAAAAAGTTATAATTTTTATTAACTATTTGTTTTGGTGTCCATTTGTCATATTCATTCTTTAGATTATATCTTTTAAATTTATTCTTATAATATGTAGGTTTCCTTATTTCTGATGTACTAGGTATTATATTTTGGTCTTCTTTTTTATCAAGAGTATTTATTTCTGTGTTGATATTTTCTAAGTTTTCTTCATTAATTACTTCTTGTTTTTCATTGATTTCTAAATTTTTTGTATTTGTTAATATTTCTGTATATGTTTCACTATCTTCTGAATCATAATTGTCTGTCTCTTCAACATCTATATTATTTATTTCTAATTCCTTATTTTTTATTTCTTTATTGTCTATTTCTAATTTTTCTTTAAATTGATTTATCTCGTTTAATAATTTTTGTTCTTTATCTTTTTCTTCTTTTTCTTTCTGTCTTTTTTCATACAAATCGTTTAACATTTGTAGTTCTTTTTCTAATTCAGCAATCCTACTATTTTTAGTTTCTTCTATTTTTCGTATTTCTTCTGTAGTTTGTTGTTTTATTTTTTCTATTTCCTTTTTTCTATCTATTTCTTCGTTTTCTCTTTCTATTATTACCATAGCTGTCAATTTATCTTCTAATTTTAATTCTTCTTTTTCTAACATTAAATATAAATGTTCGCCTATTTTCTTATATCTTCTTCCTAAATTAGAAAATACTATTCTTATTTTTAATCCTTCGTGATTTTCATATATTTGTTCGTCTATTATAAATTCTTCTTTGTTCATTTTATTGTAAATAGTTCATGTTGATATATATATTCTAAACTATCTATTTGTGATTCTAAATTTGATATTTCATCTTTTTGTGCATTTATTGAGTTTTTACTAACTCCGGCAAATATATTATAATTTAATCTTTCTATTCTTATTTTTAATTCTTTACGTTTTTCAGATATAGTTTGTTTTAGTTCTTTGTATTTTTGTATTTTATTCATTCAAACAATATTTATAGTACTTTGGTGGATATCTAAATCTAATTTTATCATAATTAAGTGGTATATGTCTTGTTCTTCTAGATTTTAAATGGATTATTAATTTTGCTTCAATACTAGATATTAAGGTAATTAGGTAAGCTAATCTTTGTGGGTTTTCTTTTGTTTTATTTAGACTTATATATTCCGAATAATTACTAATTAAAGATTCTTTAATTTTTCTAAAAGCTTCTCTGTTTTTAAATGGTCTTCTCATAATTAATATTGATTAATTATTGTCAAGTAAATCCAATCTAAATACATAAACACATAAACTCAAACATATATAATAAACACACACATAAACTCAAACATATATATTACTTCTGTATTTTTTAAATAACTGCGCTCTGATACCATTTGTAGGGGGGGTGCGGATTAGGTGAGTAGTTTCAACTAGATAATAAATACGTATATTACATGACTAGAGTAAATTATATATCATACCTACCTAACTACTCTTATAAATACTTAGCATGCTAAATTACATAGAATTTCTTAATAAAAATATACAAGAACTACTAAGCCTGAAACAAACAATTAGCTTGTTTGCTGATTAGAAATAATAATTACAAAAAGAATACATATGTTAATCAATTATTTTTTATTTGATATTTAGTTACTTATAATTTTATAAATTGGTTATCTTTTTTCAAACGAAAAAAGCTCAAAAATACCCCTGAACTATCTGAAATAGCTCAAAAATGCCCCTCGTTAGATTTTTGGCTCAAAAATACCCCCCCCCCCTCTAACGGAATTTGGAAAAGGGTCAAAAATACTCCTAAACTATTTGAAATGGCTCAAAAACACCCTTCTGTTAAATATTTGGCTCAAAAATACCCCTCCCTTTAACGAAATTCCACCAATCATGCCACCTAGATAAAAAAAACTACGTGACTATGTCACACTACCATCCACATGTAAAATGTTAGTATTTTTTAATTATATGACATTCCTTTCTTCTTTATTTTTATTTAAAAACGTCAGTGAAACGGACAAAACTTACACGGCTTTTTCATTTTTAATCAAAGTAGAAAAACGGTGGTTACATAATATTTTTTTTGAAAAAATTTATTAAATGTAACATCGCTATTATCAAATTCCTTTGATCATCTAAAAAATAAGTTTTTTCCTGTTAATAGGTTTAAAAGTGTGAAACCCAACAAAAGAGTCTTATTAAACTGATAAACCCATTAATTATTAGGCCATTATAAAAGTTAAAATTAAGATTTACTCGTAAAAGTAACAAATTTCAAACTAAACTTCAAATTAGTTACTCAAAAGATGTGTTTGGCTTTGCTAGCTTTTACTCAAAATGCTTATGTTAAAATTATTTAATAAATCCCTCCTCTAATCTAAAATTAATGAATCTTTGAATATGACACACATCTTCAAAATGTTAATGAATGACATAATTAAAGAATAATTTATCAATATTAAGTATCATTTTACTTCTTTTCAAACTTGTTCTAAAAATAATAAGATTATTCATCAAAACTGAATTTAGAAAAATGAATTCATTTCGAATGATTAAACAAGTGTTAAAAGGAATTCATTTATTTTGAAAAAGAATTTGCATGTAGTAAATTCAACTCAATTATTAGTACACCAACATTTGTTAGCTTAAAAGTTAAAATTCTAGCTCCTCCTATGAGTCAACATCAGATCAAGATCAACCTGTCCCTCATTCCAAACGACAATAACAAGATGAAAGTTAGAACTTTTAAAATACTAATGAAAAGGTGAAATCTTGAACTTTTAAAACACTAATGAAGTAATTAGCAAAAGATTGGTTTTTTGGTTTTCCGTTTCACTGCTTTGCAAAAAAATAAAAATAAAAAAGAAAGGAATGTCATATAATTAAAAAATACTAATATTTTACATGTGGATGGTAATATGGCATGGTCACGTGGTTTTTTTTTTATCTAGGTGACATGCTTGGTGGAATTTCGTTAAAGGGAGGAATATTTTTGAGCCAAATATTTAACAGAGGGGTATTTTTGAGCCATTTCAGATAGTTCAGGGATATTTTTGATCCTTTTTCGAATTTCGTTAGAGAGAGGGGTATTTTTAAGACAAATATTTTACTGAGAGATATTTTTGAGCCAAAAATCAAACGAGGGACATTTTGATCTATTTAAGATAATTCAGGGATATTTTTAAATCTTTTCCGTTTTTCAAATGAGTGTTTCACTCTCAAATTTTAGAAAATAATAATACCTCAAATTTGCTCTACAATTATATTGAAAGATTGCATCAGTCTTACTATGGGCAATCAAGGAACACAGTCGCTGAATAAAGCGCAATGAAAAAGCAACTAATTTAATTTGTGTTAATGTACTTCCAAAAAGTTTACATTTCAAATTTATTTCTAATTGTAATTCACCATGGGTATTAATGTTTCATTAGCTTCTCAAAATGTCATTGTTTCGATATCATTTAATATGATGAAGTTCATAATTTTTGCTCGTTTGTCTTTTATGGTTTTTATTTAAATATATAAAAATAATTTGAGTTAAATGTTGGCCCAGTGTTGTGCACGGGCAACTGTGTTGTCTAGTTGTAATAGGTGTTTAGGTATTTTTTCACAGATTTGCAAAATTTGGAGTTTTGTTGTCACCAAACAAAGAGTAGAGATGTCACTCTTGAACTTGCTTTTTGATCATTTTATGGATTCATTTGGCGGTAGATATTCAAAGTAATATTTGAGAAAAAATTGATAAAAGGTGTTTCATCATATGATTTGTTATTATTTGATAAATATTTTCGTCAAATAATTTAAAGCTCAAATACTAGAAAAAACTAATTTTTGGGTCAAATTTTATCATTTTGAGAACTTAAATTTAAACTTTACCAAAAAATTTTATATTTTATAAAAAATACACCACTGTTTATTAATCCCAACTAATATCTATTTGCCCATCAACTCCATTAATAAACTTTGATATTTGATCCAAGTATGAAAAAATATTATCGCATAACACTTGTTAAAAGTAATATAAATAGAAAAATTAGATGCTCCTTTGTGAGTTAAGAAAACTTTGGTAGCTTTTGACACGTATGTATGATTATTTATAAGAATGTTGGATCTTATAATTTGAGTTTAATTCTTATCATGGAACATGTTTATTATAAAATAATAATATAAAGTTATTTTAGCTGTTTTTAGAACTTACGAGTATAAATCATATTTCTTAAAAATGTTAAACATTTCTCCCATGACCAAACACATGAGGAGACTTCACCCAAAATCTTGACCAAAAAATAATTTATCAAAAATATTTAAAAATCTATTTCCATACGCTAGCTATAACTTTTCTTGTTCCAAATGTCCAATTATGCAGCACTCTTTATTTTAAAAGTCTCAATAATTTTTTCTAAGCTTGCCATTTCTATATGAAAAAAACTAATACCAACTACTCTAATCAGGAACCAAGTTCCAATCACAGTAAGTAAGACTCTAGTACAAAGAACACAAAATTTATCATGAAAAAACCCTTGTTTGAGGGAGTTTTTCAATGAAAAATCTATAAACAATCAAGCACACAATACTCCAAAAGCAAAAAATATAAAATAAAATACCCATCAATAGATAACCTTTTTTTCTATATATATTATGAATATTTTATGAAGGGAAAAAAAATCAAAATATACATCCTTAGATTATATATTGCAAGTCATATCAATACTTATTAGATTTTAACTAATAGCAAATTTTAAAATAAAAAAATAAAGAATTTTTTTTTTTAATAAAATAAAAGATTCCAATTGTAGGGGGTGCGGATAACTTGGGTAATAAATAGATCTATTATAGGTTTAATGGATCTATTTTTATTTGTGCGTGGATATTTCTTAACTTCTCTAAATATTTTTATTTTATTAGTGTTCATATCTTGGAGGGTGATTAGATGGTATTTGATTAAATGGTTTACTGTAATATTTTTTAGTTCTTTCTCTTAGTTTTTGTAATTCTTGTATATTATTTTGGAGGTATTCTAAATATTCTATATCTTTTGTTCTAAAATATTCAATTAAATTCTCTTTCATAAGTATTTCTGTCAATCTTATTTCTTCCATATCTTGTCTCCAATATTTTAAATACTCATAGTCTATCATTTTATCTTAAAGAAGTTGTGATACTGCAAATTTCTTTGTAATAATTTATTCTAATTGTACTATATCTAATATTAAATTCTAGGTTATCTATTTCGTTAATTATCCTGTCTTTTTCTTCTATGAATAATTCTATGTCTAAATCATATTCTAAATTGTCTTTTAATTCTAGTTGTTTTATGGTTTTATTTATCCAAATTAATCTTTCTTTTCTAAGCTGGTTTCTATAATTAATTTCTTCGTATAGCCAACTTTATTTTTCTCTAACTCTTTGAATATATTCTAGCATTTTTTAATCTGTATAATATCCATCTGAATAATTATCTAGGTAGTAATAGTGATTGTCATCACTTAAGTATATTTCTACTAACTCGTCTTCTATCTGGTTTATATCTAACTCTTCATCTTCAATGTTAACTATTTTTTCCCATATTATTTTTTGTACGTCTATAATTTCTATATCTCTGAGTATGTATAAAACTAGTACTTCAAAATTATCTGTCATTTAGGTGGGTTAATTAAATATTCTTTAGTTGTTTGTTTTAATCTTATTAATTCTTCTATATTTTCATTAAGGTATTCTATATATTTTATATCTTTGGTTCTCATATATTCTTCTAAATTTGTTTTCATTAATTTTTCTATTAATTGTATATTTTTCATATCCATTTTCCAATATTCGTAATTTATCATGGTTGATGTGTAGGTTTGGTATGTAAGTATTTATAAGAGTAGTTAGGTAGGTGAGGTATGTAATTTATTCTAGTCATAAAATATTTATCAAATATTTTTTCCAATATGATTTTTCTTATATCTACAATTTCTATATCCTTAAGTACATACAAAACAAGTATTTTAAATTTATCTACCATTTCATCAGATAAATAAGTATTCTTTTTTCATATGATGCTTTTTCAAAATATTCCCTTCAATCATGCACATAACAAAATATGATTATTTTAGATTACTATATACTAGATTATTCTTAAATAACATATTCTTCGGTCACTATTAGCATGATAATCTGGATACTTTTCCCTTAAACAACACCTCTACTCTGGCTACTCCCCTATCACGGCTTTCTTGCCTCACCGGTTTCACCTTTAGGATGGCATAGTTCTTAGGGATTTTTCTCCTTTTCCACTTTGCTAATAAACTTCTTAACATGCTATTTTTCGAATAATTCTACTATAAAGTAACTAACATGAACCTATTTTATCATTTTATGATTGTTAGGAATTTATGAATTTAGCTATTCATAATCATAAATAAATATACCTGTTTTGGTAGGTTTGATAATTCTAAGCTTTGTTCATCCATAGCTTTTTCCATTGAAATATACTTGTTTTTAATAAATATTCAAAAGTTTGTTGTGAAAGAAGAGTGTTTGCTTCAACGCATGAAGGCTTTCTTTCATTCTGCCTTCGATGCCTTGTATTTATAATGTTCAAAAAATGTGTAAACTTTTTACATCTTTACACCTATAAATTTACACGTAACCTACCAACTTCAAAAAGTATTCTAAAAAGACAAAAACTAATTAAATCCTATAAATTTCTATACAATTTAAACTAAGCTATGAATAGCTTTACAACTAATAATGGCACATGTTTGCCAAAAAGTCTTAAAGTAAATAATATCTAATAAATAATTTACATAAAGTTTTCAAGAAAAAATATCTATTCTTCCATATGTCACTTTCAACTTTAATTAACTTGTCTCTCTATTATTGTTCCGTTGTTATCTTCTTCTTGTCGTATTTGTTGCTTTTCTATCTTCTTTCGAGCTGGCATGCTTATCTTCATTCTAGTTGTACGTCTAGTATAACGTTATCTTCTCATTTACATCTCGAACATGGATTGTCTGAATATTTGTGTCCAATTATCTTGCAATATTTTGTTAATAATCCGTCTGAAATAAATCCTTTCTTAATTGCTCTTGCAGTAGATTATTTTTCTGGGTTAAGTAACGTCATTACCCATTGTCTGACATCTTTCATATCTGTTTGTCGTAGTTCTCTTAAATTTGAATAAATCATTTTATGGTCTCTTGAATAATAGCTCCATATTTGGTTTCCATTGATATAATTATTTGCTAATTCTTGAATAATTTTAGTTAGTCCAATAAGTCATTTATTTGCGTAGAAATTAGGTATCTCAATTCTGGGTATCTCTGGTTGCTGTACAATATCTTTCGGTATAATCATATCTCTGGTTAATCCTATTTTTACAACTTGTATAACTGGTTTGATCTCGTCGTATAATATCTCTACTGGTACAGTATAAAACTTTATATAAAATAGATTTCCTTTGGTTACTCTTTTATAAGTGGTGAATATTTTATGTAATTCTTCCATAGCTGATAGTTCTTCTCCATCTTGGGTATATATGGTATTTAATAATCCATAGTCGAAACAAATTTTTATTAAGCTTGGGTTAGTTTTGGGTAGTGCGATTAGCTTGTTATGACCTTGCAATCTTTGGGTTATATAGTTTGTGTTTGGTTCTTGGATATCTGTAGCTCTGGAGTAAGGTTTAGAAAATTTTGTACTTTGTAGATATTTTCTATGTATCCTCGGGCTAGATGGTTATAAGCTTTTTTATCTTGGTTCAAACTATCTCGATATGTGGTAATTTGTGAGGGTATGTACAAGGGGTCTTTTTATATTTTTGGTATAAATGGCTTCTCAAATATCTTATTCATGTTCATGTTCGGGTATCTTTGTCCACTGACTCCTTTGCTTGTACCTGCAATTGTAGATTGATAAACGTTATGGGTTTTATGGAGTGTCCCAACGTCTCCTTTTAGCTCTGGAATTTTAATGTATTCCGATTAACATAGCTCTGCACACTGCTGAGTTAGCTGATTTGTAGCTTCAGACTTCAGTTTAACTTCATTAGTCTTTAGCTTTTCTATTTCATTACCCATACTGTCCACTTTCATTGAAAGCGTAGTTAGAGTTTTGAGTATCTTTTCTAAAGCATCATCTTCTATTATATCAGTTTGTGTAGCTTTGTCTTGATATGTAATCTGCAATAACATTTTTGTTAGTACTAATTACTTTAATTGTAAATGTAAAATTTAATATATTCAATACTAGTCTTCGCATTTCTTTTGTTGTAACTGAATTTTGTATTTTCTTTTTTAGCCACCACCGAATCTGGATATTATCTGTTATCACAATAAATTTGTTATATACAATATATGGTTCAAATGCTAATAAACATTTATATAATGAACATAATTCTTTTCTATTTATTTTCCATTTTATTTCTGTTTCATTAAATGTACCTGAGTAGTATCTGCAATGATGTTCTAATTTTTTATTTTCGTATCTATATTTAAGTACTCCTCCATAACTATATTCATTTGCATCTGCTTCTACTATATATGTAAACTTTTTATTTTCATCTGAGAATTGTAATTTTGGTAATTCTTTACAAAGTATTTTTATTTTCTGGACTTATTTTTTATCTTCTTCATTGTAATTATATTCTACGACCTTTTTAAATTTTTTCTATAAAGGCTTTAGGTTTTCTGCTAATTTTGGTATATATTCTCTTACTTGGTTTACTAATCCTAAAAATGATTGTAATTTCTTTTTTGTATCTAATTCTTCTTTTGAATTTATTATTTTTTGTGCTATATGTTGTTGCATTTTTACTCCACTTTTATCTATTTGTATTCCTAAAAACTCTATCTGTTTTTTCATAATTTCGGCTTTCTTTTCACTTAAACTTATTTCCGATTTTGCTATTATATCTGTAAATTGTTCTAATAATTTTAAATGTTCCTCTTTAGTTTTTTGTATATAGTATTATATCATCTATGTATACTATACAATTAGGTAATTGTTTAAAATAACTATCCATAAAATGTTGATATCTACCTGGTGCATTTTTATATCCAAATGGTAATACGTTCCATTCATAAAATCCTTGTGGTACCGTAAATGCTGTTAATTCCTTAGATTTTTCTTCTAACTTTAAGTGGTAAAATCCTGATTTATAGTCAAATTTACTAAAATAGTTATATCCTTGTATTTGTCTTATTTTTAATATCTTATTTGGTATTGGATAATTATATGTCATAGTTTTTGCATTTAAATTTCTATAATCAATAACCATTCTACTTTTACCTCTTTTTTGTTCACTATGTTTATTTACTATAAATGCTGGACTATTGTGTTTACTATTACTTTTTTGTATAGACTGTTTTTCTAATAATTCATCTATATGCATTTTAAATTCTTTTAAATCGTCAAAATTATATGTTAATGGTTTTTGAGTTATTATGCTATTTTTATCTATTAATTCAATTTTTATAGTAGTTTTATATTTTTTCCATCCTTTTAGTGGATCTTCACTATATAATTGTCTTAATCTTTTCTTTATTAGTTCTACCTTATCTATTAAAAATATAGTTATTTATTTTTATTTATCGAAAATACAACTAGTTCTACCGTGTCTTCTGTATTTTTTATATTTTCTAACTTTTGTGTAATTTTTTCACTTCCTTCTATCCAATCAGTTTTCTTTCTTATTTTATCAATAACTCTTTTTGCGCTTACTTTTTGTTTACATAGTGTTGTAAACCACCAATCTGTTTTAGTTATTATATGTGGGTATAATTTATCTAAAAATGGTATTCCTAAAAGCATATCTTTTGATGTTAGTTCATAATTATAGATTTCTTCTATTGTTATTATTTTATCCCATAGCTGTATTTTTACATTTTTAGCTTTATTTGTAATTAAGTTTCCTTCATTATTAAATCCTTTGACTACTATTGGTGTTTTTAATTTATCTCATTTACTTTATGGTAAACAGTTGTATCTACATAAGTTTGTTTCTGCTCCTATATCTATCATAGGTGTATAATACCTATTATAATATCCTTCTACTATTATTTTTACAAGTACATATATTTTCATATCATGTTAAAGTTCTTTTTATGAATAATCTTTCTTTATTGTATGTTATAGATAATTGTGTATGTTCTATATTGTATGGTTTTACTTGTTCTAGCCATTTTATTCCTAATATTATGTCTGTTTTTTGCATTTCTTCCTTTATTTCAAATTCTATTTTTATTTTTCTGACTCCTATTATTATTATTTTTTCTGCCGTATCTTTAATGTTTATTAGACTCCTTGGTAGATCTGGGCATATATCACTATTAGATTTTATTTCTTCACTTTTTACTAGATATTTTGCTATATAATTTTCTTCTTGTCCTGTGTTTAAGAGTATTAAATATTCTTTTTCATTTATTGTTCCTATTATGTAATATTGATTTAAATTAACTGTTGAAGTTGTTTCATAACTTGTTCTTTTTTATGAGCTTGGTGATTCTGTTTTTTCATGAGCTATTCTTTTTGTTGTGCTTATTCTATCATTTATTATTTCTAAATCTTCTTCTATATCTATGTCTTTGTAAGTATAATCATTATTATCAATTGTTTTTACAAATTGTTCAAAAGGACTTTCTATTTGTATTTTATTAATTTATCCTTTCCCGTTATTTTATGTTTTGTTGTTAATACATATAGATTTTTTACATCTTGCTGTAAATATTTTACTTCCTGGGATTAGTTCTATTCCTGATATTTTCCAATATAATACTAATGATTTATCTACATTTTTATCTGTTATTGCTACTGAATAATTCACATTTATTATAAATTTAAATTTTTGGTATTTTAAATTTCCTTTTATGACTGTTATTATACTTTTTTTCTATAAGTTTTATAATTCTATCATCTGCTAAATATAATTCTATTGGTGTATCTATTTCTTCTCTAAAACATGTTTTTACTAATATCTCTGTTCCTCCAAGGTATACATATTTTATTAGGTCTTTACCTTTTATATCGTTTATTTCTTTATTAACTATTCTTTTTGTTACTAGTGGTATACTAACTCTTCCTTTTGCATATCTACAATCTATTACATGTTCTTTTTGACTTACTACGTAGTATTCTTCCTTTTTTCTACTAAATATATTTTTTATTGTTGGTATTTTAAATATTTTTTCTACATTTAAGTCTAACTCTTTTCCTTTTATTTCGTCAAATATATTACTGTCAAATATTATTTTTTGATCTGTTCCTTCTTCATTTAAATATTCTTCCTTTGTTATTATTTTTATATCTTCTTCAGTTATTTGGTTCATTTTTATATCTTCTTCAGTCATTTGATTCATCTAATTCACTATCTATTTCATTATCTGTTTCATCCTCCGAAATTTCATATATACTATCTTCACTTTCTAATTCATAATCTATATAATCTATCTGCATATATTCTGTATTTTCTATTTTTATTTCTGATATTTGTTTATTTTTTGGGTTTTTGGGTAATTTACAATTCTAGCTAAATGTCCTAGTTTTCCACAATTATAACAAGTACATTCTTTTATAGATTTCTTTTTTCTATATGATCTTTTATGTTTATAATTTTTTACATAATATTTTTTTCTTGGTTTTTTATATTTATATTTTAATTTTTTGTATTTCTTATATCTTTTTTTTTTCTTATAATATATTTCTTCACATCCAAATTGAGGTGTTATTTTATCTTTGCAACATGCTAAATTTCTAATTAATGTTTTTTCCATTTTTATTTCTTCTCTATATTTTTCACATAGATTTCTATACCATTGTTGTAAAAATTTTATTCTTGCTCCTAGGGTATCTACTATTTTTGCTTCATCCCAACTCTTTATTATTTTTGAACTAAATGGTTCAGGTAATTTACTAAAATATAATTTTCTCATTTCTTTACTTTCTTCTATATTATATGTTCCTTTATAATAATATTCTTTAAATGCGCATGTATACTCATCTATATAGCACATATTACGTATTGCTAATTTTAACATTGAATTTCTATTCGTATCTTTCTCTTTATTTTGCTCTTCTTCTTCTGTTGTTATATTACTAAATTCTTCTCTTATAACTATTTCATATTTTTTCAATATTTCTGTTGGTGTATTTTAGTAGGTATGGATATTCCTTCTGTTTTATTATCAGATCTGAGTACTTTTTTACTTGCTTCGGCTAGGTTTAAAAATCATAATTTTACTATTCCTATTAATGTCTTTTCTATATATTCTGGTGTATTTGTTGTATCTATTTTATTATCTAATAATTATTTTGACATGTATCCTACCCATAGTTGTATTGTTTTATTTGTGTCTATTACACAGTCTAAATCTAAAAAGTTGTAATTAATTATTTGTTTTGGTGTCCATTTACTATATTCATACTTTGGATTATATCTTTTAAACTTATTTTTGTAATTATAGGTTGGTTTTCTTATTTCTGATGTACTAGGTATTATATTTTTATCTAGAGTATTTACTTCTGTATTTATTAGTTCTAGATTTTCTTTATTAATTACTTCTTATTTTTCATTAATTTCTAGTTTTCCTATGTTTTCTAGAATTTCTGTATATGTTTCACTATCTTCTGAATCATAATTATCTGCTTCTTTAACATCTATTGTATTTATTTCTAATTTACTGGTTTCTGGTTCTTTATTTTTTATTTCTAATTTTTCTTTAAATTGATTTATCTAGTTTAATAATTTTTGTTCTTTATCTTTTTCTTCTTTTTCTTTCTGTCTTTTTTCATATAAATCTTTTAGCATTTGTAGTTCCTTTTCTAATTCAGCAATCCTACTATTTTTAGTTTCTTCTATTTTTCGTATTTCTTCTGTGGTTTGTTGTTTTATTTTATCTATTTCCTTTTTCCTGTCTATCTCTTCGTTTTCTCTTTCTATTCTTACCATGGTTGTCAACTTATCTTCTAATTTTAATTCTTCTTTTTCTAACATTAAATATAAATGTTCACCTATTTTCTTATATCTTCTTCCTAAATTAGAGAATACTATTTTTATTTTTAATCCTTCGTGATTTTCATATGTTTTTTCATCTATTATAAAAAAAATTTTGTTCATTTTATTTAAATGTATATAGGTTATGTTGATATATATATATATTCTAGACTATCTATTGTTGATTCTAAATTTGATATTTCTTCTTTTTGTGCATTTATTGAGTTTTTACTAACTCCGGCAATTATGTTATACTGTAGTCTTTTTATCCTTATTTCTAATTCTTTACGTTTTTCAGATATTATTTGTTTTAATTCTTTATATTGTTGTGGCTTTTGTACGTTATTCATCTAAACTTATATTATAAATATTGTTTTGGTGGATATCTAAATCTAATTTTTATCATAATTATTAAATAAATCCAAATATATATTATTAAATAAATCCAAATATATACTACTATAAAGCAGTTTGTTATTAATAGGTGGATATCCATCACACCTTAATATCTCTCTCCTCTTAATTTTTTTTTCTTTATTTTTTTCATAATTTGTTATACAATTTCACAATTCTCTCACAAAATACACAACTCTCTCTTCCTCTTTTCATTCTATTTTATTTTATACCTTTTTTAGATATATTTCTTCAAAATCCTTCATAGATGATTTCATCTTTTTACCATAATATTCTTTCTTACTTTTTATATTATTGAAAAATTAGATGTATCACCATTTTTTTTATAAATCTTAATTATTTTTTCTTTAGTTTGGAAGGTGATAGTGTTCATTCAACTTTAATTTAATACGAAAGTAAATGAGATAAAATCCTGTATGAAATGGATATATAAACTAGTATCAATTAAATTAAATATCATAATTCATAGATATTCATATTAGTTTATATATCTATCACATACACATTTCATACAATTGTGATATATTAGAAATTACTTTATAAACTAATTCCATTCAATTTATAATCTAAAATATATCTTCTTAACTGAATATCACAATCCATAAAATTTGTAGATGATTTGATATTAAAAAAAAAAGTAAAACAATTTGTATATCTATACCATACATCTAAAAAATAAAATTAAGCATTTGTATATAAGCTACTATTAAAGATAGAAAAGTTATTAAAAAGGAAAGATATAACAATTCATTATTATCTAGATTTTATATATTAATCGTTCGAAAATTTCATTAAAATACCTACCTTCTTCTTTCTACAAAAACATAAATCAAATTTTGAGTGAAACCCAATATTATTCAATTTTTTTTATCTTAATCATCAATTTTTTTTAATTAAAATATGAATTTACATATTTTGATTGCAACATTGAAAAAAATATCATCTAGATTTTTGACTTTTATTTCAATACCATTTTCATCCATTAAAAATATTGATAAGTATGCATCATTCTTGTATATCATTTTACATTTCAATTTTATAGATCAAAATTCAAAAATAAAAAACTATTTTATATATGATGTTGGTATATAACATGATTTAAATTTGATTGAAAAATTAAATGAAATGTAATACATAGAAAAAGTTTGGGTATAAACCTAGTTTAAATTTACAGTATTTTTTTATGATATTTTTATATGAATTACATACATTGAGACCCTAATAAAAAATACCATTTAGTAAATGAGACGGATATATAAACATTTCAATATAATTTGTTATATTATTTTTCATTAACAGATTTTTTTGTATCAGTTTCATAATTAAGATAGACGTATTACTATGAGAAAAAATCTTAAACCAATAAAATAGAGATAGAAGAAAAATAATGAATAGATAAGAATATAAATTAATGCTACTTTTCAGAATGGAAAGAAATGTATGTAATAAATGATTAGAGACAACAGAAAACGTGCAGATTAAATAAGTTATTTAGTTCATTTTTACTCCCTAAAAATATGGTAATTTATGTGAGTGTGAAAGATAACACACAAATTTAGGAGATATTTTAATTGATATATATCCAATAAATAAATTTTTAAAAATAATTTTTTTAAAAAACTGTTACAACTTGTAATTAAAAATACAATTCAATAATTATCAAAAAGTATTGCTACAACTTGCAATAAACTATCTAATAAATACATAATAGATAATTTTTACTTTTATGAAATAGCAAAAAAAACTTGAAAAACATATATTAACTTCTTTTATATTTATATGGAATAGAGTTAGCTAATAATAAATAAGGGTAGTTGGGGGCAGGGAAAGCGTGGACTGCGGGCGGGAGGGATGGGAGAGGAGAAGTTGAAGAATGAAGCAACGGAGATAATGGGAATGTTCCAAGTGCTTCCTCGTCTCGTTGTCTTCGATCTCGAATATACTCTCTGGCCCTTTTATTGGTACCTCCACACATATTCCCCTTCTCCCTTTATTCCTAGTATATATATTATATACTTATATAATGAGATTAGTAGTCCTCACAAAAAAATTTATGTCATAGAATTTATAGATATATTTATTATTTTTCCTACATATTGTTATATCTGTCTTCATTCATTAATTAATGATCATTTTCATTTAGACATCTATAATGGAATTATATATAGTAATTTTTAGTAACTCTTTTCCTGTTCCATATTAGTTTTTTTTTTGTTTTTTTTTACATATTTCTCATATTAAAATTTAATTATTTTTATTTTTATATTTTAGCAATCACGAAATATTTATTATTATTTTCTATAGTATGTTTTACATACAAAAAATTATATTTTACTCCTAATTTATAAATACTAACTTTTTGTATTCCTCAAAAAGTTATTCTATTAATTTTACTGAATTTCTTAATCCTCTAAAATTTTAGCATGTGTTTGATAAAGATAAAATATTTTCTTCTTGCCACATGGACCTTTGCACTTGGTAGTGTGTTATAATATGAAAAATGACTATTGAATATTTTCTTGTATTTTTAATTATTTAACTATTTTTTTAAAACAATGGAGTAGGAAAATTACTACTTTACTTTACTAATATATATAACGGAGAACGAGGAGCTTTTGTAGTACTCACAAGGTTATTTTTGTCACTTTCATAAAGTTAGTATTCTTTTATAAGTGACATGTATTATTGTTTAACATTAAAATTTTATTTTATTACGCTTTTATGTTACCCCTTGTTTAGTTGAATATTACTTCAATTGTCTTCACACAATTTGATAAATAAGAAAACTTTACAGATATTTTGCAAGCTTAAACTTCAGTCTCTAACCCACCCCTTACCCCCACCTCTCTTCTTTTTGCTCCCCTTTTTACATGGTAAATATATGTGTTGCAAGTATTTATAATTGAATTATATACAATAATTTTTTGTATATTCCTTCTTGTCCCCTATTAGATTACTTGTTCTCTTTTGTACATATTTCTTAGAGAGCAAGATAAGATTTGGTAGTCCTCACAAAATAAGTTATGAAATAGAATTACTACATGTGTCTATTATTTTTCCAACACATTATCATTTTTGTTCTCATTAATTCATTATTTAATGATCATTTTTATTTGAACCTTTATAATTGAATTATATATAGTATTTTTTTGATCCCTTATTGTTCCCTATAAGATTACTTATTTTTTTTTTTACGTATTTCTTATATTAAAATTTAATTATGTTTTAAATTTATTTTATTGAATTTATTAATCCTCTAAAACTATGGCATGTGATTGATAAAGATGAAGTATTTTTTTCTTGTCATATGAATTTTTGAACTTGATGGTGTATCATAATGTGAAAAAGTACTGTCACGACCCCAACTAGGGCCTAGTCGTGATGGACATCTCAAGCCATCGTGGATCAGAGACAACCCCCATAGACTAACCATTCGGGCACAATATAGATAAATAGCGAAAGACAACCAGAGTATAAAGATAAGACAATTAATTTAACTCAAATGGAACTA
The DNA here is from genome assembly GCA_030864215.1 of Capsicum pubescens. Lineage (NCBI taxonomy): Eukaryota > Viridiplantae > Streptophyta > Magnoliopsida > Solanales > Solanaceae > Capsicum > Capsicum pubescens. The sequence goes on along the minus strand of CM061540.1, from coordinate 118,273,480 downwards.
AGAGTTAAAAAGAACGACCAACCCACAATCTATCCACAAAGCATCTAACAAAAACCGAATATCATACTAGGTCGGGACATGCCCCCGACTATAGCCAAACAAAAATCCAAAAGTGGCAGTCTAAGAAAACATAATGAAACCTAGAAAAAATAGGCCTTCCGAAAGATGGAGGCTCACCACTTCAAGCGGACCGACCGACATATCAAATCACCTAACACTGCACAAAGCAACAGAAAAACCCCTAGGATCCTACATTATGAAATGATGCAGCGTTTGAGCACAGTTATTGGGATGAGCACTAATATGTTACTTGGGGTAAGGGATAAAATAATGTCATTTCAAAATAATCCAAAACTTCATGTACATGTTCACATACATACATATATATAAAATGTCGGGATAGGGTACAAGGTTTAAGCATGAGATTTAATGTTCGTCCTAACGGCACCACGAGCTATATTGGTTCATCTCCCCTTGCTGAAAGGGCCCCAGTACGTGTTAGCTGCACGAACCGGAGAAATTCGAGGAAGGTCCAGGGAATCCACAATCCTAACCATTCCAAAATATATATATAATTTGTGAACTATGCACACGGTCACTAAGACCCCTACGCCAGCAGACGTGATTTCCAATGTTGGTTCCTCCAGGACATCCACCTTTCATGACGAGGTACACAACCACCTTTAAGCCTAAATTAAAATCATTTACACAAATTTTAATCCATTAACTAAGGAGTGTTTTAACTAGGCATTTACCATTGGTATCGTCATACCAAATAAAAGAGCTTGAAAGCCAATTCTAATTATGACATTCCAAAACTATTTAGCCAAATTAATTCCCAAGTTCCAATCTAAAATCATCCATATCCACCAGGGCCTTCCAAACTATTTTAATCCAAAACCCTGGCCACCAAGGCCTTTCAAAACTATTTTATGTTCCATTAACCTTTTATGTAATGCAAGGTTCCAAGAGTAAGTGAAATTATGCATATATCCATATTTTCAGTACCAATTAAACAAGTTGGGTTGAGGTTAAAGCTAATTTCAAATCATTAAAACATATAATTTGGAAAAACCCATGTTCCCTATTTAAATTTCTATACCCATGCATTTATTCAGCTCAAAATCATAAAATAAAGTATGAATAACCAATTCAAAACTATGAGAAATGCAATCATGTAGTAACCATACCAAATCCCTCAACCTATATTCAAAATCCATAATTAAATTCACATGGATGATAATTAAACACATGCTTTGCATAAAATCAATTTAGGTAGGAGATACATACCCGAAACACCCAGGAATTTGGAAGAGAAATCACAATTTGAAGCTTAGATAATCAAGCCCTTGAAACCCTAGCTTTGTTTTTTATTTTGAAATTTAGAGAGAAGAGAGTAATGTTTATATTTGTTAATTGATGGAAATAGGACCAAAGAAAGGGTTTTAAGTCATGGAAATAATGGGATGGAAAGGAAAAACCATAATTCCCTTAATGAAGACGGGCAAAAAAATAGCGTCCAGACACTATGAGTCAGATAACGACTCATGGTCACTCGTTATGAGTCATTGCTTGGACTCGTGGTCTGGGAAGTAACTCAAGGCCAGTATACTGGTATGATCACAAGTCCCTCACCACAACTCAGACCTTAACCTATGATTTGTGGGGTCTTAGTCATGATAAAAAATGAATCCCAAGGCAACCTCACTGGTCAGACAATTAAAGAGGCCCTACGATTCGTGACGAGTGGGTACGACTCGTCACTGGAGTCGTTAACTAAGAAGTGATGGTAAAATCAAGAATTTTTTCAGAGGACAAAAACCTAGGGTATTACATTACCCCCTCCCCTCCCCTAGGATCATTCATCCCCAAATGAGAAGTTAAGGCACCCATTAGCATGATAACAAGAAAGGATGCACACATACCTTAACGAAAAATTTAAAAATGTCATGAGAAGGAAAATGAGAATCATACCTCAAGCATTTCCATCTAATATAGGGAATAGTAATGGATATTTGGACTTCATGTCCTCTTCAGCTTTCCAAGTTGCTTCTTCCACTTTTTGGTTCATCCAAAGAGCCTTCACCGAAGCCACATCCTTAGTACTCAACCTACGAAGTTGTCTATTCAAAATCTCACCTGGAACTTCCTTATAAAACAAGGAATCCAAGATAACAACATCCTCCATAGGAATAACCAAAGAAGGATCACCCACGCACTTTTTCAACATTAACACATGGAAAAAGGATAAATAAAACCCAAATTCAAAAGAAGCTCCAATTCGTAAGCAACATTCCCAACACTCCTTAAAATTTGATATGGACCAACACAACGAGGACTGAGTTTCCCCTTCTTCCCAAACCTCATCATTCCTTTCATAAGAGAAACCTTCAAAATACCCAATTGTTAACCTCAAACTCTAACTCCCTTCACCTTACATCCACATAGGAATTTTAGAGACTTTGGGTAGTCTCAAGACTCTGTCCAATCACTTTCACCTTCTTCATGGCCTGATGAACCAAGTCAGGACCAAATAACCTAGCCTCACCAACCTCAAACCCCCAATAGGAGACCTACACCTCCTACCATATAACGCCTTAAATGGAGCTATATGAATACTTGTATGATAACTATTATTATACACAAACTCAATAAGAGGTAAGTGGTCAACCCACTACTTCCAAAATAGATCCCACCTCGACTGTTCAAAAAACTTAGGAAAAGAGCATATGGGCAAGCCTATGGTGGTATTCTGTATACATTGGTCAAACTTTTTTGTGAGCGAGAGCATTTTTTGATATATCATTGAATGAATTATAAATCTTAAATGAGAGTGAAAAAAATGATTTTTTTAATTTTGATCGCACATGGGGTATGTCGTTAGGTTGCTAGACTATTCGGCGAATGTGATTTGTATATGCCGAGTTGTCTATTACTAATGTAATGCCATCATCAGAGTTCTTTTTTCCATTCCATGTATCGAATCGTATACATAATTTCTTCTTGAAAAGTGAAATTAGGAGGGTGAATAAAAGTGTTGAAAATTGAATTAAAAGTTCACTGCCATAGGTATCTTAGGATCTTCCTGTTAAAGCATTATGGTTTTGTGATAGTTTTTAGTTCTTACTTTACTTGAGGACACACAAACTTTTAAGTTGAGGATGTTGATGTGTCATTGAAACACAACACTTTCATTGCTTAAAACTATGAAATTATGCTTAAACTTTGGTCATTTTAGTAGATATGATATGCTTTTATGGTTGTTGCAGGTAAAATAGGTCTAGCATGGTGTTGGAAAGAAATTGGAATAAAAAGACCTGAAAAGACCAAATTTGCAGAAGGTACGAGTCTCATCATGAGTCATAAGCACCTCATATGACTCATAGGCTGACTCGTAAGCACAACAGAAACCAAGGCAAAAAAAAAGCTAAGTATTGAGAAGATATGACTGAGCATCCGAGTCGTAAGCTGGGGGTATGAGCCGTATCATAAAGTCGTACATAGAATAGAACCCAAGGAAGAAAATAAGATTTGAAGTTCTAGAAGAATGCGAGTTAGAAGTTTAAGTACGACTCGTACAATCCAATCGTAAGAAGACCAATATCCAAGCTTGGAAAGACAGAAGTCCCAGGTGGATACAATTGATGGCCACAAGTCATATGATTAAGGTATGGCTCATGAGAAGGATTCATAAGTAGAATAAAAATTTGAATCCTGGAAGACCAGACACTGGAGTGGATACGAGAGGCACAATACGACTCGTAAGAAAACGGTACGGGTGGATGAGTGAGTCATACCTTGTGCTGACATAACTTTACCTTTTTCCTTTTTATTAGGATTTCTAAGTATTTTTTAGATACTATAAATAACTTAGTGTTTATATTTTATTAGGTTACTCACTTTAACTTACTTTTGATATACTTTTACATATTTTACAATTATTTTTGAGATTTTAGGTTTTTATTCAATTGGAGACTTGGGATTTTATTTATCTTATTCTTGTGCAATTAATTACATGTATTCTTTATTGATAATCATAGTTTCTTGCATGAACATGAGCGACTAATCTCCCTAACTAGGGTTTGGGAACCTTGACAGATTAGCTATGTAAATGAAGTGGGATATTTATATATTCTAGGGTTTATACATGTATCTTAATATTCTTCACAATAATTGACCTCAGAGCTACTACAGAAGCTTGGGGATAAACTGTATTTGCAAACGTACTCACAAGGGAGTTTGTGATTGGGAAAAGAGGATTAAGATAGTATTTTGAGATTCACCTCCATCATACTATTCCATCATCTCACTAATCACTTGAGACTCAAAAGGCTAAAGTGAACTAAAGTCATAAACAAGGAGCAATAAGGCAATGTCCTGAGACTCACAAAGTAAAGGTTGAGATTTATCAGAACATTTACAAGATGATTGGTAATACATATCTTGTCGACTTTACATACAGAGAAGCAGAGTAGGTGGATTTAACATGAGAAATTGATGGAGTTAAGAACCCAAGGAGAACACAAGCCTAGTGTTCGTCTCCTATTGTTTACAACTCAATGCATTCTAGATTCGGTTACTAGTCATTGATAATTCCAAAATCCCCCTTTTACTTTCCGCACTGCTCGTGAGTTACATCAAGTTAAGTAACTACTCAATGTTTTCCTTGTGTAATTGACCACAACCTAGTTGGGTTACTATATTTGGCATCGACCGCAACATACTTCTTTTGGAGGTTAGTTTTGGGCGACATCAATGGGCTGTGAGAAAGGATTTTGACTGAGGATCATTAGTCGAGGTATACAGTTCATCTTATTTTAACAAAAATATATCATGAATTATATAAGATATATTAGTTAAACAACAAGAAGGGGGATGTGGCTAACTTCGTGGCTAAGTGTATGGTGTGTCAGCAAGTAAAGGTTGAGCACTTGAGGCTTGCGACATATCTCAAGAGGTTAAGTTGCCTACGTGGAAGTGGGAGATGATCAACATGGATTTTATTGGTTGTTTTTTGTCGTCTCACCATCAGTTTGACTCGATTTAGGTTATTGTGGATAGGATGACTAAGTCTGCTCACTTTTTTCCTATGAGGACTACTTACGCTGGAGAAGACTATGTGAAGTTGTTTGTATAAGAGATAGTTAAACTGCATGGTGCTCCAGTTTCCATCATTTTGGATCAAACTACGCAATTCTCTTCTTGCTTTTGGAATTAGTTTCAGCAAGGCTTGGGCACACGGGTGAACCTTAGCATTGAATTCCACCCTCAGATGGATGGACAAACGGAGAGGACTATTTAAACTTTAAAATATATGCTAAGGGCCTGCATGATTAATTTTAGAGGTAGTTGGGTGGATCATTTGCCTCTCATCGAGTTCACTTATAACAATAGTTACAACTCTAGTATTGGGATGGCTCCTTTCGAGAATCTTTATGGTAGGAGGTGCAGAAATCCTATTGGATAGTTTGAGGTGGGTGAGACCAGATTGTTTGGTCCGAACTTGGTTCACCAAGACATGGATAAAGTGAAGGTGATTTGGTACAGACTCAAGGCTACTCAAAGTCTCCAAAAATCCTACGCGAATGTGAGACGAAGAGAGTTGGATTTTGAGTTTGGTGATTAGGGGTTCTTGAAGGTATCTCCGATGAAGGGAGTGATGATATTTGTAAAAAAACGTAAGCTCAATCCTTGGTATGTGGGTCCATATCTAATTTTAAGATGAGTGGGGAAGGTTGCTTATAAGTTGGATTTGCCTTCGAGTTTGGGTTCCGTTCATTTGATTTTTCATGTTTTGATGTTGAAGAAGTACGTGGGTGATCCTTCTTTGATTATGCCTCTTAAGAGTGTTGGTATTTCAGGTTTCTTGTCTTATGAGAAAGTTCCGATGGAGATTTTTGATAGACAAGTCCAATGTTTGAAGACTAAGGTATAGCTTTGGTAAAGATTCTATGGAGGAACCAAAAGGTTGAAGAAGCTACTTGGAACGCTGAAGAGGACTGAAAGTCCAGATATCCGTTCTTGTTCCCCAGATTAGACAATCACGCTTAAGGTATGCGTTTTTCTTATCATCTTTGTTTTGACTTTGTTAAAGAAAATTATGGTTGTGTTTCAGTCTTAGATCGTGCTAAGGGATGCCTTGACTTATCATTCGGGGATGAATTATCCTGGGGGGGGGGAATGTAACGCCTTAAAATTTTGGCCTTTGAAAATTTGGAGATTTGAGCTTACTGCCCAAGCTACGACTCACCTAATGAGTTGCGAAGACTGTATTCAAATCGTAGTGCCCCAATCATAGGGTGACCAATGTAGGTACAAATTTTTTTGTCCTGGTTATGATTAATACCATAGGAGTCATGGTGAGAAATTACGAGTTATGTCGTGGGACTCGTAGTCACACCAGTGTAGTGGTCCCTTATTTTTGTTGTGATTATAACTGGACCCTACGAGTTATAATATGGGTCTACAAGTCGTAAGATACTACTTGTTAGGTCAATAGTGGGGAAGCATTTGGACACTACCCATACTACTAGTCTAGAGGATGACTCGTAGTCAGTCGTTATGAGTTGTAAGGTTACCTGTAATGATTGGGCGATAAATTTTTAGAGTTTCATTAAGGGTACTTTGGACATTTCCCCTTTCCCCAATTGTGATCCAAAACCTTAAAACCCTTTTGGGACTCCATTATCATCCAAAAGACACAATCAAACACACTCTTAAACTATCTCAAATCCCTAAGTCAAGAACAAGCTAAGGTTTCTCAAGGTTGATCATTTAGAGCTTCCAAGTGGTGATTTCTCTCCATAGTTGTAATAATTTCAGGCATGTACCTCTTCCCTTAAACTTGTTTTACTAAAATCATATATTTAATTGGTTATTTGTGTGGATTTAAATTTGTATTTTGATGTGTGTTGAGGGTTCTGTAATGAATATTACATGAATTAGATTCTCATGATTTTATATGCATTGTGTATGCTTTATCAATAGTTTTTTGAACTAATTAGGTGCATGGGTATGGGAATTGGAAAAGTGGGTTGAGGCATTCCCCCAAATTAATGATTTTGGTTTGAAATTTGGTTTTGGAAACTACATTCCATCAACCAACTTGCATAATTAGCTTTAGGTTATGATTTGTCATATGGTTTGAATTATCACCCAAGCTATTGCATTGCATAAATAGTTAAACGGATGAAAAGTAGTTTTGAAGGCCTTGTTGGCCATATTTCAATTTTAAATTGGAAGCTCGGTGGTTGAGGTATTTCCCCAAGTTATTTTGATAAACTAAAAGTGGTTGGCGCATTCCCAAACTAGATTTAATGAACAAATGGGTTCGTGGCATTCCCTCAATATGATGGAACTGGTATGGCATAATTATAAGCTTGCAAGCGTAATAGTATGACGATACTTGTGGTTGATGCCTTAACTGATAATCCCTTGGTTAAATAGATAGGTTGTGTGAAACTTGTGTTGATTGGGCTTGAATGGGGTTATATCTAGGCCGTGAAGGTTGAGGTCCTGGGGGAACTGATACTAGAAACTCACATTTGCCGGCGTGAGGGTTGGTCTTTATGATCATGTGCTTGTGTCACGTGATATATATATGTATGTATATATTTATGTATGTATCTTGGATTGATGTGGGGGCATTTCCTGGACTTCCTTAGATATATCTGGTTCGTTCCACTAACACGCACTTGGCTCTTTCAACAGGGAGAGCTGGACCTATATAGCCTATGGGTGTCTTTATGATGGTTAAGCTGCACAACCCAGGCTAATATTTTACTTTTATGCTAAGCCTTGCTCCCTACCACAACATTTTATATGTATGTATTTATGCATGTATGTGAACATGTATATTGAGCTTGGACTAGATTTTGAATTGACATTATTTTATCCTTATCCTGAGTTACATGATAGCGCTCGCCCTGCTAATCATCTTTAAATATTGTTTCCCCAGGTGATGTAGGGAACGAAAACACTTTTGCTTTTCCTGTACTGTGATTAGGTGATTTTTTAATCAATCTTGAGTCAGCTTGAAGTGGTGAGCTTCCATACTTTGGAAGACCATCATGTTATGTTCTTGTTTCATTTTGTTTAGGACTATCGTTAGACTCTTTATGGCTATGGTCAAGGAAATATCCCGATTTAGGCTGTTCTTGGATTTTAGAGGCTTTGTGGATTACTGTGGATTGGGATGGATGTTATAGTTCTTAGATTTCTTTATGAGTTTGTTGAGTTACCTAACCTGTTATATGTACGAAACTTGGCTCTATATTATTATATGTTCGGAATTCATTTGTTGCTAGTTGTATTGTGTTCTATTTGTCTAGGCAAAGGGGCGGTCTCTGGTCCTGGCGGTCTTGAGATACCCATCATAGTCAGACCCTGGTTCGGGTTGTGACATTGGCTATATGTTTGGACTAGAGATTTGGGGTCTTAGACTTAGTATCTTTAACTTAAACTAGGTGATAGATATGACCTTTAGAGATTAGTTTTCTATCTTCAATATAGGAGATAAAATGACCTTTGGGTACCACTAGACTACCCTTCCACTCGAGGATTGACTCGCTAGGAAACTGAAATTTTGCAATTTGGGTTCGACAGCCAACTGAGGTATAGGAAAATGGAGCCAATCCATGCCAAGAATAACATCAAAGTTAGTCATCTCTAATTCTATTAAATTTGCTGAGGTGACTCAATGAAGGACTGTAATAGGGTAGTTTCTATAAATTATTTTGGCAACTACTGACTCTCCAATAGGAGTATTGAGAAAGTCTCAGACAGACTCTCAGGACAAACACCAAAATTAATGGAAATAAATAAGGTTACAAAGGAAAGATTTGACCCCAGATCTAACAATGCATAAGCATCAACACGAATTGAATGAATTATACCAGTGACTATATCTAGGGAGCTTGCATGCACTCGGAGAGAAGATAGAGCATAAAATTGATTTTGATACTGACCATCACTAGCATTGGATGATGCACCCCACTGCAGATCTGGCGGCCTAACTAGGCCACTAAGATAATAGACTGATCCTTAGGGCGAACATCTATATTTCCCTGTCTATCTAAGGGGAAATTGCCACGCCCCATTTTTTCCCGCAAAAAGTAGAATTCGACGTGACAAACTCTTTTTAGGATTGTTTGAGGAAGAGAGTGTGAAGAGTCACCACCTAACATATTAAGGTGCATTAGGAAACTGGTATAGGCTAACTACAAACCTATTTTGTTATTTAGTCTTAGTTCACCAAAAATTCAGGTAAGGGTACAAATTACCTCGAAATGAAGGTGTTAGGCACCTTTCAAGGTCCACAAAGATGGTTCCCGAGCGAATTCGTACTTTACGTGGGGATTCTATGTGATAAACAAAGGTCGCTTGTTTCATTAACTTAAATGTTAACTAAGTGATAAAATAATTAATAAACAAACATGTTATTTAATTATTTTAACTATCAATTACATACGCGATAAAATCATAAAGCATGCAAAAGACAAGAGAAAAAATGACATGATTTATAACAAAGGGGACTGCTTCTTAAACTTACTACCCCAAATAGATAAGCAGATGAAAAGAATAAAATCGAAAAGTCAAACCAATGAAATGTTTTTGGTTTCATTTGGATTACAACCCCAACTTGTTTAATCATTATTCGACCCATTAGCCGGCAGTCGGATTCTTAAACAAGTGACAGTGTCATGCGTCGTGTAATATATGTTGGGTATCATCACTTTTGAATGACTACCTACCCCACCCCATCTAGGCTGGTTGTTAAACTAAAAGCGTTCTAGAAAGGATAAAACTAATGCCTCTAGAAAACCTATCATCCTACTTACGTCTAAAAGGCATTAGACTTTTCTAATTTAGATTTGTGGTTTAGAAATATAAAGCTATGTTTTCTAAATTGACTCAAATCGCATAAACACATTGGACAACAAATAGCACATAATAGTATCAAAGATGACCTCTTGGTTAATTAAAAGTTGGTTAATGTGATTAGCCTGCAAAATAAGAAAATATTTATTTTTTGATTAAATCTATTGACATGATATCTAAGTGTTGCACAATTATTTATTAAATAATAATTGTCAAAATATTTCAAAATAATATTGTAAAGTTATTAAAATAAAATATGCCAAAATAAAGTAAATATGTTTGGAGAGTGATCCTTGTTAATTATTATGCGAAGTGTGATATAAATTAGTAAAAGTCTTGAAAATTATTATTAACGTGGAAAATTCAGTTTTACATTGCTGGAAATTATTTGAACAGTTGAATTGCTTGAAATTGTTTAAATAGACTAAAATCAGGATTTAATTACTGAAATTCATTTAAACAGATTTACAAAATAGAATTTAATTGTTGGAATTTGATTAAACAGGTTTAAAAACAGAATTTAATTGCTGAAAATTGTTTAAATAAATTTAAAAACAGAATTTAATTGTCGGAATTCATTTAAACAGTTAAAAAAAGGATTTAAGTACTGAAAACAGTTTTTAATATGCTGGAAATTGATGAAGCATGCAGGAAAATAAATACAAGTGTTGAAAATCATTATTAATGTTATTAACATGATTGAATTTAATCTAATACGTCGGAATGTTAATTAGACTCCTAAAGCAAGATTTCTAGGTGACACAATAAGTTTGTTATTAATCCTAATGAAGGGTTTGCCTAAGTGATTCATGTAGCATATAAGTCACATAAACCTAAGTTATGTTTGCCTATGTGATTCATAGATCACATAAATCTCCCCCCTCCCAGCAGTCCCGAATTTATTACATTATTATATGTAGAGGTTTATACAAAGTTACAAATCAATATAAAAGGAATCAACTAAACTATAAGGGACTAACAAAATCCCTCTCAAATCCCGAGGTGACTCTTCCAATTCCAGAATATCACTCTAATGGATCTAATCGTACCTGTTAAATACAATCAATATACCAAAGTACTCAAGAGAAAAGAAGATACCAACACATAACACAATAAGCAATCACTGAACAATCATTTTGAATTATCTCCTATAGGTATGCTTTCTATGTTTTTACTATCTCACACATAAGGAAAATAAATACATCAATTAGAACACTAACCGGTTTAACAGAAAATAAATAATAAATGACAAGAGAAATTTTATAGCTAATGCCTTAGCAAGAGCAACCAACATTTCAAAAGTATCCTCTTTAGTATGGGGAATAGATGCTTAAAGTTTGGAAGAGTTTTTCTTTTCTTTGTATATGAGAGAGTAGAGGATGTAGAATGTAAAAGAGATATGGAGTGAATGTAAATGTCTTTTGATTTAGAGATTAATAGTCAGGAAGAGCTGATTGTCAATTGAAAAAGGGGTTGCTTATATAGAAAAGGGGCACAAAACTAAATGGCAAGAGAATATTTTAACAATCAGTCAAGAATATTTTCCTTAATGAACTAATTTGAATTAATAGAATCATAAATTTAGAATCATAAATTACGTTAATCCTACCAAAAATGAACTTAATGAAAAGCTGTCTAAGTTAGAGGAAAGGAAGGCAATCACTAAAATAGGTAGAAAATTGGAAAAAATTCATATATAGGTAACTTTTAGTCCATGATTACAAGACATGGTTAAAGTTTGCATAATTACAAAACATAGATATACCTTAAATCCCTCTCTTTCTCTCCCTCTCTTTCTCGCCTCCCTCCCTCTTTTCTCTCCCATCTCTCTTCCATTCCTCCATTCCCATCCCTCTATCTCGCTCCCCTCTTTTTCATTCTTTTATTTTTTATAATTTCAAGAATCGTATATTTGTATATACACTGTGCAAAATATATATGTACACATTCAGTATACAGTATACATTCTGCAAAAGTATATATATAAATATATAGTTATTTAATATACACTATGATAATATACAAACATTCAGATATACAATTGAAAAAAAAAGAAATTAGATGTACATATACAATTAACAATTTATACATACATGACTTATATAATTGACATATACAATTGACATGTATGACTTATACAATATACTTATACATATACGACTTATACAATTGCATCATATATATAATTAATATACAACTTATACATATAAGCATATATAATTGACACATAATATACAATTGATAACAATTTAGTTGAATTAAGAAAATCTTCTATGAAAAAATACAACAAATGTGTAGGGAAAACACAAAATATCAGAAAATTTGGAAGAAAAAATAGAAAAAAAATTCTTTAATCATGTTAGAATAAACTTTGAGATCTGTTGAATTAGGAGGAATACATACTGCCGCTAAAACGTCCAATAAAATAATGACCTATTGCCGCTAAACACTCCAATCAGCTAAAAGATAAAATAAAAAATTAATTATGAGAGAAAGTTTTACTTGCCTTTGATATATACATTAACCATGCCATGTAATTATTAAAAATTATTATCTATGTTATAAAATAAGAAAGAATAAAGAAAAAGAGTAGAGAGAAAAGAGAGAGTAATTATTATTTCTTCTCTTGAGGGATGATTTACAATGAAGGAAGCCTTTCTATTTATAGGGGGAATTTGCCCTAGTTTCACACTAAAAGACAAATACATCAAATCATGATAGACATCAAATAGATCTTGATAGACATTCACTATAATTGATATATATCATAACACTCCCCCTTGAATGTCTAACAATACGCATATAGGCTGCCTCATTAAAAACCTTACAAGGAAAACCCAGTAGGACAAAATCTCGTAAGGAAAAAAAAGTACAACGCATATTAACTCCCCCTAATGAGAACATCCTTGAATATTTGCATCCCGATCTTGTGCACCATCTTCTTAAAAATTATAATTGGAGAAGAATTGGTGAATAAATCAGCCACATTTTCACTTGAACGAATCTGTTGCACGTTGATATCACCATTCTTTTGTAGCTCATGTATGTAGAAAAGCTTTGATGAAGTGTGCTTCGTTCTATCTCCTTTTATAAATCCTCCATTAAGACGTGCTATACATGATGCATAAATCTGAAAGTTGACAACTTGCTTCATTGTTGAAAGAAGACAAGTGATTGAATGCACGAATATAAGTGTGGAGAGATAATATGATAATAGAGTAGAGAGAAAAAATAGAGTAATTATTATTTCTTCTCTTGAGGGATGATTTACAATGAAGGAGGCCCTTCTATTTATAGAGGGAATTTGCCCTAGTTTCACACTAAAAGACAAATACATCAAATCCTGATAGACATCAAATAGATCTTGATAGATCTTGATAGACATTCACTATAATTGATATATATCATAACAATCTATGAATTATAATTTTATAAAACATTAACCATACCATGTAATTATTAAATTATTTTATCTATAATGTGTAATTTTTACTAAAAAAATAGTCAAGCCAGATCACCCGAAATTATCATAAATAAACAAACAGGAAAACAAGTAAATAACATAGAATATGGACGACACTAATGTTTATTAATAGCAAAATTAACGGAATCAATCACATAATTTGTCAAAACAGAAGGATTGTAAAATATTCCTTGGGTGATAGCAATTATGCCCAAAATCAGCTCATACTCTACTAACATGTAAAAATTCCAAGAGATATTGAACACACAAATCACACCCACGAGAAAAATTGAAATTATGTATTATTTCAACACCATCTCCGTAGCCATAACAATGGAATGAAGGGAGAATCAAGATTTAGGGAGTTTGTGAAATCAATCCTCAAATCAGGAATTAGGATTAGGATAAAACTTGTTCAAAATTTAGGGGTTTTCGTGTATGTCGATCTAGAGACATAAATAAACACAGAATTAGCGACATTAGATCGAAATTCAAACTCAAACATCACGGACCCTAAATCTGGAAATTCGAATAATTTGTAAGTAAAGCAAACAAAATCAAGCAATTAATGGTAAAACAAAAGAGGCCATAATCGTGATGAGGTTCTTTGAAAACATCACTAATCATCAACTACGACAAGGAGGTAATTAATGAGAGGAGATGGAGGCAACACTGGATCTGGGCGACAGCCGGAGAGGGAGAAATGGGAGGTGATGCTAGTCGTTTGATGGTTGCAGACGACGACGATGGACTGATGAGGATGGCGCCGATGTTAGGAGTTGTCCGGCGGTGGGCAGCAGTTTATTGGTTGTTGGTGACTGCATGGAGGTGTGATGGAACTAGTTCATCAGTTTCTCTGGTTGTAGAGTGGACAGAAAGAGGTGAGCCGTGGAGAAAAAAAGGGATATGGTAATGGGAGGGTTTTTGGCTGAGCAATGGCCGGAGAGAAGGAAGGAGAAAAAAGAAGCGGTGGAGCGGCGGCAACATTCGTCCACCGAAGAGGAGCTACGGCTGTGGTTGGATCTAGGCGGCGACGTCGGTCATGGCGTACCGACAGTTGTGGCGGCGATTAGAGAGAAGTAGAGAGGGAGAAATAGTGGAGGATGGTCTGCAGCTGTTGAATGTGGGAAATGGAAATTAGGGTTTCCTTTTGTTTAAAAGGAAAGGAAATGTTGATCTAATCTCAGCCGTTAGATCAGTTCTGATTGACGACTGAGATTAAAGTAATTTTAAAAATAGGTCCTAAATTAATTTTAGTTTGGGACCAACATTGAAGTTGATTTTTGGCTAAAATTGATAAAAATTGGCTAGAATTTAAACTCAACAAAAAGGAAAATTGTATGAAAATGGCTGCTAGTTTAATCAATAATAATAATAATAATAATAATAATAATAATAAATACATTTGAAAAATGCGAGCGTGCATATTTATGAATAATTTAATAAATATCAACAAAATTACTTAAATTAATAAATTGTAAAAAAACGACAATAAAGAGTAATAAAACAATGTGTATATTTTAAAATCATGAATGTGACACATCAATATCTGTTTCATATCAAAATAATACGTAAAAAATATTAATGTTAAGAATTAGTAATTTTAATAAAATAGTAGCCTAAAAGGAGTATCGGGTGGTCAAAATTGGGTACCAAGCTTCCCCTTCATTGCTTGGGAATGATCAAAGAATTATCAAGCAATAAAAGTTGACGTAGTTGCCAATTTTGTCCAACCGAGAGGGTTGGTTGGGATGAAAGTCACAGGAAGGTAGTTTTAAAATAGTGTGGCCGAGACTTTGGCTTTAAGTTGCCTACATATCTCTGGTTTTATGAGAATTAGGCTATGTGTAGTTCTAGATTTAGGAACGAATAAATTTTCTAAAGAATATTAATGATAAGGGATAGGGGAATCAATAATGATATTGTGGGTTGGTGTGATTGAAGTGAATAGAATTTGAAATAACGATGAGCTGAGGGGGAAACAAAGTAGGATTAGAGTGTTTTTGAAATGTGGAATGTGAATACAATTCAGGACATGAAAAATGTAGGGAAAAGAATACGATACAGAGAAAATCATCCCTTGTCAAAAATTCAATAGCAGTTCAATTTAAAGTTCAACGAGGAAACCAAGATTGTTTATTAAGGTTCTATAAGAACCCGATACTGTGGGAGGTTCTACAGAAACCTCATATTAAGGTTCTACAGGAACCTAAGATTGTTTAATAAGATTCTACAGGAACCCAATATTGCGGGAGGTTCTACATAAACCTCATATTATTCAATTAAGGTTCTACAGAAACCCAATATTGTGGGAAGTTCTACAGAAACCTCATATTATTCAATTAAGGTTCTACAGGAACCCAAGATTATTTAATAAGGTTCTACAGGAACCTAATATTGTGGGAGGTTCTATAGAAACCCCATATTGCTAAGGTTCTACAAGATCTCAAAATTGTTTAATAAGGTTCTACAAGAACCGAATATTGTGGGAGGTTCTACAGAAACCCCATATTACTAAGGTTCTACAGGAACCCAAGATTGTTTAATAAAGTTCTACAGGAACCCAATATTGTTGGAGATAAACCCCATATTACTAAGGTTCTGCAGGAGCCCAAGATTTTTTAATAAGGTTCTACTGGAACCCAATATTGTGGGAGGTTCTACATAAACCTCATATTATTCAATTAAGGTTCTACAGGAACCCAAGATTGTTTAATAAAGTTCTACAGAAACCTAACATTTTCCATTAAGGCTCTACAGAAATCCATTATTATTCATTAAGTTTATACTGGAACCCATTATTGTCTATTAAGGTTCTACAGGAATCCATTATTGTCTATTAAAATCAATTTCAATATCATCAAAGTTAAAGATAGAACAAATTAGCTCATTTTCCTATTGGAGATGTAATCTTGGTTTCTTTTGATATATCATAACATTGTTGTTGTATTTAGTACCTAGTTCTGCACTCAAAGAAAAATCGTCAGTCGAAAAGAAAATTTTGGTTCATTCCTTGCTCGATTTGACTCCTTGATTGTTGTTTCTGCTTCATGGACTGTCGGGACTTGTACTATATCTTGGTGAAATTTTTAAGGAATTCTCAAAAATTTCTTCCCCAGTTTAGAATGAAAGACACCTTTCGCACGTCATCGTGAATTGCTATATTGTTTACTTGTGATTTTTTTTGAGGTTTACTTGAAACCTCAAAAATTCTGCCCCAGTTTTGGAATTTGGAGCCTTATATTCCTTTAACACTCAAAGAAAACATTAGTCCAAGAGAAATGGTTGTCTTATATTTGAATATCATAACCTCAATGGCAATCTGCCTTTATATGTTCAAGAGTTGGGACTATTAGCCTGAAGCTTTGTAAGAGAGGGAAAAGAACACAATTTATTAAATTAAGACCGGACCCAGAGTGGGCTGCCTACGTATCTAAATGAAAGTCAGGTCGAACTTAGTTCATGAGTACAAAGAAAGGTAAAAAACATTTTATTGGCCATAAGATGGATCAAATGAGGATGATAAAAGAATAAGAAATACTTGCACGTAAATTCATTTGATGTGCTTTACGCTTCTTTCGTGAAAGTCTTGAAAATACTTTTGTTGGATCACCTTGAACAAATATTTCACCAGTAGTAACATTCTCATTGCTTATTTGTTCTCGTTGCACTTTTATCCTTTTCTTTTCAATCAGATTCTGAATTTTGTATCTTAGCGCCGAGCATTCCTCAGTATCATGACCTTGAATATTCGAGTGATAAGCTCAATTTTTAGATGGATCAAAATAAGGGGGTGGATGTGTAGGGATCCATCCTCTCCTCATTTCCACAATACCTTGGTCCCTTAATCTTTCGAATATATTCGCCAAGGGCTCAGTCAAGGGAGTAAAAGCTTAAGAACTCGCTCTCTCCTTGTAATGGAAAGTATTGTGTACTGGATAAAGCCCTTGTTGAAAGTTGGGTTGTGTTCGAGAAGTATCATTTTGAGAACCTTGCTGGATAGAGTAGGGTTGGATTTGACAAGCCTTACTTTGAGAATCTTGTAAGTCATAAGGTTTAATATGTACCCCACGAGAACCAAAAATAGCATGAATCCCTTTATTATTCTGATAGTCTTGTGTGGGTGATGAATCCTCTTCTCCTTCCTCTGATGGACTTTTTGGTGTTTGAAAAGTGGCTAACTTTGCAGAAACATCAATAATTCTCCCCGCTCGAATTTCGTATTCTAATTTCTTTCCAATCAAAATTAGACTCTCAAAACTATGACTAATTAGGAAGAACATTTTCTGAAAGTATATTTCATCTAGTGATCTGAGGAAAGTTTGGACCAACTCCTCTTTAGGTACGGAAGGACGTATCTTAGAAGATTCTAACCGCCACCGTATTGCATACTCCTCAAACGATTCATGGTGCATTTTTTTTACCTCAAGTAAATCCAACATTATTGGACTAGTATTGATGTTAAACTTATATTGCCTTACAAAATCTTGAGCCAATTCATCCTAATTATGCCATTTGTCGAAATCTTGGTGGGCGAACCAGGTGAGCACCATTCCCGATAGGCTTTGAACAAATAATTTCATCATAAGAGCCTCATTATGTCCTATGCCAACTAGTCTTCCACAGTATTCCTTTAGATGTGTGATTGGATCTCCACGCCCATCAAACATGTTAAACTTTGGAACATTTTAAACTTTGGAACATTGTATCCTGGAGGTAAACCAACTTTTAGGTGTAGACTCAATTTCTCATACCTCAAGTCGTAAATGCCTTTAGAATGCAGTTTCTCACCAACATTTTCTCTAGGTCATAGATACTTTGAGGACGTGCATCTAAATCAACTCTCTCATGGGAAGAAGGAAATTGTTGAGTGTGTATGCGTAAAGCGAGGATAAGGAGGCGCGATGTTTTGTCTTGGGAGAGGAGAAGAAAGGCTGGAGTCTTTTCAGATATTGAGAATATTTGTCATATTGTAGATTTAATTGAGATCGAGTTCAAATGCTAGACAACCTTTAGACAAAATAAACAAGCCCAAACGAAAGTTACTACATAGTACATATAAGTTTAAAACATAATAAATATAAAACAAAGGCATTCTAAGATGAAGGCTAGGGTTTAACAATTGGCCTAGTTGTACGATTTAAGCTCCTAAAGGATAAAATAAGATAGTTATAGAACATGATGTTGAAATTGCAATTGCAATTGTAAAGAAGATAAGAAGACAGGGAATGAAAAAGGTCGACTTTTGTTGAACATCAGATTTGTTGGTTCATACATCACACTGTTGATTCATCCAACTCCGTGTAGAAAAATGTTGAAATAGGGAAAAAGAAGATTTTATTATGATGAGGCTGAACTCATTAAATGAGCGCCTACGTATCCCTCATATAAGGGAATTAGTTTGACCGTATTTCACATTACAAAAGCAGGAAAAGAAAACCACAAATTATAAAATTTGAAGGGATTTCAAATGTTGGAGGATGCGGAGCGGAGAATCAACATGATGTCCTCTACACCAATGTCAAATCATTGCAGGTCAAGCTTAAGAAATCAATCAACACCCAAATTTGACCCTGTCTCACTTATCGCCTTTGTGTCAATCAACTTCTGGATCATGTTCTTAAAGGCAAAAAATACCTTTGTAGGATGCCCTTTCATCCTAGAATGATAGGCACAAATTTGATCAGGATGATACCGTCGAGACTTAGGATCATAAGGTACGGCAGCAATGCACGTGATATAGCCTGTCTCCTTGATTCATTCATACAACTGTTCTATGGGTTCACCTAAAGTAGTGTATAATTTTGTGGATTTTTCTGGAGCTCATGTTGAGGTTTGGGGGATTAGCCGGATCGTTGATTTGCGGGTGGATTTTAGTAAGACATTGGAGGGTATTTTGATGTTGGAGCAACAAATGGAGGTGGGTACCAAACAGTTAGGGGGAGGTTTTGGTTAGGATTAGGGATAATAGGCTTGGACGTAATTAGGGGTTGGAATGATTTCTGAAGCTGAGTACCATATCAGTTGAGGTTGGGGTATGCTTACTTCAAGCTTTGGAGGTTTTTATGTCTCATCGACGATCATCTTTTCTTTACCCTTGAATTGTGGCTCGACTAAATCAGTCTCGGCTATGAGCTTTCTTTTTAGCTTGTTGTCGAATTGCCAAATAAAGTCAGTTGCCAAATGGTCCCAAGAGATCCACTTGCTAGTATCTTTTTCAGCGTACCACATCAATGCAGGACCAGTAAGTGAACTGACGAAGAGCTTCTTCTTGAGACCATCACTTTGTCCTATAACTGCTAGTTCATCAAGGTATGCCTTTAAATGGTAATGATGGTTTCCTGACCCATCATATAATGGAAAGTTCAAGTCCTCAATTATATCCTTGTATTCTTCCTTAACTTTGGACGGCTTATTCATCTCAGGCTGTTAAGATGACCTCGCCTTATGTTTAGGAATTTGTCTTTCCATTTTCTTATCCTTGCCCATAGTTTTCAACCCATTGAGTGCTTTCAACAGTGCAACTGAATACCGACTTGAAGACACTTGTGCCCCACAATCAAGCATTGGTGAGGCCGTCAATATAAGAGATGGCATAGTATAGGTGGGAGAAATGAAGTCAGTTTCAGATAATGGCTCTGGAGAATCTGGTGGCATCTCAACTGAACCTCAGAGATCAGTCAACATTCCTCTAATTCTCTCTATTCTTCTTTCCATCCTTATGACGCTCGAAATAACTTTGTTTTGATGCAACCCCAAGATTTTATACTTAGCTTCGCTATTGACAAGGTTGATAAACATTGCTTGACTGGCCATTTCTGATGTTCAACTCTAGTCCACCTTAGAAGAAATGATTTATAATTAGAAACAAAGAATACGCACGGGAGTCTAGAATGAATTTCCTACTCATTTGAAAATAATAAGTTATGCTCATCGTGGTAGGACAATAATATGTAAACATTAGAAGCATTAGGAAGAGGATATCCTAAAATGATAAGTTGCACTAAGAGATTGTGAATGAGACTGAAACCCTTATCAAAGCAAGAGTTGAGCCTAGGGATGATTAATATACTAACAGATGAGTTAGGAGGATAAATTGTAGGAAAGTTTTGAATAGGCCCTAAGAGGATGTTGTAGGGCCCTAACTTGAAAAAATGTTGAGAGTAAAGAGTTCTAAGGTGAGGAACACTAAAAGTAAGGAATGAATAAGACAATAATGAAACAACAAGATAGATAATACATACATAGAAATGCAACACATAGCAAATAATTGTGCATCCTTTTGGGGTCATGAACCCTTTTGGACTTTTAATGAGACTAACATTTAACGTATCAAGGGTGACAATACATCCTAGGTTGAATGGGACACATATTCCTTAATAAAAGAAATATGTAGCCAAGATCTAAAGGAAAAGAGTGGGTTTATGACATGGTTCTCTCAGATGGACAACTCGAGAGTGGAAAAGCATGTGACTGTCGACGCACCGCTGATCGACCGGTCCACAAGGCATTTTCCGAAAGGTGTTTTAGGAAAGAACATTTGTGCAACCACACAAACGTTTGTAAAAGAAAATAAAGGAGGTTCTAAGTGGAGAAAAATATGAGCAGAATGCCAGTTATAATAAAGAAGTAACACGTAGCACACCGCAAAATATAATCACATGCATAGCAATGTAAAAGAAAATAAATATTAAAGCACATAGCCAAAAAAAGGGGAAGAGGATAGGGAATAGTCATGGAGAAATAAAAACACATAAAAAGCGAAAGAAGAAGTGACTAATTATGTAAAAATAAATCATGATATAAATAGTAAAAACAAAAAAGGACAAGGTAATTACGGAAAAATAACACAAATAAAATAACATAATCCCACATAAAACACAAACTCGTAATGGTTAGAACCTAAGATCCCCAGCAGAGTCGTCATTCTGCCACGCACAATTTTTTCTCGCAAAAAGCGGGATTCAACGAGACAAACTCTTTCTAGAATTTTTAGATGAGGGAAGTGTGAAGAGTCGTCACCTAACGTATTAAGGTGTGCTAGGGCACCGGTCTAGGCTAACTATGAACCTATTTTATTATTTAGTCTTAGTTCACCAGAAATTCGGATAAGGGTTCAAATTACCTCGAAAGAAAGGTGTTAGCCACCTTTCGAGGTCCACAAAGGTGGTTTCCGGCCGAATTCATACTTTACATGGGGATTTTATGTGATAAACAAAGGTCGCTTGTTTCATTAACTTAAATGTTAACTAAGTGATAAAGTAATTAATAAAAAAACATGTTATTTAATTATTTTAACTATTAATTACCTACATGATAAAATCATAAAGCATGCAAAAGACAAGAGAAAAATGATATGATTTATAACAAAGGGGGTTGCTTCTTAAACTAACTACCCCAAATAGATAAGCAGATAAAAAGAGTAAAATTGAAAAGTCAAACCAAAGAAATATTTTTGGTTTCATTCGGATCAGAATCCCAACTTGTTTAGTCATTATCCAACCCATTAGCCGGCAAACAGATTCTTAAACAAGTGACAATGTCATGCGTCGTGTAATATATGTTGGGTATCATCACTTTCGAATGACTACCCACCCCACCCCATCTAGGCTGGTTCTTAACCTGAGAGCATTCTAGAAAGGATAAGACTAATGTCTCTAGAATGCCTATCGTCCCACTTATCGTCTAAGATGCATAAGTCTTTTCTGATTTGAATTTGTAGTCTAGAAAAATAAAGCTATGTTTCCTAGATTGACTCAAAGCGTGTAAACACATTGGACAACAAGTAGCACGTAATAGTCTAAAAGGCGCCTCTTGGTTAATTAAGAGTTGGTTAATGTGATTAGCATGCAAGACAAGCAAATATTTATTTTTCGATTATATCTATAAACATGATATCTAAGTGTCGCACAATTATTTATTGAAAAATAATTGTCAAAACATTTCAAAATAATGTTGTAAAGTTGTTAAAACAAAGTATGCCAAAATAAAGTAAATATATTGGAGAGTGATCCTCGTTAATTTATTATGCGAAGCGTGTTATAAATTAGTAAAAGTGTTGAAAATTATTATTAATGTGGAAGATTCAATTTTACATTGCTGGAAATTATTTAAATAGTTGAATTGCTTGAAATTGTTTAAATAGAATGAAAAACAGGATTTAATTACTAAAAATCATTTAAAAAGATTTAAAAAACAGAATTTAATTGCTGGAATTCATTTCAACAGATTTAAAAACAGAATTTAATTGCTGGAAATTGTTTAAACAGATTTAAAAACATAATTTAATTGCTGGAATTCATTTAAACGGTTTTAAAAAAAAGGATTTAAGTGCTGAAGATTGTTTTTAATATGTTGGAAATTGATAAAGCATGCAGAAAAATAAATAAAAGTGTTGAAAATTATTATTAATGTTATTAACATGATTGACTTTAATCTAATACGTCAGAATGTTAATTAAACTTCTAAAGCAAGATTTCTAGGTGACACAATAAGTTTGTTATTAATCCTTATTAAGGATTTGTCTAAGTGATTCATGTAGCACAAAAGTCACATAAACCTAAGTTATGTTTCCCTACGTGATTCATAGAGCACATAAATCCCCGCCCCCGAGCAGTCTCGAATTTATTGCATTATTACATGTAGAGGTTTATACAAAGTTACAAATCAATATAAAAGGAATCAACTAAACTATAAGGGACTAACAAAATCCCTCTCAAATCCCAAGGCGACTCATCCAATTCTATATTATCACTCTAATAGCTCTAATGGCACCTATTAAGTACAATCAAAATTCCAAAGCATGCAAGAGAAAACAAAATACCAACACATAACACACTAAGCAATAACTGAACAGTCATTTTGAATTATCTCCTATAGACATGCTTTCTGTGTTTTTACTTTCTCACACACAACGAAAAGAAATGCATCGATTAGAACACTAACCGATTTATCAGCAAATAAATAATAATGACAAGAGGAATTTTGTAGCCAATCCTTTAGCAAGAGCAACCAACACTTCGAAAGTATCCTCTTTAGTACGGGGAATGGATGCTTAAAGTTTAGAAGAGTTTTTCTTTTCTTTGTATATGAGAGTGTAGAGGATGAAGAGTGTAAAAGAGATAAGTAGTGAATGTAAATGCCTTTTGATTTAGAGAGTAATAGTCAGGAAGAGTTGATTGTCAATTGAAAGAGGGGTTGCTTATATAGTAAAGGGGTACAAAACTAAAAGGCAAGAGACTATTTCAACAATCGGTTAAGAATATTTTCCTTAATTTACTAATTTGAATTAATAGAATCAATAATTACGTTAATCCTACCAAAAATAAACTTATTGAAAAGTTGTCCAAGTTAGAGGAAAGAAAGGCAATTGATAAACTAGGTAGAAAAATAGTCAAGACAAATCACCCGAAATTACCATAAATAAATAAGCAGCAAAACAAGTACATAACATAGAATATGGACAGCACTAATATTTATCAATAGCAAAACTAGCGGAATCAATCACGTAATTTGTTAAAATAGAAGAATTGTAAAATACTCCTTGGGTGACTTTAATTACGCCCAAAATCAGCTCATACTCCACTAACTTGTAAAAATTTCAAGAGACATTGAACACTCAAATCACACCCATGAGAAAAATTAAAATTATGTTTTATTTCAACACCATTTCCGTAGCAATAAAAATGGAATGAGGGGAGGATCGAGGTTTAGGGAGTTTGCAAAATCTGTCCTCAAATCAGGGATTAGGATTAGGATAAAACTTCTTCAAAATTTTGGGATTTTTGTGTATGGCAGTCTAGAGACATAAATAAACACAAAATTAGTGACATTGGATCGAAATTCAAACTTAAACACCATGGACCATAAATTTGGAAATTCTAACAATATGTGAGTAAAGCAAATAAAATCAAGCAATTTAAGGAAAAACAAAAGATCAAACCCGGCCATAATTGTAATAAGGTTCTTTGGAAACCTCGTCGGTCATCAACTCCGGCGAGGAGGTGACTAATGAGAGGAGATGGAGGTGGTACCGAATCTAGGCGACGATTGGAGAGGAAGAAATGGGAGGCAGCACCAGTCGTTGGGTGGTTGCTGACGGCGGTGATGGACTAATGAGGATTATGCCGGTCTTAGGAGTTGTTCATCCGTGGTGGGCTGCGGTTTATTAGCTGTTGGCGGATGCATGGAGGCGCGATGTCCCTGGTTCATCGGTTTCTCCAGTTAAAAAGTAGACAGAGGGAGGCGAGTCATGCAGAAAAAAAGGAGAGATGGAAATAAAGGTTTTCCAGCTGAGCGGTAGTCGTAGAGAAGGAAACAAAAAATGGGAGCGGTAGAGCGGTAGCAGCAGCCATCCACTGGAGATGTACAACTGTGGTTGGATCTAGGTGGCAGTGTCGATCATCGCGTACCGACAGTAGCGACTGCAATTAAAGAAAAATAGAGAGGGAGAAAGAGTAGAGGGTGGTCTGCGTCTGTTGAATGTGGGAAATGGGAATTAGGGTTTTCTTTTGTTTAAAAGGAAAGGAAATGCTGATCTAATCTCAGTCGTTGGATCAGTTTTGATCGACGACTGAGATTAAAGTAATTTAAAAAGTAGGTCCTAAATTAAATTTATTTTGGGACCAACATTGAAGTTAATTTTTATCTAAAATTGATAAAAATCGGCTAGAATTTAAACTCAACAAAAAGGGAAATTGTATGAAAGTGGCTGCTAGTTTAATCAATAATAATAATAATAATAATAATAATAATAAACAATAAATTTGTAAAATGCAAGTGTGCATATTTATGAATAATTTAATAAACATCAAAAAAATTATTTAAATTAATAAATTGTTAAAAAACGACAATAAAGAGTAATAAAACAATCTGTATATTTTAAAATCATGAATGTGACACGTCAATATCTGTTTGATATGAAAATAATACGTAAAAATATTAATGTTAAGAATTTGTAATTTTTATAAAATAGTAGCCTAAAAGGAGCATCGGGTGGACAAAATTAGGTGTTAACAACAATCCTTCACCTGATGACCTATTTTTCCACAGCCTGATATGTAATAAGAAATTATGATGCAATTCCCAAGGCGAGACTTCTAAAGCAAAGTTAGACCATACATTTGCAATTATAGTAGAATTGTAAATAATAATAAATACCATAGACCATCTAAATCCTAGTGGCACAGCGTAAGAACAATCTAACTACGACTCAAAAAATAAAAGTACAACTAAATATCCAAAAAATGACAAATCTATCTCTGAATAAAGATTAAGACATAAACTAGATAGGAGGAAGTCTAAGATTGTGTCACGGACTGAACCAGGGAATAGCCAGGATGGGCATCTCAAGTCCACCGAGAATCGAAGACCACCCTCTATGCTTAGCTAACCAGATTATAATACGGCTAGCAGCGGAGGAATTCCAAACATAAAACAAGATAGAATAATGTAAACTCAATGGTGTCTAGGAATATCCACAACAATACCCATTCCACAGTAATCCACAGAGCCTCTAACAAAACTAAATAAATCTAAGTTGGTACATGCCCCCGACGATAGCCAAAAATAAGTCCAAATAAAAGTCTATGATAATAGATAAACCAAGAATCAATGGCCATCCGAAATAAGGAGGCTCACTACTTCAAACTGACTGTTGGCAACCCAAAAATCCTATCACTGCGCAGGAAAAGTAGAAGTGTCTTCGTGTCCTGCATCGCATGAGGATTAGCATCCTGAGTCAGTTAGGCGGTTGAGCTCTAACATGTAACTCAGGGATAAGGAGTAAAATAATGTCATGATCTATAGTTCAAATCATTCAAAATTAGTGCACACAACCATATACAAATACATATATATATCATGTCGGGGTAGGTAACAAGGTTTAGCATGAACTTTAAAAATTTGGACTGTGTAGCTCAATCGTCATAAGAAGGCACCCACGGGCTATATGGGTTCAGCTTTCCCCAGCTGAAAGGGCCTCGGTACGTGTAGCTGCATAAACAAGAGAATAATCATATATACATATGTACCATGAGGGACTCGAACCACCCGATCATATATCAAGGTGACTTAAGTACCCAGTCATTTAACATGGGGAACTCGAACCACCCAATCATTTAATAAGGAGGACTCGAACCACCCAGTCGTTTAGATCCCTGCTCTAGCAAATGCAATTTCCAGTATTGGGACCTCCACTTTTATTGCCAAGATACACAACCCCTTTTAAGCCCAATTAAAGCATTTTTCACACATTCCCATTCATTGAAACAATTCATTCATTAAGGCATATCGTTTGAATTGTCATACCAACTTCACTTAAAAGTTAACATTATCATGTTGTATCAATTATCCATCACGTGGTGGAATTCATGACCCTCTAGGTTCAATTATTCATTCATATGGGGAATACACAATTCCCAAAGTTCAATAAAATCAATATGTGGTTCATTAGGCTTTTATGCCATGCAAACATATAAGTGAGCAAGTAAAACCATGAAAAAAACTATATTTACATATTTATTTCACAAATGGGTTGACGCAATTTCCAAAACCATATGCCAAGTCAAAATCATCAAATTAGGGGAAACCATGACCCCTTAGTTTACTCACCATACCCATGCATCCCACAAGTTTAAAACCATTAATAAAGCAAACATAATGTATAATAATTCATAGAAAAACAATTTAAGAATAAACCATGACAAACCCCTCAACTCCTATCAAAAAACTGATGGACAAATTGGCATAAATAACCATATAAATTCATGCTTTAATGTAAAATAAGTTTAAGGGTAGAGTCACATGCCTGAAAGTAACACAATTATGGAGGGAATTCTCTCTTGGAAGCTCTAGACAATCAACCTTGAGAAATCCTAGGGGTTCTTCAACTTAGGGATTTGAGAGAGAAAGGAGAGTGTTTTTATTTGTTAAATGATGAAAATAATGCCCCAAAGGTGTTGCATGGTCGTGGGTCTTAAGTGGAGAAAGAGGGAATTTACCAACATACCCTTAATTAAAAGTTGAGAACTTATCGCCAGTGACATCGGGTCACCATATAACTCGTAGGGTCTCCTTACGAGTCGTCACCATGACCCATAATCAAAGCTATACCTAAAGGAATCCTCTATGGTTACAACAAAAAATATGGGCAATCACACTAGGGAGATTACTAGTCACACATTACGGCTCATAATATCTCACCACGATTCATCAAGTCCCAACCATAGATGGGACAGAAACTTTGGGGAAATATTGGGAAACTTAATGGTCAGACTACGATTTGGATCATACGACCCGTAAGGAGTTATCCGAACTCATTAGGTCCAGTCGTTGTCTGGGCAAGTAATTTCCAAGGGCCAAAATCCAGGATATTACATCCCCCCTCTTAGGATGAGTCAAGTCATTCATTAGTACGATTTAACACAAAAAAACAATTATGCTTTCTAGTAGCAAAGATAGAAAACAAAGATATTAAGGAATACACATACCTCAAGCACGATTATCCAAAGTGAGAAACAAGAATGGATATTTGGATTTCGTGTCCTCTTCAGCTTCCCAAGTAGGTTGTTCCACATTATGGTTCCTCCAAAGAACCTTCACCGAAGCGATATCCTTAGTCCTCAAACGACGGACTTGCCTATCCAAAATCTTAACCGGGACTTCCTCATAAGATAAGGAATTTGAAACACCCACACTCTTCAAAGGAACAATCAAGGAAGGGTTACCCACACACTTCTTCAACATTGAAATATGAAAAACTGGGTGAATAGAACCCAAAATCAAAGGCAACTCCAACTCATAATCCACATTACCCGCTCTCCTCAAAATCAAGTAAGGGCCAACATAACGAGGACTGAGCTTTCCCTACTGTAAAAATCTCACCACTTCATTTATGGATGATACCCTTAAGAACACCTAATCACCAATATCGAACGCCAACTACCTATGCCTCATATCCGTATTGGACTTTTGGCGACTTTGGGCAGTTCTAAGTCCATCCTGGATCACCTTCACCTTGTTCAAGGCTTGGTGAACCAAGTCAGGACCAAACAATCTAATCTCACCAACTTCGAACCATCCAATATGAGAATTATATCTTCTACCATAAAGAGCCTCTAAAGGAGCCATTCTAAAACTAGAGTGATAACTGTTATTATATGTAAACTCTATGAGAGACAAATGATCAACCCAACTACCACCGAAATAAATCACACACACCCTTAGTATATCTTTTAAAGTCTGAATAGTTCTTTCTGCTTATCCACCCATATGAGGCTGGAAAATGGTGCTAAGGTTTACTTTACTTCTTAAGCCTTTCTGAAATGAATGCCAAAAGTAAGATGAGAACTGTGTACCTCGATCAAAAATAAAGGGGACAGACGTACCATCCAACTTGACGATCTCCTGAATGAAAATCTTAGCATAATTCTTCGCAGAATAATTAGTCCTCATAAGCAAGAAATGAGCAAACTTGGTCATCCTATCCACGATGACCCAAGTTGAATAAAACTGACGACAGGCCATCGAAGACTAGTAATGAAATCCATATTAATCGCTTCCCATATCCATTTAGGCAACTCGATCTCTTGGGACATACCTCAGTCCTCAGATACTCTACCTTCACTTATTAGCAAACCATGCACTTAGCCGTAAAATTAGCTACATCCCTCTTCATGTTATTCCACCAATAGATCTCATTCAAATCATGATATATCTTCATCGAACCAAGATGAATCATATATGTCGACTCATAAGCCTCAGCCAAGATCCTCTCTCGAAGACCATCAACATCGGGAACACACAGTCTACCTTGGCACCTCAAGATACCATCACCACATATCTCAAAAGAAAGGACTTTTTATTGACCCATATCATTCTTGATCTGCATCAAAATAGGATCCAAAATCTATTTCTCCTTTACCTCAACACAAAGAGATGACTTCACCACCTCTTGAACTATTACACCTCCATCCCCGGAATCTAAAAGATGAACTCTAAGATTAGCCAACCGGTAAATATCCCTTACCAAACCTCTCTTCTCCTCATCTATGTGAGATAAGCTTCCCATAGACAACTTGCTAAGAGCATCGGTAACCACATTAGCTTTACCTGGATGATAATAGAGACTTATGTCATAGTCCTTGAGCAACTCAAGACATCTCATTTGCCTGAGATTCAACTCCTTCTGGGTGAACACATTCTTTATTCTCTTATGGTCTGAGAAGATATCAACATGAACCCCATACAAGTAATGACGCCAAAATATTCAAAGCAAAGACCAACGCCAACAAATCTAAGTCGTGAGTCAAATAGTTCCTCTCATGAACTTTCATCTACCTAGAAGCATACGCCACCACCTTGCCATGCTGTATTAGAACACACCCAAGTCCCATACGGGAAACATCACAATAGAAAACAAAACTATCAGTACCCTCGGGCAGGTCAAAATAAGAGAAAAAGTTAGCTTATCCTTCATGGGAGATACCTTCAAGAACACCAAATCATTCACACTAAACTCAAAATCCTTACACCCCACATCTGCATAGGACTTTTGATGACTTCAGGAGTCCTTATGTCTATCCCCAATCACCTTCACTTTTCTAAGGATTGGTGAACCAAGTGGGACTGAATAACCTATTCTCACCAATATCAAACCACTCAATAGAAGATCTACACCTCCTACCAAAAAGGTCCTCAAAAGGATCATCCCATTACTAAAGTGAAAACTATTATTATAAGCAAACTCTATGAGAGGCAAGTGATCAAATTAGCTACCACCAAAATCAAGCACATAAGACCTTAGCATATCTTTCAAAGTCTAAATCATCCTCTCCGATTTATGATCTATTTAAGGATGAAATTTTTTGATAAAGTTCACTTTAATCTCCAAACCTCTCTGAAAACAATGCAAAAAATGAGACGAGAATTGCGTACTGCGATCAGATATAACTGATATAGGTGCACCATGTAACTTGACGATCTCTTAAAGGAAGAGATTAGCATAATCCTCTAAAGATAAATAATCTTTACTGGAAAGAAGTGAGCACTAATTTAGATAAATGATTAGAGGCCCAAAAGACCATAATTATGTTATCAAACCCGTGAATCAACCATCAAGATAATTAACTTAACAATGAGATTGTATAGCTTAGTAGGATCGTTCAATTTACCTTAACCCTAGATTTCACGACCTTGGATTTCACATAATCATCTTCTCCAACACTTTATACTATTATTTTGTTAATTTTTTTCTTTGAATCCTCAAATATCAAACTCTCTTGGTTACAACTCGCACTTGTTTAATCCTCTTAGTAATACTAGAATTGGGTTATTTCCAAACACAAGTCCTTGTGTGTTCGATATATGGCTCAAAAGGGTTACTTTATAACTTTCACGACCATGTACACTTACATGTGTTTTGAATGCAACACTCGCTTTAGGAGAAGAGAGTTGTTTATTATGTTTCTCTGAGTATTTTCATGTGTTTGGAGTGTATGTAGGATTAGGAGTAGTTTATACTTTATAAGCATCCTTAGAATAGCTTAATTGACATAGTTTAAGAGTTTAAAATATGAAAAACATAGGAATGCCCTTCTAATAACATTGCTGAAAAATCTGATTTATAATATCAAACAGACCCTCCCACGATCGTTGAACCTAACTACAATTGTGGTATTGAATCTTGGGTTTCTAGGGTGCCTTTTTAGTTCTTTGGACTAAATCAAATAAACATATCCCACGATCTTAGGTTCGACCCGAGGTCATGAGTTTTAGTCATGGTTTGGGTCATCAAATCTGACAGCTTGATAGTGCTTCAGTAAAATGTCCATTAACTTTTTACTTCGATACTGGATTAAGGCAAAATTGGATGCATTGGAAATAAGGCTTAAAGATGGGTATTTATCTCTATAATTATTTATATTCTATAAGTTATACTTGTTTAAAGTTGATTATGAAAAGATTCAATCCGAGAATTTAATCAGTAAGAATTTTTTTAACTTGGTTATAAGGTAGAATTTACTTGCGGCTTTATTTCATGTCTAAATCACTTTGTATACTACCAAAGCACTGGGTTTGGTTCTACATATGCTTGTAGAATGGTTCTTATCTTAGTTTGGATTTTTAAGTGTTACATGAAGTATGTCCTAGATAAGCTAAACGACATATGTGTTTGTCAAAAGTTTGATCTTGAAAACTCAATAATTTTATGTAAATCTCACAATTTTGGCCTTGGCAAATCGAACATTATGTGTATCAAGTCCTAGCCTCTAGTTCTTAAAGTTTCTTAAAGTTCAAAACCAAAATATAAAAGATTATGTTGGAAGTTTTTCCTTAGCAAGCCAATATTCTTATTTTTATATTAAAATTTTGTTGGATAAAAATATTTCAAACATCATGGAAATTTTGTAATATTAAATGTAGAGTTTCACCTTTAGTTGCGTATGTTGGAAATTTCTTTTGAAGTGCCTAAAATCATTTTTTTTATTATAATTTATGTTATGACTTAATTGAGAATTCCAATATTGATCATTTGTGCACTTAACCTACGCATAATATTGGCAAAAAAATGGGCCAATTTATATTGCTAAAAAGCTCCATCCTTATTTGAAAATATTTGGTGACATATAACCAAGATGAAGATTGTCAATTCTGAATTAATTTACTAACAACAAAGTAAAAACATCTCACCTTTGTATATACTATCATCCTGTTAAAAGTTTGTTGGAAAATCCAACTTTATTTTTTTTAACTAATAATAATTGAGAGATGTGTGACAAGAATGTATGAAAAGTATCCATCAATATTCTCACTGCTCATACTTAAAATTTTAATAGATAGTAGTATGATCATTAATTCTTCTGCACTCTCTAGAACATTGTTATCCTCCAATACTAGAACCAATAACATGATTGTCTGAGAGATTATCTGGAGTTGCTTCATCAAGTTGAATTTAAAATATAAAAGTGATGAGTTATACAAAATTTAAACTGGCCCATTTTTCTATTCTTTTTTTTTGTTGGATTGAAATGATATTTTTTATAATTAAGGTGGAACAACTAATTATTGTACATGGTTTTTTGTTGTTGGTACGACAAAGATAGTATGTAGAAATAGAGGAAATACATTTAGTAGTCAATGAATATTTCACTGGGTATTCAAGTATATCTTACCTATATATTTATATTTTATATGTATATATGCTTACTTTTCTATATGATTGGTTAGGA
Organism: Capsicum pubescens; assembly: GCA_030864215.1. Taxonomy (NCBI): domain Eukaryota; kingdom Viridiplantae; phylum Streptophyta; class Magnoliopsida; order Solanales; family Solanaceae; genus Capsicum; species Capsicum pubescens. The sequence goes on along the minus strand of CM061540.1, from coordinate 118,240,909 downwards.
TAATTGACACCAAGCGGTTCGCTTCAATGATGAGGTTTTAGCTGTGAGTTGTAGAGCTTAGGTGCAACCTCCATTTATAGATTTGTCTCAGTTGTATTTCACCTATAGGCTGGCCGATACTACTCTATATCTATATACTTGACCTTCTTCAGTTCAGATAGCAAATGATAGTCCGTTGGCATATGATCTTGGCTTTTACTGCTCTTAACCTTGATTCTCAATTTTCATTGAAATTTTAGATTTTATTCTTAGTATAAGGGGTGTGCTTCAGTCGGGCTTAGCATTGTTTCATCCTCAGTTATTGAGACACCTTGGAGAGGACCATTCAATTTTGAGAGTTTGTACTTAGGACTCTTGACTGTTAGTTTTGAGGCTCATCTAGATCAGTTAGCGACTTTGGCACCCCATTTGTATCACAAGTAGCAACTTATGGGCTTATCATTATGCCTACCATTATGAATTTTTAAACGATAATCTCCCATTATTTGAGGTTAGTATGATGGGTTTTTTAGGACAGGACTTGAATGACTTTCTAAATGGTTTGGAGTATATGGTAGATTTGAAAAGGCAAAAGAAGCGTAAATTCTGTTATTGAAGTTTATTGCATAATTAATGCCTTGGATTGCCTTTATCTAGGTTGAGTTCTTACTAGGTGATGTTTACATCGATGTGATATCAATGTGTTATGGCATGGATTTGGGTGCATCAACCATTCTCGATTCAATTAGAGGCTAGTTGATTCTTGAGGTTGAGTTTTTGCTATTTGGAAAATGAAGTAAGAAAGTTGGTTGAAAAAGAGATACCTACAGGAAAAAACTTTGGAAGCGTTGTCTGTCCATAGAGGTTATCTGGGGAGTCATTTAAGGGGCATGTAAGCCTAGAACCTCATTTTTTTTTGAGTTTTCAGACTCTTTTTATCATTTTACTTTCGCGGATGAAAGACATTTTAGTAGTGGATATTGTAATGACCCTCTAGGTTATTTCCTCTATTATTACACATTTTAGTATTTTAAGCTTTCCCACAATGGATACAGGTCATTTAGGACTTGGAAAAACTATCAATTTGGTTATTAGACAGTTTGTTTGGGTTTTAGGCTCATTTCCCTATTTTGGAGCTATTACTATTAAGGAATTGGTCTCGAAATTAAACTCTTAGTCAATAACATTATATAAGAATTCTAATAAATCCATAAGCACTGAAACATTGATTTTAGGCTAGGGAGACCTTTGGTTCAGGTCCCAAGGCTTCCAGATTCATTTTTGGCAATTAGGTGGATTCTAGGAAAAATGGAACTATAGTATAGGCCTCACATTTAATCAAAATGATATCAAATAAAATTTTTGATGATTCCATTAAGTTTGGAATGTTAAACTTTGTATGATAGCATAGTTTGGTTACACGCACGGGGTTTTAAACGAATCTCGAGCACTCTGTCGGCATCCAATTTGGACTTAGAAACCCTGATGCCTCAAGTTGCGGGTGCAGCCGCTTAAGATACCAAATGACCACTTAAGTGATAGTCACTTTAGAGACATTGGGTCTCTTTTGCCACCTTCTCTATTTGGTCGAGGACCGCTTAAGCGATTCTTGTCCACTTTAGCGGATGTCGTTTTAGAGGCCAAGGTACTGCTTTAGCAGCCTTGTGCCACTAAAGTGGTAGTCATTTAAGTGCCTAAGTGACTTCTTAGTGGTACCTTGGGATTGTTAAATCCCTCCTTTTCACCCAATTTTCCCTTATTTTCTCAACCATTTCCCCCATTTTTGAGATTTTGGAGTTTTGGGAACATAGAAAATCATCCATTAAAGCTAAGGTACATTAGCCTAACACTTCTTGGTTATTTTACATTATTTTTGTCATCAAATTCTATCCCGTTTCATTATGAATTCTTAGAAATTAGGTCTTTGAATCCTAAGACTTCGGGGTCAGACTTGGGCCCCAATTTGTGTTTCATTTCTACTCAATTTTTGAGAACATATTCCTTGTCCTTTGAGGTACCTCGTGATAGATTTAATATTGAATTCCTTTTGTGAGCCCTACGAGCTCATTCTTGACCTGAATTTTGATTCGACCTTTTATACAACAATATGGGTCTTATTTACTCCTATGGACATGTAGAGTATTATCTTGACAGTGTGGCAATATTTTGGAATCGTGGAGAAAATACTAGCGATTTATAGGTGATTCAAGGATTGTGGTTTAATATCGAGGTAGGCTTCAGTCTACTTTTCTTCATGAGATGGTGTATAGTGTAAATTCCATTCTAGGTGGGTATGACAGGACATGTTTATAACTAGAACATCATGACTTAGCCTTTTAGGAGTTTGGGGATAGAAAGGTGAATCAACCCTTAAGATGAAATATTTGTTTTGGCTATAGGATCCTATCACCCTAGAATATAAGCATGTTGACCAAAGTTAATGCCAAGTATCCTTTAATATAAGTTTTACTATTTGCCTTAATAGCTTGGATCATTGTTTCTAGATCATAGAATTACTATTATACTAGTTATATATTGTTGGGCTCGAGGCCATGGTTAAGATACCAGTTGGACTCCAGGTAAGTGTTTTATCCTTATAAAGGATGTGGCCTTAGTCTATAAATATTTATATGCTTATGGTTGTGTTGTTTGGATACTGTTGATGACATACATAATCTCGGTGCATTCATGCTTATTTAGTGGTACGATGTCAACCAAAATCATGATTTTACTTTATGTTTATATGCTTTTTTTGGGCTTGATTCCTAAAAACAAATACAAAACATATTAAAAACACCATTGGTTGCTTGAAAATATACAATTATCCATAGCTAAAGATGCAAAATGTACTGTTGTAAGTCGATACATCAATTGTTAAGAAACATAGTGTTAAGTTTGTTACTTTTCAGCTGCAAGGTTATGCTAAGATTTGGTGGAGGGTGTATATGGAGTGTAGGTCACTAGTTTTGCCTCTTTGACATGGGCATAGTTTCATACCCTATTTTTGGAGAATTAAATACCTTGTACTCTTTGTAATCATAAAAAAGATGCTTTTGGCCTTAAGTAGGGTAATATGTCTTTTGTGACCTAGGAAGCCAAATTTTATGCTTTGTACTATTATGTTACTCAGCTACTTGGTACATATAGTGAGAGGATTCAGTTGTTTGTGAAGGGCCTAACCACTGACTTGCAAGTTTTAACTTCTTATATGACTTATACGAGGAAGACCTTTAATGTGGTTGTTAATTATATAAAAAAAGGTAGAAGGGGTAAAGCAAGTTGGTCAGCAAAAGGTATTAGCGAAGAAGTATCAGAATATGGGTAAATTTGGACGTTTTTATTCTACGGGTCATAGCCAGTAAGCCTATCTATTTTTCCCTATTCAATCATCTCTACAAGCTTCTATAAATGTTAGTCAGGGGCTATTTACCAACCTTTATTAGAGGCCAAGGGGCTTCTTATTCTTTGGTCAATAAGCCTTCCTTTGAGTGAGGTTGTTATACTTGTGGTGTAGTACTTATGGGGCACTTCAAGAAAGAGTATTCTTACAGAAAGGATAGATTGTGGTTCCTTCTGGTAGAAGTGGCGGAGGTAATGGTAATAGTAAGGGCTATCCACAGGTTGATAGGGAATAATCAAAGAGACGGTGGTAGAAATCAAGGTAATGGTAATACAGGGAAGGTGCAACATATCCTTCTAGAGAGGTTGCCTATCTTGATAATAAAGCTCATTGTTATGCCTTCCCAGGAAAGGTAAAGGTCGAGGCATTTGATTCCATCATTAAAGGCCCTATTCTCATCTGTGATGGATGGTTATTGTTTTGTTTGATTTAGGTTCCACATTTTTTTATATATCTGTTAGATTTGTCTTGGAATTGGATTTTATTTGTGATGTATTTGATTCTTCTATTCATGTGTCTATTTCTATTTGAAACTCTGTGGTAGTAATCCATGTGTATCATGCACATTCTATTTTGTTCATGGGTTTCTAGACTTAGGTAGGCTTGATTATCTTGGAAATGCTTGTCTTTGACGTTATCTTTAGTATGATTTGACTATCTCTGTATCATGTTGTTTTGAATTATAATGCTAATACGGTAACCTTAGCGGTGCCCAAAATGGATAAGTTATAGTAGTAAGGGGTGTATAAGCCTAAGATTGTGAAAATTATATCTTTTGTTAGGGCTATAAAGCTAGTTGAGGGTATTTGGATTTTTTAGCACATCCCTGGGATGTCAGTGCAGAATCTTCTTCTATTAAGTAAGTCCATGTAGTGTTAGAATTTAAAGAGGTGTTTACCATAAATTTTCTTGGTATGGTATCGAACCAAGACATTGACTTCTGTATTGATTTGGATCCAAACACTAATCCCTTTTATATTCCTCCCTATCGAATGACTCCAGTTGAATTAAGGGAACTCAAAACTTAGTTACAAAACTTACTTGATAAAGGGTTCATTCATCTTAGTGCTTCTCCATAAGGTGCTCTAGTGTTGTTAGTTAAGAAAAATGATGGTAGCCTAAGAATATGTATTGTTTACAAGCAGTAGAATAAAGTTACCATCAGGAATAAGTACTCTTTACCCTAGATAAATGATTGTGACACCCCAAAACTGGTACCTAGAATGCCACACGATGCTCATGACTTCGAAGGACCACAAGCTAACCCATGGCTAATATCTGTAACCGAGAACTACATAATATACTGTATAAATGTGAAATAAAAGGCTGAAAGGCCATAAGGTTCAAAAATCTAATAAACATAACATCTGGAGATATGGTACATCACTACCAAAACAACTGAAATAATTGTCTGAACATGCTATAGTCTGAATAAGCCTCTAGTTGTCTGAATAAGGAGTTAATGGGACATATCCCCAACTAACTCCAACTGCTGAAATAAACTAAGTACTGAAATACTGAAATGATAAAGGATCCTTGAATGATGAGGACTCACTGCTAATCTACTGTTGCTGACTGAAACCTGAGCTTCTAAGTGCGATCAGGAACCTGTGTGTCCGAACCTATGGTATAAAACACCATAGCGCAAAATAAAAGTATGCATCAGTACGTGAGAATATACTGGTATGCAAGTGAGGTAGGCTGAATGCATGGGATTCATATGCATGAACTATAACTGACTGATAACATGAACATGAACATGACTTCTTGAGGATACATACATGAAAACATAACTGCAACTGAAACATAGGGATTCTGAACACTGAATACACTGATAACATAGATTACTGATAGCTGATATAACTGATACTGGGTGACTGTTGCTGATAGTCTTGATTTTGATGGAACTAGCTGAGTTCCGTACTGAGCTGAGCGATTGTATCTAACAGTCCTAAAATTTATAGAACTATCTGAGTCTATTACTGAGATTGTGGGAGGTAGTCATCTAACCGATATGCCCCTAATAAACTGTTATAGTTGCGTTAGGGTCTAATCTGTAACCCCAATTGGAAGGGTGTCAATACCGCGCCACTAGTAAAGACAAGATGTGAGTGACCCTCATCTGGCAGTATCCCCAAAGGAGAATGGTGGGCCCCCCATCTAGCAGTGTTAACCCACTTCATCAACCCTTAACTGTCAATGTTGATGTCTCAACCTATGCTGGCTAAATAGTTCTGGAATGCAAGGATTGCTTCTAAGGGGTCACACCCTCTACTGTAAGCGTGTGCCTCCATTCTTGGGTTCACTCGGTGCTAAATCCTACTCCCAACTGAATAGATATTGAACTGATTATTCTACGATGAACTGGACTGAGTTCCGTAGACTGACGGAATATTACTGAATTCTGTTAACTGACTGAGTTCATGAGATTACTGATTTTTCCTGAGTCATGTAACTGACTGAATTCTACTGATCATGGCGTGAATGAGATTATCATGAAACTCACACTGGATCTAGGCACACAACTAAATTCTCGGGTATAATTACCCCCAGGACTCAATAGCATAATAGTAAATCATGGCATAAGTTCAAAAGCACACCAATGGCTATATAGATATATCCATAATTCATTAACTAAGACATTTCATCAAACACTTGATGAGCATTAACATGTACATGAATGGGGATTTCATATTAACATACTATAGTGGCACTTTTTCCTTCACCTAGGAATTTTATCAAACACATGGGGAGCATACTTTGGTTATACCATCATTAATGCATCTAATTATCACGGTTGCATAAATAAATTAGTAAATTCGAAGGGTTTATCATGAATATTATGCAAAACATCACATACTAGGAACAATCATTGGAACATGGAATTTAAAACATGAATTAAAACCCAACAACTACGTGAACATAAATGTCAATTCGACTAAATCATGAACATTCATAAATACAAAATCCTTGGATTTAGCAAAGAGATTTTTGAGCTTCATGGGTAAAATTGGACCAATGAATCAACACTTGACATACCTAGAAATCTAAGTTCTTGAGGTTCTTGGAGTGATTTTTAGAATTGGCCTTGATTTCTTGAGATAGGGTTTTTGCCTCTTGAGAGAGAAGGATTTTGTTCTTGAGATAAAGTGAGGAAAAATGATATAATGGGGTTTTTAGGGCATAATTTCATGGTTAAAGGCAAATCTGGGTCATGGAAAAAGACCCAATTGCTCTTAGAAAGTTTTTATTTTTCATCACTGAAAACCCGATTCGGGAACCTGGTGCGACGCGGTGCTATCGCGTCGTGTCTCTGGAAAATAACAACTGAGAAATTGCATCATGGCGCGATGCGGTGAAATCGTGTTACAATATTGGATGCGACATGGAAGCTCACCGCGATGCGGTGGTATCGCGTTAAGATACTGAAAAGGGAAAATTCTGAATTTGAGCCTTGGCACGACGCGCCATAATCACGGAGGCTCGCTGGATTTGACGATTGCTATTTTGGCATGCTCTGCGATGCGTTGATGGCTCAGGTGGCACAGTGTCTTACTAAAATGGCTTTAACTCTTCGCTCGGGTATCGGATTTGGGGGAAATGGAAAGCTTATTCAATTTCACACATAGCTAAAAGTCAAAATCTTGAAAATTCCACATGTATAAAAGTTGATTCATTTTATAAAGTAAGCCTTTAATATTTTTGGGATGATTTTAAGTTAGGTAGAAGTACGGGGTATTACAATGATCTTTCTGACCAGTTGTGAGGTGCTACTATTATTTCTAAAATAGACTTGAGGTCAAGAAATCATCAATTATAGGTTTTTCTTCAGGATATACCCAGGACAACCTTTAGGAATCAGTATGGGCATTATGAGTTCTTATGGTGTCATTTGGGTTAACTAATGCACCAACAAATTTCATGACCTTGATTATCAATATCTTTATGTCATTCTTGAATTCTTTTGTGATTTATTGATGACATTCTGGTTTATTCCATAAGTAAGAAGGAATATGCAAATCATTTAAGCATTATTTTAGGAATTTTGAAGAAGAAGTAGTTGTATGCTAAGTTCTCTAAATATGAATTCTAGTTTTATTTTGCTGCCTTTTTAGGGCATGTTGTTCTAGAAAAAAGGGTAATAGTATCTCTTTAGAAGATTAAGGATGTTAAGAATTAGGTTCGTCCTAGCTCCGTGACTGAGGTTAAAAATTTTGTGGGTCTTGCTAGTTATTCTCACAAGTTTGTCAAGAATTTTGCATCTATAGTTGTACAATTGACCAGGTTAACCTAAAAGGAGGTGTTATTTGTTTTGTCATATAAATGTGAAGAAAGCTTCCAAATGCTCAAGACACTTTTTACTTCAGCTCCTATTTTTTCACTGCCATTTAAAGATAAAGATTTTATTATATTTTGTGATGCTTCACTCTCTAGTTTGGATATGTATTGATGTATGACAAAAATGATATTTCCAATTCTTTGAGGTAATTAAAGCCTTGTGAGAATAATTACCCAACCCATGACTTGGAGTTAGCGGTAATGGTCTTTGCACTTAAGATTTGGAGAATTATCTTTATAGTGTTAAGTGTAAAGTATTCATGGAGCATCACAATTTAAAGAATGTTTTCACTCAAATGGATTCGAATATGAGACAGAAAAGGTGGATAGATTTGGTAAAGGATTATATATGACCATCTAATACCATCTGGGTATGGCTAATGTGGTTGTAGATGTATTGAGAAAAAAAGAGATATATATGGGTATTCAAACTTGATTGAGAATGTCAAGGCGACCCTTGGTTAGAGAGATTCAAACTCTAGCATCTTAGTCTATGCAATTTGGTGTCTCTGAAAAGGGTGGAGTGGGCTAGAATAAAGGTAAGATTAACATTCCTTGATCAAATTAAGGATAGAGAGTTTGAAGATGAGAAGTTGAACAGACTTCAAAATAAGGTAGTATGTAGTAAAGTTTTTGATGCCATACTTATTGTGTATGGGGTATTGATGGGGAGGTAACACGTAGGTGTGCCCCAGTTTGGTGATTTTATTCTTGATTTGATTTCAGTGGCTAATGGTCTTTGGTAATATATTCATCCCAATTCAACCAAGATATATCATGACTAAAGGTAGCTTTTTTAGTGGCCTGATATAAAGAGGGGTATAGTTGAGTATGTATCTAATGTCATAATTTTTAGCAGGTGGATTATGATCATCGAAGGTCAATGGGGTTACTTTAAAGGATGTCCATTCCCAAGTCTAAGTGGAAGATAATAGTGATGAACTTTGTAGATGGTCTTCCAAAGAACTTGGGGTAGAATGAATCAATATGGGTCATAGTAGATAAGCTAACCAAGTTAGCTCATTTCATCCCAAATAAAGTGGATTATAACTCAAAGTTGTTGACTAAAATTTATGTCAAGGAAATATTGAGGCTGTATGGGGTGCCAATTTTCATCATTTCTATTACAGGTAAGCAATTCACCTTTAAGTTTTGGTACAGGTTACATGAAGTGTTGGCACTATGCTTGACTTCAGCACCGCTTTTCATCCTTAGTCCTATGAGCAGATGCTTGATGATATGTTAAGGTCATATGTAACTGTCTTTTGTAATCATTGGGATAAATTTTTGATGTTGTGTGAGTTTCATACAATAATAGCTACTATTCTAGAATTGATATGGGTCCATTCAAAGCACTCTATGGAAGAAGGTATAGACCACTCATAGAATAGTTTGGAGTTGGTGATCTGAAGCCTTTGGCATGAAATTGGTGAAGATAGCTTAAGAAAAGGTGAGGTTCATTCAGAGCAAGTTATTAGTAGCCAAGAGTAGACAAAAGGAGTATGGAGATCATAAGGTAAGGGATATGTCATTCAATATTGGTGAACAAGTTTTGTTAAACGTATTTCCTGTCAATGGAGTCATGAGGTTTGGAAAAACACATAAGATTAGACCTCTTTATATAGATCTATTTAAGATTCTTGAGGATATAGGTCTGATAGCTTACAGGTAGGCATTGGCACCAAGCTTATAAGGGTTTATCTAGTGGTCCATGTATCCATGCTTATGAGATATCATGGGATGGGGGTTATATTATCATATGGTTTGCTACGTAAGGATCTTTCTTATGAGAATGAGTCGATTGCTCTTCTTGATTGAGATATTTAAAAGTTGATGATAAAGGATATTCAGCCAGTCAGGGTCTAATAGAAGCATCTTCTAGTTGAGGAAGCTACTTAGGAAATCGAGAGGACATGCAGGACAAGTACCCTCACTTGTTTGAGGATACATGTACTCTTTGCTCTTTGACTTAAATCATTTTGATAATTCGATTGTTCAGAGATGAATGATAAGTAAATTGGTACCTATTGTAATGACCCTTCCTTCATTACAGGTGAGTCTAGCATACAAAAATTTAGGCAAAGGTTTTCCCCGCATTGGGAGTTAAAACTTTCAGGCTAGGCAAGTGTTGGATGAAATTCAAGCAAGCTATGATCTAGGGTAATTTGGGAACGTATTAGGCAAGTGTGAAAATATTTAACATATTTTTATGTTCTATAAAATAATAAGGAAACTATAGGATCTTTTGAAAGTGAATTTGGATAAGCAGAAATCCTGATATCAAATTTGACGTAAAGGAGTTAGTCCAAAATGTCATGGTTTAATGATGCATTGCAAAAAAGAAAAAATTATGAGAAATAATGAGTTTATACCTCACCACACCAATTATAGCAAGTATCATGTTGATATGACTGGACCAACATAAAAATTCTCTCTATAATGAGAGTTAAAGTCGGTTTATCCCGCAATAGTGGGCAAAATGCGCTATAGCAAGATAAGACTACCATAGAGGGATATATGTGGATTGATGCATAAAAATACCTCAAAATATTTAATTATTTAAAAATTCTTTTGGGAAGGGCAAGTGATATTTTTCGCAATTTCCACCTAATTTTCATCTAAATTCTTCATAATGGTAAGTAATTACTTTCATTAACTCCTAGTTCAATTCTAAACTAATAAAAATCATTAGTTTTGGGTTTTGGCAGATGATTTGACTTACCTAGCTAATTTTCAGGTGTAATTAAGTAAATTGGGAAGAAAGCCCTTTGGTTTTAGTTAAATATTGTTAATTTATTCTTGCATGTTGATAATTCACCATTGTAATCATGAAATTTGTAGGATTAAGGTGGAATTATGATAGAAAAACCCTAGAATAAAATAAATGATCTTGAATTTGGCTTAGGGATTTGGGATTAGGTTTACTCCTTGATATTGTAGGTCAATTGGTTGATTATGTATTATATTCCTATTGTTTAAACCATAATCTAGCTGAGGTTTCAAGAAAAGAAAAAGCTCATGTTTGCTGGAGCATTTCGAGCTTGGATTAAGGTAGGTGATATTGTAATGTAGTTGAAACCTAAATTGTTTTATGTGTGCACTATCACTATTCCTTTATATTGCTTGTTACAATCGCATGCAATGAATTTATATAAAAAGCTTGTTGGTTTTTTCAAGCTTTGTTCTTGTTATCATTATGATTATATTTTTTGTGATATTAGTCATGATTATGTGATGTACCAATAGTTAGACATCTTTGCAGGATTGGTTGATATAAGGTTGGTATTCAATTGATGTTTGGGATTCAGTATATGGACAAGAGCTCGTCCCTTGTGGTTATGACTAGTGGATGACCATAAGACCCTTAGCATATATGTATAAGGTACAGGTGAGTGTGATGGTTCCTTGAGTGAACTAGGGATTATGTGTTTACCTGTTATATTGGTTCCTCGAGTGAACAAGGAATACTTGTTAACTTCTTATATTGGTTCCTTGAGTGAACTGGGATTATGTGTTTACTTGCTACATTTGTTTTTTTGATGTAAACTTGGATTCATGCTTTTTCCATTGTTATTATTGGGAATGGATCCTTGAGTGGTCGGGGTTTAATTTCAAGGTTGACATTACTCTATATTGTCTATTTTCTTGTGTAACTGGGACACGATTGATATATTTTTTAAGTAATGGTTGTTGAATTTGAGTCTTGTTGGTGGTCATGTTCTTGATTTTACTTGTTTATATATTGACTTATATTGACTAAACTCTATAATGCAGTTGATTAAGGTTAAGTGACATGAACTTAAGGTAAGGTTACATTGTAGTTGTTCATGGTTGTCTTGCTTTACTAAGTTATGCTTAGTCGCTCATATTTTCTATTTTGGGTTGGCGATGAACCTACCAGTACACTGTTGTTTATTGTGTGATGATACTGCATGTGCTCTTCTTTTTGCTAAGTGAAGAGCATATTCTAGTGACTATTTCAAGACCTCGACTGTAGAGCGAATAACATTCAAACTCAAGGGTGAGATACACCTAACATTGGGTTGAACCCATATTTTTATTGACATTGTAGTATTTTGATATAATGACTTTCAAATTCCAGGGATTGTTAGGTGCTTGTTTATTTTCTGTAGGATTATCATTATATTTATTGATTTTTATCTTGATTTATTCAAATCAATTAGTTACCTTGTTTTGGGGTTTAGTGTTGGGTTTGCTCGATTTGGGGTTAGATAGATCTCCCACCTGGAGTTAATGTGGGTGCCACTAATGGCCGATTTGGGTCGTTCTTAAAGTCTTTGTTAGGAAAAAAATGGCAATCATGTGAAATGAAAATTAGTCGGTCCTCTAGGATACCCAATAAGTATATGAGTATATCAAGTAAGTATCGTAGAGGAATGAGTAATATTTTTTTGTAGGAATAAACACACTTCACTTTAAAATCCTATTAATATATAATTGTCACAACCTGTAAGTCGAGGTTGTGATGGCATCTACTTCAACCCAAACCTAGGTTGGTACATCATAAACCAAATAGATAAAGATGCGTAAGAGAAATAAGTGAAATCCAAATACGAGACTTTATAATATAGTCATGTCATATATGTTTAGAACTAAAACCTAAAACCATGAATCAATGGAACTATCTGAGTTCCTCACTGAGATAGATGACTGTATCTGACAGTCCTAATTTTTGAGTTCTCTTCTGAGGACTCATACTGAAAATGTAATTGTGGGAGTTCTCACTTAACCGACATGCCCCAAATCTACGCTGGTGGGGTCCAACATGTAACCCCAACTGGAAGGGTATCAATACCGTGCCATGGGTAAAGACCTCTCTGGTCAAGCCTATCTAATGGGTGACCCTCGCAGGAAGTCAAGCCTAAGGCAATATAATATTCAAGACTATCTAGTGGGTGACAAGCCTTTTCTAACAGGTGACTCCTGCATCCTGTGCTGGCTACGTAGTTCTGGAGTTCAGGGATTGCTCCTAACGACTCTGCCTCTCTAACGGGGAGCCATCATCCCTGCACTCGCTCAGTGCTAGCTCCTATTCCCAACTAAAAGAATCTGAACTGATTCTTAACGTAAAATGAACTGAATCTGATACCAATCATATTTCTTGACTGATCTGACCGAGTTAATCTGAATTCACTTGGTTTCGTATCTGATGGAATATTACTGAATCTCGTCCTCTGGCTAAATAATACTGAGCTCGGGATAGATTACTCGAATACTACTGAGGAATGAACTGAACACTTAATTACTACTAGATCCGAGCTGAGTACTGAATTGAGGCTAGAAGACTAGCGACACTGAGATAACTGAGGTTACTGAGATTTCTGGGATTTCTCAGGTTCTGCAAATGTCTGAGATTACAGAGTTCTATAACTCACTGAGTTCTGAGAATTGTGGCTTGACTGAGATTATCGTGAAAACTAATACGGGCTCTAGATAGCAACTAAATTATCGGGTATAAATACCCCCAGGACTCGATAACATAAAAGTAAAGCATAACCATTCTTGAATAATCAAGACCATGGACATTCATTCACCATCAAAATCATTAAAGCATCTTCTCAAGCATTTAGGAATCATAAACATGTAATAACATTGGGAAACATGTTATTGGCTCATACTCCATTCAACAAGGTCTTGCATCAAACACTTAGCATGCATTAAAGTCTTAGTATGTATCGAAGAGCACATAATTGGGATATTTCATACTATCATATCACTTCACTAAGGCTTTTCAACAAACACTTGGCATGCATGGGTTTGCACACAATTGGGGATATCTAGTCCACATGCTATAAAGGCTCTAATTCCTTCACATAAGCATTTTATCAAACATATGGGGAGCATGCTTTGCTTATTCAACAATTTCTACACCTAATTGACATGAACACATCACTTAACAAGAAACTTGAAGAGGGCTTATCATGAACACCACATGAATATCACATACTAGAGTCAAAGCTTGTAAACAAACATGAATCATAACTCAATAATAGAATGAACATCAATTTCAACTCATATAAATCATGAAAACTCATAAACATAAGATCTTTGAATTTTTGAAAAGGGTTCTTGAGATTCTTGGATGAAAGGGACCCAAGAATCAACATCTATATACCTTAGGAAACTCTTTCTTGAAGGCTCTTGGAGAGATTCTTGATTTCTTGATTTCTCTTGATTTTTTTCTTGAAGAAGAAAGAAGGGTTTTGATATTGTAGAAATCCTAGTTTTTGATATTGAAGATGAGAAATGAGGTTATGAGCCTTGATCGGGTATAAATAGGGCTGAAAAGAGTGGAAAAGGACCAAAAAGCCCTTTTAAAAACAAGTTAAAATTTTGAATGGGGGCTGCGACGGTTCGTCGCTGAGTCTGACGGTCCGTCGCTGAGTCTGACGGTCCATCGCTGAGTCTGACAGTCCGTCGCTAAGTCTGACGGTCCGTCGCTCAGTTTGATGGTCCGTCGGATCATCCGTCGCACATCAGTCAGAAAAAGAACACACTGCCTCGATGCGACGATCTCAGCAATGATCCATCGCAAACCCAACGGTCCATCGGACCGTCCGTTGCACGTTGGCCAGGATGAGGTCACACTACCTCAGCGCGACTGTCCCAATGATGGTCCGTCGTAGCCTCGACAGTCCATCGTCCTAGCCGTCGCACTTGGGCCAGGAAAGGGAGTCACTGCCTTGGTTGCGATGGGCTGGGCGACCGTCCATCGCAAGCTCGACGGTCCGTCAACCCGGCCATCGCACCTAGGCGGTTTTGACTGCTTTTAGTAAAACGGCCATAACTTCCTCATTCAATACCGGATTTTGACAAAATTGGTAATGAAAAGCTTATTCAATGCTCTACATAACAAAAAGTAGATATTAGGGAAATTCTACATGGTTTAAAATATTTCTCACTTGGGAAGGCACTTCTCACCCTTTTAGGACTGGATTTACGCTTCACTTGACATGCTCAAAGGCTCAGACTATGAGAGAATTTTGCAGGGTCTTACAATATTTCCCCCTTGGAAACATTTGTCCTCGAATATCGCTCGATAGACTAAGAATACTGATCAACTAAACTTACTTAAGGAATGGGAGCATCTTATACATGACTACGCAACTGAAACTACTGATATACTGAGCTCTAATACTGGACATGCATATCTGATGCTTGAATGTCTGACTGAACTGACTCTTGAAAGCATGACTTGCTATGCAATGATAATAACTGACGTTGATTTTGTATGGAGAGTTTGAACATGCAAATGAATGAGTCTAAGGACATGAAAGCATCGCAATACTGGGGCGGTGCACGGGGCACCTACAAACTGAGGCGGTGCACGGGGCACCTACGAACTGGGTCATGATTGACCGTATAAGATCTGAAACTAATGCATGACTTATGCTGACATATAAGAAGGAACAAGGGATCTAACAATGCATATCATAAAGCTGAAAGACTCATAACATACCCGAATCTATATCAGGGAACCTTTTCTGATCATGGTGGGTCTGAAGCGCATGAAGTCTGTTCTGATGCTGGACACTATTGGCACTCTGCTAATGAAACTCTCTACCCCTCTGAGATAGAAATCTACATTCTCATATTTTGTGTCCTGGATTACCTCACCCAAAGCACACATCACTACCGGCTCTGCACACACCTAGGTAGCTTTTGCCACACTCTCCACAAAGCGGATAGGTACGAACACCACTAGCACTACTCTAGGCTTTGGGTCCTGGCGCCCAATCATAACTGACATCCCCGAACTTTGGTGCGGTTACACTAGCTGAGGATAGAGCTGGGACTGAAAACTTCTGACTATGCTGAAAATGGCTACTACCCTAGGATCCTTTCTGATAGAAACCATGACTACCTGTTCTGGCTCTCTTACTCACTCTCACTTTTTCTTTCACCTTAGTTGCCTCAATATGCTGCACATGCATCATCAGTCTAGCAAAGTCCATATCTATATTGAGCATAGAAGCCCTACACTCCTTCAACACTAACCCGGATACACCAGTCACAAACTTACTCATACTCGCTCTAGGGTCACTATTGAACCTTAGGCTCTGATACCAAGTTTGTAACAACCTGATTTTTCTTTAACCAAAATTTCACACAGTGCTCATGATTCCGAAGGACCATAATCTAACCCTCTACTGATATCTGTACCTGAGCACTGCATAATATAGATAATAAATGCGGAAACTGGCCATAAGGTTCAAAACATCTAAAAATACTCAAAACTGAAAACTAAATACTGATACATCTATCCGAAAAGCCTCTAAACTTTCTGAACTGTGGAGAAGCTCATGACCTATTAACAGAGAAATAATTGAATTAGCTTTCCAACGATACTAATTTTTCCTAAATTCAATATTAGAACAAAGAGTTATTCCTATTTTACTCCAGCATGTCAGGCTGGAAACAGTGTGACGACATTCGTGGTAGCTTACCACATTTGTGACGCCCTACCACGAAGGTCGTCGCCTTAGGCAAAAACCAGCTCCTAAGTGATGACATTCGTGGTAGCTTACCACATTTGTGATGCCCTATCACAAAGGTCGTCATCCTTAGGCAGAAACCAGCTCCTAAGTAATGACATACATGGTAGCTTATCATATTTGTGACGCCCTATCATGAAGGTCGTCAGCCTTAGGCAGAAACCAGCTCCTCAGTGACGACATTCGTGGTAGCTTACCACATTTGTGATGCCTTGTAAAAAATATCGCCAGCCTTAGGCAGAATCCAACATTAGCATCGTTCAGTCAGTTAGCATTGTTCATTCATGTAAACCCTTTTACATTAGCCTGCCTCACTCATATACTCAGTACTACAGTTGTACTGACGCATTTGCGCTATGGTTCTTTCTTTCATGTTACACCATAGGTTCAGAGACACGAGCTACAGATTAGCAGCAGCATCCATCCGCAGAGTTGCAGTGAGTCCTCATCCATTCGAGGGCGATATTATTTTATTTCATTCATTATTTCAGCTCAGTTTTGCTAGACGGAGTTATTTGGAGACATGTTTCTTCAACTCTTTATTCAGACAGTACTTAGAGGCTTTCAGATTCAGTATTCAGACTTATGTTCAGATTTGATTCAGTTTTCAGCTATTTTGGGTATCTTTCACCCATATGGATATTATGTTTTGACAGATTCTTTATTTAGTTGAACCTTATGGCCTACATATTCATATTTTCCATATTATTACATTATATATGCAGTGTACAGTTACAAATATCAGTCACGGGTTAGCTTGTGGTCCCTCGGGGTCTAAGCACGGTGTAGCATTCCGATTCAGAAAATTGGGGCATTACAAACTTGGTATCAGATCCTAAGGTTCAATAGAGTCCTAGGAAGTCTGAAAGCCGCATCTAGTAGAGTTTTGTACATGGGTGTGTTGCGCGCCATATTTATGTACAGGAGGCTATGAGATGTTTTAGGAACAGTTGCCTTTCTTCAGTATTCACGTCGTGCTAGTAAGCATAATTTTAAGTCAGTCTCTCAGTCTAATCTACGTCAACAGATTTAGTCGAGTTAGAGATGACTGATTTTGTTGTCATTCTCGGCATGGATTGGCTTCATTCCTTCTATGCCACAGTCGACTATAGAAATAGGATAGTTCAGTTTTAGTTCCCGAATGAGCCCGTCCTAGAGTGGAAGGGTAGCACTTCGTCTTTCAGGGGTCAGCATGTTTCCTACCTTCGGGCAAGGAAAATAATTTCTAAGGGGTGTGTGTTTCATCTCGTGCATGTTAAGGAATCCAGTTCTGAATCTCCTAGTCTCGAATCAGTCCCAGTGGTTAATGAATATTTAGACGTCTTTCCTGAAGATCTTCCAGGCATTCCTCCTAAAAAGGAAATAGACTTCGGCATAGACCTACTCCCAGATACTCAGCCTATTTCTATTCCTCCCTACAGAATGGCACCAGCAGAACTCAAAGAACTGAAAGATCAGTTGAAGGATCTCTTAGATGAGGGATTCATCAGGCCCAGTGTAACTCCATGGGGTGCGCCAGTCTTATTCGTGTGCAAGAAAGAAGGTTCTCTCAGAATGTGTATTGATTACCGTCAGCTCAATAAAGTCACGGTCAAGAACAGGTATCTGCTGCCTAGGATAGACGACTTGTTTGACCAACTTCAGGGTGCTAGTTATTTCTCCAAGATAGACCTCAGATCAGGCTATCATCAGCTCAGAGTTAGAGAATGTGATATTTCGAAGACAGCTTTTTGTACTCGGTATGGTCACTTTAAATTTCTAGTCATGCCCTTTGGTCTTACCAATGACCCTATAGATTTCATGGACTTGATGAATCGAGTGTTCAAGAAGTACTTGGACACATTCATCATAGTCTTCATAGATGATATTCTGGTCTATTCTCGCACAGAGCGTGATCATTCAGACCATCTCATAATTGTTCTTCAGACTCTCAGGGATCACAAGTTGTTCGCCAAGTTCAGTAAGTGAAAATTTTGGCTAAGATCAGTAGCATTCCTTGGCCATATTGTTTCCGGTGATGGCATTAGAGTAGATCCTCAGAAAACCGAAGCGGTAAGAAACTGGCCTCGCCCTGTCTCTCCATCAGATATCAGAAGTTTCTTGGGTTTGGCTGGTTATTACTGATGGTTTGTCGGGGGATTTTCTTCTATTGCATCTCCTATGTCCAGATTGACTCAGAAGAAGGTCAATTTTCAATGGTCAGAACCTTGCGAGAAATATTTTCAGGAGTTGAAGACTCGACTCACCTCAGCTTCAGTTTTAGCACTTCCCGGAGGTTCCGATGGATTCGTAGTATATTGTGATCATCCAGAGTAGGTTTAGGTTTTGTCCTCATGCAACATGGTAGAGTCATAGCCTACACCTCCAGATAGTTAAAGTCCCATGAGAAGAATTATCCTACTTATGACCTTAAGTTAGCAGCAGTTGTCTTTGCCTTAAAGATTTGGTGGCATTATCTATACGGTGTTCATGTAGACATCTTCACAGATCATAAGAGCCTTCAGTATGTCTTTTCCCAGAAAGATCTCAATCTTTGTCCGAGAAGATGGTTAGAGCTCTTGAAGAATTATGACATGAGTGTCCTTTATCATCCTGGCAAGGCCAATGTAGTGGCCGACGCACTCAGTAGACTGTCCATGGGTAGTTTTTCCCATGTTGAGGATAGTAAGAAGAAATTAGCTCAAGAGATTCATCACCTTGCCAGACTAGGCGTTCGCTTAGTCGACTCTTCAGAGGGTGATGTATGTATTCAGAGTAGTTCAGAGTCATCTTTAGTTTTTGAGGTGAAAGAGAAGCAAGACAGGGATCCTAGCCTTGTCAAGCTAAAATAGTCAGTTCAGAGTCAGGATGTAGAGGTTTTCTCCCAAGGAGGAGATAGTGTTCTTCGTTATCAGGGTCGTCTGTGTGTTCCTGGTGTAGATGACTTGAGTCAGTGAATTCTTGCAGAAGCGCATGGTGAGCGATACTCTATTCATCCAGGGGCCACTAAGATGTACCGCGACTTGCGGGAGATCTATTGGTGGAGTGAGATGAAGAGTGACATTGCAGAGTTTGTGGTTAAGTGCTCTACATGTCAGCAGGTTAAGATAGAGCATCAGAAACCTAGTGGTTCCATGCAGGAGTTCACTATTCCTACTTGGAAATGGGAAGAAGTGAACATGGACTTCATGATGGGTTTTTCTAGAACACGTCATCAACATGATTCAGTTTGGGTCATTATAGACAGAATGACCAAATCAGCTCATTTTCTTCCAGTTCGTACCTCTTACTCATCCGAGGATTATGCCAAACTCTATATAAGGGAGTTGGCTAGATTAAATGGTGTTCCACTATCTATCATCTCAGACAGAGGTACCCAGTTCACCTCTTACTACTAGAAAGTGTTCCAAAAGGGTCTTGGTACCTAAGTTCATCTCAATACAACATTTCATCCTCAGAAAGATGGTCAAGCAGAAAGGACCATTTAGACTCTAGAAGATATACTAAGGGCGTGTGAAATTGATTTCAAGGGAATCTGGGAAGACCACTTGCTTTTTATTGAGTTTGCATACAACAACAGCTATCACTTCAGTATTCAGATGGCTCCATTCGAAGCTCTCTATAGTAGGAGATGTAGGTCTCCGATCGGTTGGTTCAAAGTTAGTGAGACCGCAGTCATAGGGCCTGACTTAGTATTTGATGCCTTAGAGAAAATTCAGTTGACCAGAGAAAGACTCCGGGCTGCTCAGAGCTGACAGAAGTCTTATGCAGATGTTCGTAGAAAGGATCTCGAATTTGAGGTCGATGACTATGTCTATCTCAATATCTTTCCTATGAAGGGAGTGAAGAGATTCGTAAAGATGGGAAAGCTCAGTCCCTGATATGTCGGTCCCTTCAGGATTCTCAATCGCTTTGGCAAGGTAGCCTATGAGCTCAGATTGCCTTCAGATATAGTCTTAGTTCATCTAGTCTTCCATGTCTCTTTGTTCAAGTAGTGCATAGGTGACTCAACAGTTGTAGTCCCTATTCAGAGCGTTGACATTCAAAATAGCCTCTCTTATGAAGAGATTCCATTCAAAATCCTCGACTATCAGACTCGTAGGCTGAGGAACAAAGAAGTCCCTCTAGTCAAGGTTCTTTGGCAGAATCAGTCCATGGAGAGAGCTACTTGGGAAGAAGAAGCAGACATGCGAACCAAGTGCTCTCATATTTTCTCCGCTAATTCATACTTAGCTCGAGGTAACCATTTTCCTTAAGCTTATTAAGTTACATGTTCAGAATTCCAGTATAAAATTTGTATCAAGTATCAGTGCATAGCTTATCATGCATTCATGAGTTCAGCTTATCAGTCATGCATCAGATATAGATGTTCAGTTGGGATATATTCAGTTTAGAATTCAATTCAGTCCTAAAATCATGTGCCAGTTGATCATGATCAGTGTATGCATCGTTTTATCTTTTCACCCCTCTCAAGCAGTCATCATTCGAGGATGAATATTTCCAAGGGGGAGATATTGTATTACCCCGAAAAAAATCCAAACCAATATTAGAGACATGTACCAAGCTCATGCATAGTACATCATGGTTATTTTATAGTTTTATAAGTAGGTTAGATGTATATTAAGGCTTCAAATAACTCCCAGCTATCAGACGAATCAAAATATTTCTTACCGATTGAATTATTGAGAAGGATATTTGTATAGTCAACTTCAAATGAGTATATCTCCAATATACTTGGAATTTTTGAGCTCATTAACTATCAACAGATAGGTAATTGAATTATCTATCCAACGATACCAATTTTTCTTAAATCCGATATCGGAGCAAAGAGTTATTCCTATTTTACTCCAGCATGTCAGGCTGGAAACAGTGTGACGACATTCGTGGTAGCTTACCACATTTGTGACACCCTATCTCGAAGGTCGTCAGCCTTAGGCAGAAACCAGCTCCTAAGTGATGACATTCATTGTAGATTACCATATTTTTGATGCCCTATCACGAAGGTCGTAAGCCTTAGGCAGAAACCAGCTCCTAAGTGACTACATTCGTGGTAGCTTACCACATTTGTGACGCCTTGTCAAAAATGTTGTTAGCCTTAGGCAGAATCCAGCTTCTGTGTGACAACATTTTTGATGGCCTATCATATTTTTGATGCTTTGTCATAAATGTCATCAGACTTAAGCAGAAACCGTCAATTCCAGCTCATGTGTGACGACATTTTTGACGGTTTGTCACATTTTTTGACGCCTTGTCACAAATGTTGTCATCTATGATTTTCAGCCACTGGGAATTTATTTTATAAGGGTATTTTGGTCTTTTCCTTCACCTTCCACGACTTATAACCCTAAAGAGGCATAATTTTTCCCATTTTACTTCAGTTAAGTATCTTAAAAATCCTCTCTTACACTCTCAACCACAAGATTAGGATTTTCTCTCAAAATCATCTCCTCAAGAGCAAGCCAAAGGAATTCTTCAAGAACCTTCAGAAATATTAGATCTCTTTCGAGATTCAATCACTAAGGTATGCTTAGTGTTCATCTATGGATCCAATCCGTTCATAGAGCTCAAGAACCATGTCTTAAATATTATTTTGTAAACTTTTTGTGGTGATATGAGTATGTACATGTTGAAGATTGTTGTTTAAGTTTCAATGTGATATCTAAAGGTGTTTTTATGGAATATATATATGTTTGTTAATTGAAAACCATGAACTTTAGGTGGTTTAATATGGTGCAAGTATGAAACTCACCTATGCCTTAAAGAATGTATGCAAGGTGTTTGATAAAATGCTTAGGATGCTAGAAATTCATATTTGTATGGTTCTATGACGTCTAAATGACAAGTCCATGTTAGCTATATACTGCAATATGAATCCCATGCTTTTCATGTGTTGCTATTGTGGTGGTATGAAGCATGTAAGATAATGGAGATATATAATATGTACACGAAATATATCCATGCATTCCCTACAATGTTTAAGATGTTGAATAAGTATATGAACTATGATATCCCCTACTTATGATATTATGAATTGTGGACTCAAATATTGTGATCAAGTCATGTCATGTGTGTCAGTTTCCTTCTATCGAGTCCTATGGGTATTAGTACCTGAAAAATATAGTTGTGTGCCTAGAGTCATGTCATGTTATCACGATACTCTCAGTCGAGCCATGATCTATAAAATTTAGTCAGTCATGTGACTCAGGAAAACTCAGAAATCTCAGCAATCTCACTAGTTCAGTAATCTCAGTACTCAGTGATCTCAGAAATCTCAGTGATAGCAGTATTCCTAGTAATTTCAGTAATTCCAGTACTCTCAGTCAGTCCTCAGAACACAGTACGTTCCATCAGTCAAAAGAACTCAGTAAACTTAGTTTAGCTCCGCTAAACAATACCACTAGTATCAGTCCAGTTAATCAGTATCAGTTCAGCTAATCAGTTCAGTTCATTTATTCAGTTCAGCTTAGTTATTCAGTTCAGTGTACTTCAGATGGGAGTAGAAGTTAGCACCGAGTGAACCCAAGGATGGTAACTCACCTACCAGTTCAGGGTGTGATTCTTAGAAGTCATCCTTGTGTTCCAGAACAATGTAGCATCGTAGGTTGAGATATCTTAACCTGTCAGATTAGGGTTGATGAGGTGGATTAACCTACTAATTTAGGGTCCTACCGTTCTCACTTTGAGTACCTTCCAGATAAGGGTCACTCACAACTGTCCTTACCAGTGGCGTGGTATTGACACCCTTCCAGTTAGGGCAGCGATTGGACCCCAGCTTAGCCGTAATGGTATACATGGGGCATGTCGGTTAAACAACTACCTCCCACAGTTTCAGTATCAGTCTCAGTAAAAGAACTCAGACAGTTCTTCAGATATCAATATACCAGGACTGTTAGATATAGTCAAATTCAGTTATAGCACGGGACTCAGGGAGTTCTACCAGATTCAGGACAATCAGACACAGTCGCCCATGTTATCAGAACTACAGTTTCAGCCATGTCAGTTATCAGTAAACTATGTATTAGCATACAGATCTAGCTATCACATACACATGATCTTAGTTACTATGTATGTATGTTTACACTCGCACGTTCATATGAGTCAGTCAGTTAGCATCGTTCATACATGTAAACCCTTTTGCATTAGCCTGTCTCACTCGTATACTCAGTACTCCAATTGTACTGACGCATTTGTGCTATGGTGCTTTCTTTCATGTTACACCATAGGTTCAGAGACACGAGATCCATATCAGCAGTAGCATCTAGCCGCAGAGTTGCAGTGAGTCCTCATCCATTCAAGGGCGATATTATTTTATTTCATTTATTATTTCAGCTCAGTTTTGCTAGACGGAGTTAGTTGGAGACATGTTCCTTCAACTCCTTATTCAGACAGTACTTAGAGGCTTTCAGATTCAGTATTCAGACTTATGTTCAGATTTGATTCAGTTTTCAACTTTTTTGGGTATCTTTCACCCATATGTATATTATGTTTTGACAAATTCTTTATTCAGTTGAACCTTATGGCCTACATGTTCATGTTTTCTGCATTATTATGTTATATATTTAGTGTACAAGTATAGATATCAGTCATGCGTTAGCTTGTGGTCCCTCGGGGTCATGAGCACCGTGTAGCATTCTGATTCAGAAAATTAGGGCGTTACAAACTTGGTGTCAGAACCTAAGGTTCAATAGAGTCCTAGGAAGTCTGAAAGCCGCATCTAGTAGATTCTTGTACATGGTTGTGTTGCGCGCCACATTTATGTACAGGAGGCTATGAGATGTTTTAGGAATAGTTCCCTTTCTTCAGTATTCATGTCGTGCTAGTAAGCATAATTTTAAGTCAGTCTCTCAGTCTAATCCATGTCAGCAGATTTAGTCGAGTTAGAGATGACTGATTTTGATGTCATTCTCGGCATGGATTGGCTTCATTCCTTCTATGCCACAGTCGACTGTAGAAACAGGATAGTTTATTTTCAGTTCCCGAATGAGCCCGTCCTAGAGTGGAAAGGTAGCACTTCGTCGTTCAGGGGTCATCTTGTTTCCTACCTTCGGGCAAGGAAAATGATTTCTAAAGGGTGTGTGTATCATCTCGTGCATGTTAAGGATTCCAGTTACGAATCTCCCAGTGTCGAATCAGTCCCAGTGGTTAATGAATATTCAGACGTCTTACCCGAAGATCTTCAAGAAATTCCTCCCAAAAGGGAAATTGACTTCGGCATAGACCTTCTCCCAGATACTCAGCCTATTTCTATTCCGCCCTACAGAATGGCACCAACAGAACTCAAGGAACTGAAAGATCAGTTGAAGGATCTCTTAGATAAGGGATTCATCAGGCCCAGTGTATCCCCATGGGGTGCGCCAGTCTTATTCGTGCGCAAGAAAGACGGTTCTCTTAGAATGTGTATTGATTACCGTCAGCTCAACAAAGTCACGGTCAAGAACAGGTATCCGCTGCCTAGGATAGACGACTTGTTTGACCAACTTCAGGGTGCCAGTTATTTCTCCCAGATATACCTCAGATCAGGCTATCATCAGCTCAGAGTTAGAGAATGTGACATTTCAAAGACATTTTTTCGTACTCGGTATGGTCACTTTGAATTTCTAGTCATGTCCTTTCGTCTTACCAATTCCCCCGCAGCTTTCATGGACTTGATGAATCGGGTGTTCAAGAAGTACTTGGTCACATTCGTCATAGTCTTCATAGATGATATTTTGGTCTATTCCCGTACAGAGCGTGATCATTCAGACCATTTCATAATTGTTCTTCAGACTCTCAAGGATCACAAGTTATTCGCCAAGTTCAGTAAGTGCGAATTTTGGCTAAGATAAGTAGAATTCCTTGGCCACATTATTTCCGATGATGGCATTAGAGTAGATTCTCAGAAAACCGAAGCGGTAAGAAACTGGCCTCGCCCTGTCTCTCCATCAGATATCAGGAGTTTCTTGGGTTTGGTTAGCTATTATCGATGGTTTGTTGAGGGATTTTATTCTATTACATCTCCTATGTACATATTGACTCAGAAGAAGGTCAAGTTTCAGTGGTCAGAACCTTGCGAAAAGAGTTTTCAGGAGTTGAAGACTCGACTCACCTCAGCTCCAATTTTAGCACTTCCCGACGGTTCTGATGGATTCGTAGTATATTGTGATGCATCCAGAGTAGTTTTAGGTTGTGTCCTTATACAACATAGTAGAGTCATAGCCTACGCCTCCAGACAGTTAAAGCCCCATGAGAAGAATTATCCTACTCATGACCTTAAGTTAGCAACAGTTGTCTTTGCCTTAAAGATTTGGAGGCATTATCTATATGGTGTTCATGTAGACGTCTTCACAGATCATAAGAGCCTTTAGTATGTCTTTTCCCAGAAAGATCTCAATCTTTGTTAGAGAAAATGGTTAGAGCTCTTGAAGAATTATGACATGAGTGTCCTTTATCATCCTGGCAAGGCCAATGTAGTGGCCGACACACTCAGTAGACTGTCCATGGGTAGTTTTTCCCATGTTGAGGATAGTAAGAAGAAATTAGCTCAAGAGATTCATCACCTTGCCAGACTAGGCGTTTGCTTAGTCGACTCTTCGTTGGGTAGTGTATGTGTTCAGAGTAGTTCAGAGTCATCTCTAGTTTCCGAGGTAAAAAAGAAGCAAGATAAGGATTCTAGCCTTGTCAAGCTAATAGAGTCAGTTCAGAGTCAGAAAGTAGAGGTTTTCTCCCAAAAGGGAGATGGTGTTCTCCGTTGTCAGGGTCGTCTGTGTGTTCCCAATGTAGATGACTTAAGGCAGCGAATTCTTGCAGAAGCGCATGGTGCGCGATACTCTATTCATCCAGGGGCTACTATGATGTACCGCAAATTGTGGGAGATCTATTGGTGGAGTGAGATGAAGAGGGACGTTGCAGAGTTTGTGGCTAAGTGCTCTACATATCAGCAGGTTAAGATAGAGCATCAGAAACCTAGTGGTTCCATGCAGGAGTTCACTATTACTACTTGGAAGTGGGAAGAAGTGAACATGGACGTCGTGATGGGTTTGCCTAGAACACGTCATCAACATGATTCAGTTTGGGTCATTGTAGACAGAATGACCAAGTCAGCTCCTTTCCTTCCAGTTCGTACCTCTTACTCAGCTGAGGATTATGCCAAACTCTATATCAGGGAGTTGGTCAGATTACACGGTGTTCCACTATCTATTATCTCAGACAGAGGTACCCAATTCACCCCTCACTTCTGGAAAGCGTTCCAAAAGGGTCTTGGTACCCAAGTTCATCTCAGTACAACATTTCATCCTCAGACAGATGGTCAAGCAGAAAGGACCATTTAGACTCTAGAAGATATGCTAAGGGCATGTGCAATTGATTTCAAGGAAAACTGGGATGACCACTTGCCTTTGATTGACTTTGCATACAACAACAACTATCACTCCAGTATTCAGATGGCTACATTCAAAGCTCTCTATGGTAGGAGATGTAGGTCTCCGATCGGTTGGTTTAAAGTTAGTTAGACCGCAGTCATAGGGCCTGACTTAGTATTTGATGCCTTAGAGAAAGTTCAGTTGATCAGAGAAAGACTCTGGGCTGCTCAGAGCTTACAGAAGTCTTATGTGGATGTTCATAGAAAGGATCTCGAATTCGAGGTCGATGACTATGTCTATCTCAAGATCTCTCCCATGAAGGGAGTGAAGAGATTCGGCAAGAAGGGAAATCTCAGTCCCCGATATGTCGGTCCCTTCAGGATTCTCAGTCGCTTGGGCAAGGTAGCCTATGAGCTCGGATTGCCTTCAGATCTAGCCTCAGTTCATCCAGTCTTCCATGTCACTTTGCTCAAGAAGTGCATAGGTGACCCAGCAGTTGTAGTCCCTATTCAAAGCTTTGACATTCAGAATAGCCTCTCTTATGAAGAGATTCCAGTCGAAATCCTCGACTATCAGACTCGTAGGCTGAGGAACAAAGAAGTCCCTCTATTCAAGGTTCTTTGGCAGAATCAGTCCATGGAGGGAGCTACTTGGGAAGCAGAAGCAAACATGCGAACTAAGTACCCTCATCTTTTCTCCGCTAATTCAGACTTAGCTCGAGGTAACCATTTTTCTTAATCTTATTCAGTTACATGTTCAAAATTCCAGTATAAAATTGGTATCAAGTATCAGTGCATAGCTTATCATGCATTCATGAGTTCAGCTTATCAGTCATGCATCAGATATGCATGTTCAGTTGGGCTATATTCAGTTTAGAATTCAATTCAGTCCTAAAATTATGTGCCAATTGAGCATGATCAGTGTATACGTTATTTTATCTTTTCTCCCCTCTCAAGCAGTCATCATTCGAGGATGAATGTTTCCAAGGGGGAGATATTGTAATACCCCAAAAAAAATCTAAACCAATATTATACCCATGTACCAAGCTCATGCATAGTACATCATGGTTATTTTATAGTTTTATGAGTAGGTTATATGTATATTAAGGCTTCAGATAACTCCCAGTTATCAGACGAATCAAAACATTCCTTACCGATTGAATTCTTGAGAAGGACATTGGTATAGTCAACTTCAAACGAGCATATCTCTCATTATACTTGGAATTTTTGAGCTCATAACCTATCAACAGATATATAATTGAATTATATTTCCAACGATACCAATTTCTCCTAAATCCGATATCGGAGCAAAGAGTTATTCCTATTTTACTCCAGCATGTCAGGCTGAAAACAGTGTGACGACATTCGTGGTAGCTTACCATATTTGTGATGCCCTATCACGAAGGTCGTCAGCCTTAGTCAGAAACCAGCTCCTAAGTGATGACATTCGTGTTAGCTTACCACATTTGTGACGCCCTATCATGAAGTTCGTCAGCCTTAGGCAGAAAACAGCTCCTAAGTGACGACATTCGTGGTAGCTTACCACATTTGTGACGCCTTGTCAAAAATGTCGTCAGCCTTAGGCAGAATCCAGCTTCTGTGTGTCGACATTTTTGACGGCATATCATATTTTTTACGCCTTGTCATAAATGTCGTCAGGCTTAGGCAGAAACCATCAATTCCAGCTCCTGTGTGACGACATTTTTGACGGTTTGTCATATTTTTTGACGCCTTGTCACAAATGTCGTCAGCTATGATTTTCAGCAACTGGGAATTTATTTCATAAGGGTACTTTGGTCTTTTCCTTCACCTTCCACGACTTATAACCCTAAAGAGGCGTAATTTTTCCTATTTTTCTTCAGTTAAGCATCTTAAAAACCCTCTTTTACACTCTCTACCACAATATTAGGGTTTTCTCTCAAGATTATCTCCTCAAGAGCAAGCCTAAGGAATTCTTCAAGAACCTTCAGAAACATTAGATCTCTTTCGAGATTCAATCACTAAGGTATGCGTAGTGTTCATTTATGGATCCAATCCGTTCATAGAGCTCAAGAACCATGTTTTAAATATTATTTTGTAAACTTTTTGTCATGATATGAGTATGTACATGTTGACGATTGTTGTTTAAGTTTCAATGTGATGTCTAAAGGTGTTTTCATGGAATATATATGTTTGTTAATTGAAAACCATGAAATTTAGGTGGTTTAATATGGTGCAAGTATGAAACTCACCTATGCCTTAAAGAATGCATGCAAGGTGTTTGATAAAATGCTTAGGATGCTAGAAATTCATGTTTGTATGGTCCTATGACGTCTAAATGACAAGTCCATGTTAGCTATATACTTCAATATGAATCCCATGCTTTTTATGTGTTGCTATTGTGGTGGTATGAAGCATGTAAGATAATGGAGATATATAATATGTACACAAAATATATTCATGCATTCCCTACAATGTTTAAGATGTTGAATAACTATATGAAATATGATATCCTCTACTTATGATATTATGAATTATGGACTCAAATCTTGTGATCAAGTCATGTCATGTGTGTCAGTTTCCTTCTATCGAGTCCTGAGGATATTCGTACCTAAAAAATATAGTTGTGTGCCTAGAGCCATGTCATGTTATCACGATACTCTCAGTCGAGCCATGATCTATAGAATTTAGTTAGTCATGTGACTCAGGAAAACTCAGAAATCTCAGCAATCTCACTAGTTCAGTAATCTCAGTACTCAGTGATCTCAGAAATCTCAGTAACAGCAGTATTCCTAGTAATTTCAGTAATTCCAGTACTCTCAGTCAGTCCTCAGAACACAGTACGTTCCGTCAGTCAAAAGAACTCAGTAAACTTAGTTTAGCTTCGCTAAACAATACCACTAGTATCAGTCCAGTTAATCAGTATCAGTTCAGCTAATCAGTTTAGTTCAGTTATTCAGTTCAGCTTAGTTCTTCAATTCAGTGTCCTTCAAATGGGAGTAGAAGTTAGCACCGAGTAAATCCAAGGATGGGAACTCACCTACCAGTTCAGGGTGTGATTCTTAGAAGTCATCCTTGTGTTCCAGAACTACGTAGCCAGCGTAGGTTAAGACATCTTAACCTGTCAGATTAGGGTTGATGAAGTGGCTTAACCTGTCAGTTTAGGGTCCCACCGTTCTCACTTTGAGTACCTGCCAGATAAGGTTCATTCACAACTGTCCTTACCAGTGGTGCGGTATTGACACCCCTTAAGTCGGGGCAGAGATTGGACCCCAGCTTAGCCGTAATGGTACACATGGGGCATGTCGGTTAAACAACTACCTCCCACAGTTTCAGTAACAGTCTCAGTAAAAGAAATCAGACAGTTCTTCAGATATCAGTATACCAGGACTGTTAGATACAGTCAAATTCAGTTATAGCACAGGACTCAGGACTGTCAGACACAGTTGCCCATGTTATTAGAACTATAATTTCAGCCATGTCAGTTATCAGTAAACTATGTATTAGCGTACAGATCTATCTATCACGTACTCACGATCTTAGTTACTATGTATGTATGTTTACACTCTCACGTTCATATCAGTCAGTCAGTTAGCATCGTTCATGCATGTAAACCCTTTTGCATTAGCCTGCCTCACTCGTATACTAAGTACTCCAGTTGTACTGACGCATTTTCACTATGGTGCTTTCTTTCATGTTACACCATAGGTTCAGAGACACGAGCTCCAGATCAACAATAGCACCCAGCCACAGAGTTGCAGTGAGTCTTCATCCATTCGAGGGCGATATTATTTTATTTCATTATTATTTCAACTCAGTTTTGCTAGACGGAGTTAGTTGGAGACATGTTCCTTCAACTCCTTATTCAGACAGTACTTAGAGGCTTTCAGATTCAGTATTCAGACATATGTTCAGATTTGATTCAGTTTTCAATTGTTTTGGGTATCTTTCACCCATATGGATATTATGTTTTGACAGATTCTTTATTCAGTTGAACCTTATGGCCTACATGTTCATGTTTTCTGCATTATTATGTTATATATGCAGTGTACAGGTACAGATATCAGTCATGGATTAGCTTGTGGTCCCTCGGGGTCATGAGCACCGTGTAGCATTCCGATTCAGAAAATTGGGGCGTTACACTAAGGGTCTTCACACTTTTAATATACTAGTTTAGGTGTACCTGCCTCGCGCGTGTACCTCACTTTATTGAGTTCAAACGTTACACTAAATAGGATATTTGTTTAAATAATAAAGATAAATACAATAATTAAATTCAACATCTTTTGGAGAATTTATTTAATTAAACCTAACCTTTACCAAAAAAAATTCTCAAAGTTGATCGACATTCATCTATCACCTGTAAACTGCAACAAAATAATACGAAGAACACATAATTTCATAGTAGAGGTAAATTTGTTAGATGAGAAGAATTATACCTGAATATGCGAATCTTGTTGGTTGGTGGGTAGATAAAGAAGGTTAGTTATGAGCAATAGAAATTAATATATTCTTCTAAAAGGACACATAGAACGATAAGAACGTAGAATAGAGGTAAATTTGTGAGATGAGAAGAATTATACTTGAATATGTAGTAGGTTGGTAGATAAAGAAGGTTAGTTATGAGCAGTAGAAAATAAATTATATTGAGTTAACATGATACATTAAGCTAAATTAAACTAAGCAATTTATGTTGGCATAGCAAGTAATATTGTGTTTAAATTAACAAAAGGGAGAGATGATATAACGATAAAATCCTGAAAATAAAATTGTTGAAATTGTGCTGAGACAAAAAATAATGAAAGATCGCAACTGCTTATAACGATGAACAATGAAAAAGATCAAGGGTTTATATAGAAGGACAGAATATGCAAATCAAAGATGATACAAATTTGAATGTGTAGGAGAAAAATGATTTTTTGGTTGAAAGAAAAGGACTTAAATTAGAATCCATATTTGAATTGGTGCAGCTACACGCACATCCAAACATGCAATTCCTATTTGAAATTGTTTTAAGGAAGTTTGGTACTTTTGCTTCACATTACAACATAGAAGTCCATTAAGGACTTATGAAATCACGCATACCTATAGTGGATAGAATTCATGGTTTTAAATTGGAAGAAAAAAAAAGTGTGTTTTAATTAATTAAGTAGAGAAAAAAGCTAAATTTGGTTGTTTTAACAAAGTAGGGGAAAAAAATGTGGGTTCTAATTAAGTTAAGAAAAAAGCTAAATTTGGTTAGAGTTTAATTGTAGCAAAAATTTAGTATATTTATTTTGAAGAATTTAATTGTAGGGAAAATGATAAAAGACAATTTTGTCTAAAACGGACTATTTTAATAAAGGGCAAAAAGTTCAATTCACTTTTCTAACCTTCACACTTTTAATATATTATAGATATAAATTATAGATATAAATTATAGATAATAGAAAAGTTCAGCACTTTCAAAGAACTTTTAAAGAACTTTTATTCAGTCTATCCAAACGGGCTCTAAAGGTCTATTATAGTCTAGGATTGGATAGTAGCAGCAAACAACCCAAAATAAAACGAATTTTTTTTATTATGAATTACAAAGCGTAATTTTAACTATCGTTTTATATTTTACTTATTTATTTACTTTATAAAACAAAACTATTAATTCCGAATTATAAAGCATAATTTTTACTAGTGTCGTGCTTTTTTTTTTTTTTGAAACTGTTTATCGGTAGGCTCCGTTAAAAAATTTGTGTAAAACGTGATAAAATGTTTCGTAAAGTTTATTTTGATAACTTATTAAAAGAATAATTTATTTGAGTCACTTATCTATATCTTAGCTCAGTTTGATCGCGAGTTCTAAATCTGGTAAATAAATTACTTTCTCATGGACCCTGAGTTCATTTTTCAACACTGTCATGTTGCAAACTTTTGACTATTGTTCTGATTCCGGTCCCCCTCTGATAGACTTGTGAGTCATAATATGGGGAGAAAAGGTACATCGATAACTTGTAACAGAACTTTGATAATATAAAGTGATTTCCTTTGCATAAAAGCAAGGTAGTAGTCTAATATGTGATGCAAAACAGCTTTACACCTTTGTCTCATCACTTTTATCAAGGAAGGAACCTTTGAAGGGCACAAATTCTATCACCATTTGTATCAATCAAACAGAAATCCTTTTCCTGAAATGGGTAAAATATGGATTGAAGTCTGCCTGATTTCCGCCAGGGGACTCCAGCGAACATCAGCTTTGTGGAAGCTTCAATGGTATGCTGTTGGATGGATTGACCCAAACAACAAGTACTGTTCCAAGATTGATTCTTCAGGCAATGCAAATCCTGTTTGGAAAACCAAATTCTCAATGTTGGTTGATACTTCTCTCCAGGATTTGGCCCTCCATGTTGAAGTTTACAGTAGAGAGCCCATTTTTCTTAAAGAAAAACTCATGGGAACAGCTACTGTGGTTTTGAAAGAATTTCTGGACAAGTACGATAAGAACTCTGAGGTTTCAAAGCCAACTGAAGAAGTCGGGAGCTTTCAATTGCGGAAAAAGAACTCGAATAAACCTCAGGGATTTGTTGATGTTTCTATCAGAATTTCAGAAGAAAAGGAAGAACCCAGTTCACAACCAGGTACCTCTAGGTTCAATGATTTATGTGGTTATTCATCTTCTATGAAAAAGATCCTCAAAGAAAAGACACTAGTTTATATTGATTCAGATAATACTCTGGACCAAGAACCAATACTCTCACAAATTTTGACTTGAGTATTTTCCAATTTGATGACATATGGTTTAAAACTAGGTGATGAGGGATTTAAGCTTGCGGATAACAGCAGTGGCTTCAACTTGGCATTGGCTAATGGATGTAAACTTGCATCAGCATACCCACAGCCACAATCTTTAACCCCGTCTCAAATGCCAGAGAACCAACCACAGCCATATCGCCAACATGCACATCCAGTGCCATATCCTACAAATTATTCCAATCCACATGCAGTGGGACCAAGCTATCAGCCACCGCATACTCCACCACCACCACCTCCACCTGCTAATGTTGGTTATATTCCAACTTTCCTCCCAAGAACAGACAACATGCCGCCTAGTTACTTAAACATGCCACAGCCTGGAACTTCAGCAGCACGAAATGCAACACTTGGTTTTGGAATGGGAGTAGGTGCAGGGGCATTAGCAGCCGGTGCTATGATATTTGGAGATGATTTCATGTCTGGTTTTGATCTGCCTCGTGGTTTGCAGGATCCCTCGCTCACCATATCCCTTGATCCCCCTTTCTGAAGATGTTACCATTTATTGAATTACAATGCATGCAATGAGACTATCACAAAAGAACTGCATTAGAAGTTTCAGTTTGTATCCCCAAGTTTCGGGCTTCTTGTGAAACAACAGAGATTTCAGCTTCTCTGTAATAAACTGAAGTAAAATTTTACCAGATGCATGGTGTGTTATATTACATTGAAGAACTTTGTCGCAGGCTCAAGGGTGATCAAAGAATTCAATGTTTACTTAAGCAACTATACACTACGTACTTTGTATTATGGAATGCATTGATAGGTATTTATAGGATTGAGTATAATTGACAAAGAGCTTCGTGTTTTCCTATATATGAACTTAAGTAGGCAGTTCCAGTCTCAAACTTAATGCTCACCAATAGATGTCCTGCCAAGTTGAACCAGACGAAGTATTAATCTGAAGTTGCTGGTTGCAGAAGAGACTCTTTTTACACCCGAAAAGCCCCTTCAAGGAATCTGTCAACAATGGATACAAATTCGTCCACCTTCTCTTCATGGGGCAAGTGGCCACACTTCTTGATTATTTCAAGACAAGATCCAGGAATGGCACGTGAAAGTCTTTCAGAGTTCCATGGTGGAACAAGCCGATCGCTATCACCAGTGATAATCAGAACTGAACCTCAATTTGCAAATAGAAGAGAAAAACCAGCATTAGGAAGTTTGTGTGTTTACTGAGTAACTGGGGTCTATTGTTTAACATGCAACTTTATGATAATATGTTTCTTAAAACATAGCATTATAACAAATCCAAGAATGTAAAAAGAATATGACAGAACGAAAGCTCATGTGACACATTTTTTTTCCAATATAGGGGAGTAGCCTAGGAAAGAATGGTGTAATCAAAGGTTATTTGGTAGCCAAGAGAAGTTGGTCATATGGCAAAATTGTTTTTTAGTACTTCATATTCACTTGATATCTTGCTTACTTTTCTATTAATAGTTTCAAAATATATATATATATCAAACAAAAAGAACCGGGGGAGGGGGGGGCACGGCATTATAATTTTAATTATCAATTCAATTTGCTGCCACATAGATGATTTTCTAACCGGGACATAAGATTTTTCTCAGTCTCTTCGATAGTGGTGGTTTTGATGCAGATGCAGAATCTGTAAGCATAGCCACGGTATACTCCACCAGAGCCCTATCCCAATCTTTCACTCTGAGAGGCTGCAGATATTAAAGAGTCGAGATGACAACAATACACAGTAAAACCAGGTTAGATACCTGAGAAATCAAATACAAGCCCAAAAGAAAAAAACCGAGCTCATCCTCAGGTCAGGAATAACTAGTTGTACCTTTGTATAGCTTTGCAAGACATGATCATCAACTTGTTTAGGATCATACCAAGCATTCCTAACAGCAGCTAAGCCAAACTTATCAATTATCATTCTTACCTGAAAGAAAATGGTAGTCATTTTTGTACCGGTTTTAATCAAGTTCAGTGGAGCGGAGATCAAGTATTTTTTCAAGAAGTGATGAACTATCAAGTGATTTTGGACACACAGATTTGAAGAGGAAGACAAGTCTCAACCCCGGGAAATTATTCGACCTGGGCCATTCTTCTTTGTTAATTCTTTCATCTGTAAAAGGAGGTTTGAGGATGATGACTCAATTTTCTTCTTGATTTTTATATTTTTTTCATTACATAAGTATTATCATTCTTTCAAGTTCCTATTTTCGCACGCTTGTTAATTAGTGGAGGATAGTTACCTCATTAGGATTACTAAGGTAAGGCCTAGCTCCGCTTATATGTACTTCTCTTTGGTGAGGATTTTATTTATTCTTATTATTAATAAATATAAATATAGCTGCTAGGCACACTACTTAGTGGCATATTCGCTTAAAAAGTAAAAGTGATAAAGTATTTTCCACATTTTGTGTTTGTTGCAAATGACTAATGATACAAGTCGAATTGACTCCACTCTTTTGAGATCTATGCTTCAAGGACCGCACCTAAGGATCAAAGACTTGGTCGTTCTAGGGAAGCAAATATGTGATTGGAAGATAGCTTGGGAAGGAACTACATTTGATGATATCATCCCAAGGAGTGTTGGACAACATCGTGTTTGGAAGATAGCGTGGAGTTTACGAGGTCCAATGAAACAAAGGAAGAGCATAAGTGTCAACATGTGGCTATTTGGGTTTTTGGGCCCACAGTCTTGAGTATTTGGCTTTTGGGTCACTTCACTTTTGAACCCAAGTGTAATAAATAGCCTAGACTATAAATAGGTAGTCTTCTCTTTATTTTAGGGTAAGATGACTTTGAATGAGTTTACACTTTAGAGTATTTATTGAAGCTTGTTGGGAGTTTTATTGATTGTTGAGAAACGTTGGTTGTGAGGGTTCAATGTCTCTCGGTCTTCGTAAGATTTAGGTGCTTGTAGTTGGATTACGTTTGAGGGCATCAATTTTGTATATTGTGGTTTGCCTACGTTCCATCTCTTGTGTCTATTTTCTATCCTTTACCCTTTCATTATTTTCGTTTCCTTTGTTTCATTTGTATTTGTGTTTCGTATTTTGTGAGTTTCCATCTTCGTATTTTCACTTGCGTATCATTTGGTATCAGAGTCGAGCTTGACTTCGTGGAACGAAGTCAATCTTGGGTCTAGTTGTCTTGAAAAAACGAAAAATCACAAAAGAAATTGACAATTCAAGTTTTTGGTCTTAGGTCAAATTTTGAGTTTTGGATTTTGGTGTTTTCTTGTGTCTCTAGTGTTAGATTCTTGTTCCTCAACACTATTAGAGTCTAAATAGCAAATTTGAGCTTAATCGGAGCTAAATCAGAGGATCTACCATTGTTGAAAGCTTGAGTTTGAAGAAATTGAAAGTGGGTTTTGAAATCTGGAAAATTTGATTAAGAATTTGAGTATAATGATGTCTGAAATGTGTTTATAAGGTTGAAAAGTTCTTGGATTCAAAATTTTATCGCATTCCAAGCAAGGGTTAAAGAGTTGAAAATTTTGTGTTCTTGATGTTCTTGGCAAGATTCATATCTTCATGATGAATTTTCAGCAAAAAAATGGGTGTTTGGTCCAAGAAAGAGAAAGAAAAGGTGTACAAAAGTGTGAGTACAAAAGCACCTTTGAAGATCCAAAGGAATATTCTAAAGGAAGAGGACAAAAGGGGACCATAAAGGGCATATTTGCCCATTGTACTTGCTGGTTCGGCTGATCTGCCTTGGGGATGCTTTGGAGGTGCGCCTGACCTGCTAAAGCAGGTCAAAGGCAGCCCAAAACAGTAGCTCTTGTGTTGGTGGTGCGCTCCATGTGCGCTAGGTCTGCGCACATCCGCTTCAGCGTGTTCCAATGCACAACAAGCCATCCAACTCACTTCTTTGTAAGGTTTCAACCATCTAACTTCATTTCTTGATCTTAACTTCATCTTTTGATTCTTCAACATTAATTAACAACTAATAATTGATCTATTAGTTGATTAATTAGTCCTTGAGTCCATTTTCCTTTTTATTCTTTTCTTTGTGTATTTTAGTGTTTCTTTCTTCGTCAACTTCGTTGAGTCAAGTCTTTTTTTACTTTTAATGAGTCATCCATAGTTGCTTCATCTTTTTTTCTCCCATATAATAAGAACCATGGGTGGTGCAACCTTTGAACCTTAGTGGAGGCCATGGATTTGCGACAAGATGTGAAACAAATGACTAGGGGATTGTCACACATAAATGAGAAGTTGTCAATCATCGATTGTGGATTGGAAAACATTGATGGTAGGTTGGCAAACCTTGGGGAACATTTAAAAGCCTATTATCCTACTCCTCGACCCCATGTCCAAACTCACTCAAACATACCAAATACTAAACAAGTTCCACAAATTGTTATCCGACCACTCCAAATCCAGTTGGACTAAGACAATTCCAACATTAAGCCTTTCTTACTGAATAACCAAGATACTAGCATTTAACCTAGTATCACTCCTTCATTTGTGCGGGTTCATGAGCGAACAATCTCAAAGGAAGATGCAAGGAGAGTCCCTTATGAAAATGAGCGTGAAGGCCTAACAAAGTTCTTACCAAAGGATTCCAAGCTTGGAAAGTACGACGACAAGTCGATAAAAGAGTTGGATTCGAGGACGAATCATATTCAATAAAGGGAGGATGATACAAGCTGAATTGGCTCCTTTTTTTGAGATCTATGCTTCAAGGACCGAACCTAAGGATCTAAGACTTGGTCGTTCCAGGGAAGCAAATACGTGATTGGAGGATAGCTTGGGAAGGAACTACATTTGACGATATCATCCAAAGGAGTGTTGGACAACAACGTGTTTGGAAGATAGCGTGGAGTTTATGAGGTCCAACAAAGCAAAGGAAGAGCATATGTGCCAACATGTGGCTATTTGGGCTTTTGGGTCACTTTTGGGCCCATAGTCTTGAGTATTTAGCTTTTAGGTCACTTTTGGGCCCAATTAACATTTAAGGTCACTTTTGGGCCCAATTGTAATATATAGCCTAGGCTATAAATAGGTAGTCTTCTCTTTATTTTAGGCTAAGATGATTTTGAATGAGTTTACACTTGAGAGTGTTTATTGAAGCTTGTTGGGAGCTTTATTGATTGTTGAGAAACGTTGGTTGTGAGGGTTCAATGTCCCTCTCGGTTTTCGTAAGATTTAGGTGCTTGTAGTTGGATTACATTTGAGGGCCTCAATTTAGTATATTGTGGTTTGCCTACGTTCCTTCTCTTGTGTCTATTTTCTATCCTTTACTCTTTCATTATTTTCGTTTCATTTGTGTTTGTGTTTCCGTATTTTGTGTGTTCCCATCTTCGTATTTTCACTCGCGTATCAACTAACAAGAACTAACAAGACTTCTTCCATCTATTTTAATAACATAATATCTCAAATTTATCCTCAAATAAAATGTCAGAAAGATCAAAGCAGTAATAGAGCTGCTAAGCCAAAATTAGCTGGTCATGTCTCTCCATGGACTTGCACGGCACACATAACTCATTTGTACCTTCTTGTTTGACTTTTTTCAAGAAAATGGCTGGCAGGATTTCTCACTCAAAAAAAAAATTTCAAAAATTGGAAACTAATTTAGTATAGACCTAATTTCAATTTCATAAGGCTGCACTGAAAAGTTAGGTTCAATAAATAGATTAGATGATCCAAAATAGAGGACATACCAACATAATACCGATGGCAGAACGCAAGAATGCAGATAAAGCTTCCTTGTATATAGAGGTTATCATGTCTCCCATCCCTTTCACCAAACGCGTTATTGTTTGTCCAATATATTGGGATAACTTTGACAAAATGCTGAAAATCGTGGTAAACCAATTCTCTTTAGAGTTCACTTCCAAGTCCTCGCCTTCAGACTGGTTACTTTTTCCACTTGGATTGTCCTTCACTACAGGCCCTGAATTCAGGGGTGCTAGAATTGCAGGGGCAACAAGTATCAGGGCAGCAACTCGCTCAGGTGCTTCAAAATATGCTTCAACTGCTACAATGGAACCAGCTGAGTGTCTGGTATCTCATTAGTTACCAATAAAAGTCTCGTCTT
Source organism: Capsicum pubescens (assembly GCA_030864215.1). Taxonomy (NCBI): domain Eukaryota; kingdom Viridiplantae; phylum Streptophyta; class Magnoliopsida; order Solanales; family Solanaceae; genus Capsicum; species Capsicum pubescens. The sequence continues at coordinate 118,201,590 of CM061540.1, read as the reverse complement.
TGATAAATCAAATAGGAAGAACAAAGGAAAGGAGGGCAATACTACAAGCAAAGGACAAGTTGAAGCACATTATCCTTTCATTGGAATTACATCTATACTTCGTCTTGACCAAATAATTTACTTTCTACTGTTTGCAGTAAATTATTAGGAATAGAAATCTAATCAGTCAATTCAGGTGTAACTTTAAATATAGAAGAGAGAGAGAAGTGATGTATATAATGACTGAATATAACCACCATTAAATTCTAACCTAAACGTTCATCCTAGAGTAGGCCAGTTATTCATTTGGAAACACACATCTGATTTTCGTCAAACTGTATTTTCACCATTCCCGTTCTTTCACACTTCTTTATTTTAGGGGTAGCAGAAGGATCATTGTCTTGTCATCGTGAAACTAATGAATAACTATAAGAATGCTATTTCACTGCAATAATTTCAAGCTAAATGAATTCACATCCTTTTTTTTGGATAAGTCAAAATATATAAATCCATAACATGTTCATAACGGAAAATTTAGATTCAGATTTTGTCATCCAGAGAAAGATCAAAAGTAGACTTGAATAGAACTTACCCCACCAGGATTGCCTTCTGAGCTGCTAAGAAGTCAATGAAGTATAGAGTGGCCAACACAGAGAATAACATGGAGTATGGATTAAAAGGTCTGGTGTCTTCACTTCCCTGAGATGAATGGTTGACATGATTCAGCCTTGCCGTCAACCCAAAGGCGGGTCTGTCAAAGGCTAGAACTTTATTCCCAGTGATTTGTGCCAATGGCTTCATAGCTCGAATCCATGAATAAATAGAGGCACCAAACCCATGTAATAAAATCATAGGAAAATTCACTCTTTTATTAGCATAAGGAGGTTGAGAACTAGTTCCTTCTTCTGACAAGTTTGTAGCAACTGATTCTGCATCATATATCTTATGGTGTATTTGTACTCCTTTGAACTCACAAAAACAACTATCAGGATCTGCTAGAATAGCTGGATCTTGTAATTCTTCCTGATCTACCCCTGCTATCTGCCTTTTCCTCTTTGGCCTTGTCCCAGGTAATATTTCTGGATTAACTTGTAAAAATAAGAAAATGGGAGATGAAAGAAAGAAGAATCCCAAGCTTTATCAATTTTTCTCAGCTGCTTCTAAATGCCAAAAGAATCTTATTGAGCTCAAATATGTCCCCCTTTGGCGTTACTTATTCATATTTGCTAAGCCTCTAATAACTGACAGGACTTTTAAGTTTTAACTATTACGTTTTTTTTTTGGTTGGCTTCTCAGGAGGAATAAATTGGTAAACAAACATCCAACTGCAGAATAGTTATTTGCACTACTGAGCATTCATTTCATATTATATTCTCTCAGCCCCAAAAAGATTGGTGCTAATACTATTTCAGAACTACAATAGTTTTTCTTTGACTACAGCTTTTCTCAAATTATTTTTAACCAAATAAAAATTACAAATTATACTTGTATGTAGTTTCAAACTATGTTGCTCGGACTCTTCAAAAATGTCCATGGGTGTGTGTCGGATCCTCCAAAAATAGTGTATTTTTGGAGGATCCGACACGGGTGCGGCAACATATTTGGAGAGTCCGAGCAACTTAGGTTTCAAATACCAAAATCTTTTTTTTTTTTTGAAGATAAAATATTTTATAATAAGAATCAGCACTAATGATTGTACAAAAGAAAATAATAATAAAAATACATCTAATAGAAGTATACCGCTGACTAGGCCTGCAGTGATTCTAACAACTCAAAAATCGATTTAGCCTCCTCTTGATACAAGGCGAATCGGTTCCACTCTTTTGAGATCTGTGCTTCAAGGACAACACTTAAGGATCCAAGACTTGATCATCCTAGGGAAGCAAGTACGTGTTTGGAGGATAGCTTAGTGTACGAGAGGAACTATATCCATTGATACAATCCATGGGGCTATTGAGCAACATCGCGTTTGGATGATAGCTTGGAGCATTGTCTTGAGTATTTGGCTTTTGGATCACTTTTGGGCCCATTTAGCATTTAGGATCACTTTTTGGCTCAATTGTAATAAATAGCCTTGGCTATAAATAGCTAGTCTTCTCTTAGAATGAGGTTAGTTGATGAATGATAATGAGTGATACACTTGCGAGTGTTTATGAGAGCTTGTTGGGAGCTTGTTGAATTGTGTGAAATGTTGGTTGCGAGTGATTAATGTCACTCGGGGTCTTCATAAGAGTTAGGTGTTCGTCGTTGGATATTGTTTGAGGATACATTGGTTTAATATACCATTGATTTGCTTACTTTTCTCTTCTTGTGTCCATCTATCTACTCTTTGTTTCTTATCTTTCGATTTCCGTACTTTGTGTTTTGTTTTCGTACTGTCTGTTATCATTTGGTATTAGAGCCGAGTTTGGATTCGTTCCCACGAATTCAATCTTGGGTTTGTTATTGAAGAAAGAAAAAAATCACACAAAAAAAATTAATGTTCACGTTTTTGCGTTTAGCCCAAATTTTGAGTTATTGATTTTGGTGTTTTCTTGAGTTTCTAGTGCTAGTCTCTTGTTTCCTAGCACTATTTGAGTCAATCTCAAATTTGAGATTCTACCATTGTTGAAGCTTTGATTTGAAGAAAATTGAAAGAGGGTTCTAAAATCTAAAATTATTGGTTAAGCTTTTGAGCTTAAATTTGCATGGGTTGAAGGAACTTGGATTTTCAAATTTCATCGAATTCTGAGTCTATTTTAAGGGTCATTGATGATGTTCAAGTCTTGAAAGAGAAGATTATTCAAAAAAGGTGTGTTTGATCCACAAAAGAAGAAAGAGAAAAGTGTTTGGGTGTTGGTACAAAGGAATATCCCAAAGGGAAAGGAAATATCCTAGGATTGAGTGCAAAAGGGCTCACACACACAAAGTTCACACATACACACACAGTCGTCGTCCTTCACAGTTCACACACACACACACGAGAGCAGCAACACAGTAGACATTTTCTGGCGAGACTTGCCGGAAAATCAACTCCAAAAGTCTAAAATTGTTCTATTACATGAACCCATAAATGATTTTCCTAATTTTATGCTTCAAAAAATCTGTAGAAAATTAAGTATATTGATTATTCTCTTAGTTCGTTCCTCTGCATAAGTATATTGATTATGCACCAGGGTTCGACTCTTAGTCCGTTCCTGTTTGCGTTGGTGATAGACGTGTTGACACGGAGTATTCAAGGGGAGGTGCCGTGGTGTATGTTGTTCGCTGACGATGTAGTGCTGATTGATGAGACGCGGGCGGGGATGAATGAAAAATTGGAGGTTTGGAGGCAAACCCTTGAATCTAAGGGGTTCAGGTTGAGTAGGTCCAAGACGGAATATATGGAATGTAAGTTTAGTGAGGTGAGGCAGGAGGATGATGTCGTGGTAAGGTTGGATTCCCAGGAGATCTGAAAGAGGGATAGTTTTAGGTATCTTGGGTCTATGATTCAGGGGAATGGCGAGATTGATGAGGATGTCTCTAACCGTATTGGAGCTGGTTGGATGAAATGGAGGCTCGCCTCGGGAGTGTTATGTGACAAGAAGGTGCCACTAATAAAGGTAAATTCTACAGAGCGGCAGTCCGTCCTGTTATGCTATATGGAGCAGAGTGTTGGCCAGTCAAGAACTCCCACATTCAAAAAATGATGGTAGCAGAAATGAGAATGTTGTGTTGGATGTGTGGACTTACCAGAGGGGATAGAGTCAGGAATGTGACCGTTCGGGAGAAGGTCGGAGTGGCTTTGTTGGAGGATAAGATGCGCGAAGGAAGGTTGAGATGGCTTGGGCATGTGATGAGGAGGGGCGCGGATGCCCCAGTTCGTAGGTGCGAGAGGTTAGCGTTAGATGGCTTCAGAAGAAGGAGAGGTAGGCCGAAGAAGTACTAGAGGGAAGTGATTAGACATGATATGGAGCAACTTCTGCTTACTGAGGACATGACCCTAGATAGGAAGGAGTGGAGGTCGCAGATAAGGGTAGAAGGCTAGGTTGTGTGCGTGGATTTAGTAAGTAGTTAGAAGAGCTCAGGTTGAGTCGGGCTAGTAAACCTAGGATTGGGTCCAAAGATAGGAGCCCGGTCAGGCGGGCGTGGGTCTCTTTCTCCTATTGCGCTTATTTATTTTATTTCTTATTGCTTTGACTTCTACAACAATTAATTCTTCCCGTAACAACCTCAAACACATCCTCCAACAACACTCTCCTCCATTTTTTTTTCATTTTTCTCCATTAATACATTCTCCAGCGAAGAAATTGAAGACTAATTGCTTCATTAATTCAAATCGAAGAATAACAAAATTGAAAGAAATTTTCGTAACTTTTATTTTTAAAGTTCATTGTTCCTTCTCTATTCTTTATTTATGTTTACATCTTTAAGGGTGAATTTGGTGGTTGAAAACTTGAGAAAGTTTGATTGAAGGTTGAGATGGTGTTTAATGGAGGAAAAATTTTAATTTCATATTTTTGTGATTGTTCTCTAATGGTGTTAATTAAGGAAAAGGAAAAAAAATTGGAGGTGGGGATGGGGGTTGGCTGGAAGAAGAGAAAGAAATAGAAGGGACGGGGGCGGGGGCGGGGGCGGGTGGTTTGAAGAAGAAGAAAAATGAGGGATGGGGGTGGAGGAAAATTGAAATTGAAGGTGGGGTGGGAGGTTAATGAAGGAAAATTGGAAAATAATGGAGGTGGGGTGGGTTTGATAGAGGAGGAGAGCTGGTGTTGGGGGAGGACGTAAAGAGGGGTGGGGTGGGCAGGATGGGGTGGGGGTGTGAAGAAGAAAGAAAATGGGGGTGGGGGGTGCACTTTTTATTTAATATATATAAATATGTATATATAAATATAAATATATATATATAAATATAAATAAATATATATATTTATATATATATTTATATAAGTAAAATAATATATATATTTGTTATTTTTTTTCAAAAAAATATATAAAAATAATGTGGGAGGGATTAATTTTTTTTTTAAAAAAATAGTAATTTCTTACATGGCAATGACGTGGCTCCAACGTGGCATTGATGTGTAAGCAAGTGTAACACACTCTCCATTGTGAGAACGGTATTCAGTTTTGAGGGGTGAAAATAATTCACTTTAAAGATGTTAAGGGAGGTAAATAAATGGAAGTTAAGTTTAAGTGCTAAAGTGAGTTTGGAGGACAAATTCAGGGGGGAAAAGATGTTTTTTCTCTCTATATATATATGTATATACATGTATGTATGTATGTATATACATGTATGTATGTATGTGTGTGTATATATATATATACATACATATATATATATATATCATGTCGGGATAGGGAACAAGGCTTAACATGCGTTTCAAAACTTTAGCCTGGATTGTGTAGCTCAACCATCATAACATGTACCCACGGGCTATATAGGCCCCAGCTCTCATCCCCTGGTCGGGCCCAGTGCGTGTAGTCGCACGAACTGGAGAATAATCTTATATATATGCACAGGGGACTCGAACCTCCTAACCATATACTAAGATGAATTAAGCACCCGATCATGTAATGATTTATAAGGACTCGAACCTCCCTAATCATGAAATAATAATGAGGGGGACTCGAACCTCCCTGGTCACTTTGACCCCCGCGTCGGCAAATGCAGTTTCCAATGTCAGTCACCCGGACCTCCACTTTCACAACTCAGCTACGCAACCCTTATTAGAGCCCAATTAAAACATTTATCACACAATCCCGTTCATGAACCACATTTCACATTAAGGCATACATTGTTGGTATTGTCATACCAACTACACACTTGTAAGGTAACAACAACATCCCAAAACAACTTTCCGTTAACTTGGGGAAAACAACTCCCTTTGTTCATTAATACAAGGTAGAGATACCGACTCCCTTTGTTCATTAAATCGGATCATTGTGTTTCAAATACCTCTTTATATCATGCAATAGTTCACGACCAGTTCAATTTTACAAATTCCCACATTTCTCATAACTCAAAACCAATTTCACACTATAGGGTTGGGGTTATAACCACTTCAAAAGTCGCAAGTTAGGGAAAATCACAATTCCCTAGTTCATTCATCATAACCATGCACCCACAAGTTCAAAACCATATTTAAAGCATGATTAACATATATAAACCATAGGAAAACATTATTCAACAACAAGCATTCAAAATCCCCAACCTTTGTTTTAAAACCAACATAAACATCTCATGAACAATACTTTAAAACACAAGCTTTTACAAAATTAACAATGAGGGATGAGTAACATGCCTTAAACACCAAGAAATTTGGAAAGAAATCGACCCTTGAGTCCTTAGATAACCAACATGATGAAACCCTAGCTTGACTTGCCTGAGGGAGTTTAGAGAGCCTTTTGGAGTGTTTGAGAAGTTACTTGATTTGTTTCTGAGTGCTAATGACACCCTGATGAGGTTATAAGACGTGAGTTTCAATTTGGGTAAAAGGGAAAATGTCCAGGATGCCCTTAACTTAAAAGCTGAAAAAAGTGCCGCCTTTGACTACGGGTCAACCCTTGACTCGTAGCCACTCCTTACGACTCGTCACGACGAGTCGTAACCAAGGTAGTATCACCAAGGCACCCTACACTGTTATCCTTACGACTCAATGGCACCACTCATACTGGGACCCTACGACTCATATGGTTCAGTCGTAGTCAACACAGAACCCAAATTGGGACTTACACTAGACACCCTACGATTACACCTAACGACTCGTGATATATCCTTACGGCTCTTAGTAAGCCACTCGTACTCAGAGCAAAATCAAGCCACAAACTTATTGATTTGGTTACGACCCGTCCCAACGACTCGTTAGGACACCCTACGACTCATAGGGTCCAGTCGTAACCAGGACAGTGAGTGCAAAATCCTTGGAATTCCAAGGACCCAAGAACCCTAAGGCGTTACACACTTGCTCCCCGTCCGCTCCCTATCTGCTCACACAGGTCACTCCAGCAAGGCCCTGCTTTGGCTTGCAAAGTGGCACCGGCGAGGGTATTGCCCACCTGCAGCCACAGCTCATCAAACGCATGTTAGACACTCCAAAATTGCTTTTCACTAAGGTTCAATCATACTAATCCCATTTCTTGATTCTTAAACTCATTTCTTGATTCTAAACGCTAATTATAATTGGTTCATTGAGTCCATTTTTCTTTCTTGCTTTTTTCTTTGTATTTTTAATCATTTCTTTCTTCATTAACTTCTTTGAGTCAAGTCCTTTTACTCTTAAATGAGTCGTTCATATTTGCTTCATCCCTTTTCTCAAGTGTACTAAGGACTATGGGTGGAGCAACCGTTGATACCATCTTGGAGGCCCTCCTAGGGATGTGACAAGATGTGAAACAAATGACTAGGGGATTGTCACACATGAATGAGAGGTTGTCAAACATGGATTGTAGAATGGAAAGTATAGATAGTAGGATGACAAACATTGGGGAACATTTAAAAGCCTCTTATCCTACTCCTCGACCCCATGTCCAAACACCCTCAAACCTACCAAATTTGAAACAAGTTCCATAAACTGTTGTACAACCACTCTAAATCCAATTTGACAAAGACAATTCAACATTAGGCCTTTGCAACCCTCTAACCACGATACTAGCATTTTACCTAGTATCACTCCTTCATTTGTGCAGGTTCATAAACAAACAATTCCAAAGGAAGATGCAAGGAGAGTGCCTTATGAAAATGATCTTAATGGCCTAACGTTGTTCTTACCAAAGGATTCCAAACTTGGAAAGTGTGACAACAAGTCGCTACAGAGTTGGATTCGACGTCGAATCAATTTCAAGAAAAGGAGGATAATACAGGCCGAATCGGCTTCACTCTTTTGAGATCTATGCTTCAAGGACACACCTAAGGATCCAAGACTTGATCATCCTAGGGAAGCAAGTACGTGTTTGGAGGATAGCTTGGTGTACTAGAGGAGCTATATCCGTTGATACAATCCATGGGGCTATTGAGCAACATCGTGTTTGGATGATAGCTTTGACATTGTATTGGGCCCATTGTCTTGAGTATTTGGCTTTTGGGTCACTTTTGGGCCCATTTAGCATTTAGGATCACTTGAGCTTGACTATAAATAGTTAGTCTTCTCTTAGAATGAGGTTAGTTGATGAATGATATGAGTGACACACTTGCTAGTGTTTATGAGAGCTTGTTGAACTGTGTGAAACGTTGGTTGCGAGTAATTAATGTCACTCGGGGTTTTCGTAAGAGTTAGGTGCTCATTGTAAAATATTGTTTGAGGATCACTGGTTTAATATACCATTGATTTGCTTACTTTCCTCTTCTTGTGTCTATCTATCTATTATTTTATTTCTTATCTTTCGATTTCCGTACTTTGTGTTTTATTTTCGTATTTTGTCCGTTATCACTTCTCAATTCCACAATATTGTTCTTTTAGGAATTAAAGCAGTAAAAGTGGTGTTGAAAAAATTTTCGAACTTTTCCTATCAGTGCAAGAAATCCAGAGCCTTCATGATATCCTCTTCGATTATCAACCAGCAATTTTGATGGAAATCCATAGAGAACCCATCCGGACCTGGATCTTTATCACTTGCACATTGCTTGATAATTTCTAGCATTTCTTCTCCAAAAGGTCTTTGAAGCCATAATTCTTCCCTCGAGATTACTTGTGGGTGCCCATATTATACCTAACGTCCAATTCTCTCCATCTGAAAATTAGTTCTGGTAGAAATGCAAAATGTTTTTTTAATCTCCTCATGATCTTCCGTGATTCCCATCAACCCGTAATTTCCCAATTATGATTGCATCTTGTAAGCATTTGCCATTATAGAAAAGAGTTTGGTACTTCTGTCCCCTTGTTTCAACCATAATAACCATGATATTTCTCTCCAAGCAAGTTCATATTTGGCAATATCCTTCAACTCCATTTTTAAACAAGCCCTATCAACTCATTCCTCCTCTTGTATTGTTTGTCCTCATAGTTCATATTCCAGCGTTCCAAATACCAAAATAAGTTTAGTTCAGCTTCCCTTTTTAATAACTGACACTTTTTTGATAAATGAAATCTGATAACCTGAAAGTTTGACCACCAATTCTTTACTTTGTCAGAAAATCATTCCACCTACATCCACCAATTCTCGACTTTGAAAGTAATGTCCTGATTTCTCCCACTCACCGCCATAACAACTGTAATGAAACAACAACAACAACAACAACAACATACCCAGTGTATTCCCACAAAAGTGGGGTCTGGGGAGGGTAAGATGTACGCAGTCCATACCGCTACCTCCGAGGAAGTAGAGAGGTTGTTTCCGATAGACCCCCGGCTCAAAGTAGAGAACAGTAAACAAAGGGATGGAAAACATAATAGAAAATCAGGAATAAGAAATAATTAAATAGACATCAGAGAAATATGAAATACGAGACATAAGGGCGACACGAAATAAGAAAATAGGTACTAAGACATAAGACCTAGTGCACCCACCTAGTAATAACCTACACTACCATAACAAGGACCCTATGAACACGAACCTAGGCTTACTAACCCGGCTACACAAGACTCTCCAGACTGCAAGCTACAACCCACACACCCGCATTAGCCTTGTACCCTTATCCGCGATCTCCACGCCTTCCTATCTAGGGTCATGTCCTCAGTCAGCTGGAGCTGCTCCATGTCATGTCTAATCACCTCCAGTATTTCTTCGGCCTACCTCAACCCCTCCTGAAACCATCCAAAGCAAGCCTCTCACACCTCCAGACTGGGGCATCCGCACTCCTCATCACATGCCAAACCATCGCAGTCTTTCTTCCCGCAACTTGTCTTCCACTGAAGCCACTCCCACCTTCTCCCGAATAGTCTCATTTCTTACTATGTCACCTCTAATAAACCCACACATCCAACGCAACATTCTTATTTCCGTCACCTTCAATTTTTGGATGTGCGAGTGCTTGACTGGCCAACACTCCGCACCATACAACATGGCCGGACGGACTGCCACTCTATAGAATTTGCCTTTAAGCTTAAGGGGCACCTTCTTATCACACAACACTCCCGAGGCTAGCCTCCACTCCATCCACCCTGCTCCAATACGTTTAGAGACATCCTCATCAATCTCACCATTCCTTTGAATCGTAGACCCAAGATACTTAAAACTGTCCGTCTTACAGACATCTTGGGAGTCCAACCTCACCACCCCTTCGTCCTCCTGTCTCAAGTCACTAAACTTACATTCCAAATACTCAGTTTTGGACCTACTCAACCTAAACCCCTTAAACTCAAGGGTTGGCCTCCAAACCTCCAATTTGTCATTCACACCCCCTCGCATCTCATCAATCAGCACCACATCATCCGCAAATAACATACACCAAGGCACCTCGCCTTGAATGCTCCGCGTCAACACGTCCATCACTAATGCAAAAAGGAACAGACTAAGAGTCGATCCCTAATGCAACCCGGTCTCGACCGAAAATTTCTCTGAGTCTCCTCCCGCCGTTCTCACCCGGATTTTCCCTCCATCGTACATGTCCTTAATAGCTCTGATATACGCCACCGGGACCCCTCTCACCTCCAAGCACCTCCAGAGAACCTCCCTCGGGACTTTATCATACACCTTTTCTAGGTCGATGAACACCATGTGTAAATCCTTCTTCCTTTCTCTATACTGCTCCACTAATCTCCTCACCAGGTGGATTGCCTCTGTCGTCGAGCGACCAAACATAAATCCAAACTGATTCTTCGAAGTAGACACAACCCTCCTCAACCTTCGCTCGATCACTCTCTCCTAAAACTTCATAGTGTGACTCAACAGCTTAATACCTCTATAGTTGTTGCAGCTCTGAATGTCACCCTTGTTTTTATATAACGGAATCATTGTACTCCATCTCCAAGCCTCAGGAATTCTCGCAGTCTTGAAAATGTCGTTAAATAAATCTGTCAACCACCTTAAACCGGCCTCACCAGCATACTTCCAAAAATCCACCGGAATCTCGTCGGGCCCCGTCGCCCTACCCCTCCTCATCCTACGAATAGCCTCTTTGACCTCCTCAACCTTACAACGCCTACAGTATCTGAAATCACGACTCTCCTCCGAGGGCTCCAGCTCCCCTAACACAATGCCTTTGTCTCCCTCCTCGTTCAAAAGTCTATGAAAGTACTCCTGCCATCTTTTCTTAATGTGAACCTCCTCCACCAGAACACTACCATCCTCCCCCTTAATGCACTTCACTTGATCGAGGTCTCGGCCCTTCCGCTCCCTAGCTCTAGCAAGTCTGTACAACCTCTTTTCCCCGCCTTTCACCTCTAACCCCGCATACAAGCTCTCGAACGTTGCCGACTTAGCAGCCGTAACTGCTAATTTAGCCTCCTTCCTGGCTACTTTGTAAGCCTCCCTATTCACTAACTTAACATACGCCTCCTTCTTAATCTCTACTTTCTTCTTCACGTCCTCATTCCACCACCAGTCCCCCTTATGCCGTCCTGCCCGACCCTCGAAACACCCAACACTTCTCTGGCAGTCTCCGTGATGCCGCTGGCAACCCTATCCCGCATAGTATCCACGTCCCCCCTACTCTCCCACACCCCCTTTTCCGCCACCTTTTCCCCTATCTCCAAAGCATTAACTGGCATCAAGCAGCCCCACTTAATTCTAAGTTGACCCTCCCCGACCCTTCTCTTCTTGCACTTCTTAATAGACAAGTCCATTACTAGAAGCCTATGCTGGGTCGAAAGATGCTCACTCGGAATGACTTTACAATCCTTGCATAGCCCCCTATCCCCCTTCCTAAGCGGCAGAAAGTCAATCTGGGTCTTGGCTACCGAAGGTAATCAGGTGATCCTCCTTCGAAAAACTCAAATTCACTATCACCAGCCCAAAGGCCCTCGCAAAATCCAACAGAGCAGCTCCCTCACCATTTCTGTCACTGAAACCAAAACCTCCATGCACAGCGTCATATCCTCCCGGTAAGACCCCAATGTGGCCATTGAAGTCCCCTGTTATGACAATCTTCTCTGAACTAGGCACGCTCCTCACCACCTCGTCCAACTCCTTCCAAAAACTCGCTTTCACCTTCTCCTTCAAGCCCACCTGCGGCGCATACACACTACACACATGCAACGCAAAACCCCTAATGACCAACTTAATCTTCATCAGCCTATCACTGACCCTCATAACCTCCACCACCTGCCCTCTAAGCTCCTCCTCATCCACTAAGACGCCCACTCCATTCCAATGTCTCACACTCCCCGAATACCACAGCTTGTACCCATCCACATCCCTAGCCTTAGATCCTACCCACCTAGTCTCCTGCACACACGCAATATTAATCCTTCTCTTCTTAAAAATCTTCACTAGCTCTACGGACTTACCCTGTAGGGTTCCAATGTTCCAAGACCCTACCCTCAACCTATCTTCTATCGCCTCACGCCTTCTTTTAAAACCCTTCCCCAAACCCACCTTAGCGCCTGACCTATACCCCGAACCCACCCCAGCCCTCCCCTCCTCACCCCCTCCCAGCACCGCCCCTACCCCCAACCCCTCGGACATGACCCTATTCCACCATCAACCCCTCCAGCCACTACTCAACCAAAACAAAGCCCCAAACCGACGTACCGAAAGCAACGGGCTGGAAAAAAGTAAGAGTAGGCGCACATAAAGTACCCTAATTGTCCTAGCAGCTAAAACAAACACAACAATAACCACCACTAAGCCACGCAACCAATCACCACTTAACCTCCCAGAATAGGAAAACAAGAAACAGTAAAGCAACAACAGACGGGAAACAGGAGAAGAATAGTACAAAGAAATCAACACAGTATGTAGTGATTTAAATATCAAAGAAACTAAATAGTAAGCAATAGATAAAAGTCAATGGTTTAGATGTCACCGGGATACTCCTATGTGCTGCTGGTGATTCCGGCAATTTTGTTGTCGAAATTAGGTGCCGAAAATGGGTCACCGGACAAGCCCGCCGGTGCGTCGCTGGAATGACGCCGGAGTGTCCTCTGGAACTTGCCGGAACTGGGTCGTCGTACCAACCTGCTCCGACCAACGCTGCGCCTTTACCCGTCGCTGGAGTCGAGTCGAGCCAGCGAAAAACCTAAGCCCGCCGGCGATAGTAGTGTCTATAGGAGGAGGGCAGAGGAGAGAAGAGAGAGAAGGGGGTAGAGACGGGGATGGGGAGATCTGGGAGGAGAGAGAGAGGCTAGGGAGAGAGGACCTTACCTGTTGCTGGCGTACGTACATCGTCGTCGGCATCGCCCGTTAGACGTTGGTTGAATGAACGTTGATTGAGTGAACGTTAGTGAGAGAAACGTTAGGTGAGAAATAGTGAGAGAAACGTTCAAAACAGAACCTGTTAATTCAAAGAGTAATATAATAAAATTCTTTTACTAATTATCCTTGGCATAATCTCCAGTTTTATCATTCTAAATTTTTCATCACACACGGAAGAGAATAAGAATCTATCAGTTCTAGAACACCACCTCGATTAATACCTCTGAACCCTGTGCATTTCCCCCCTGCTGGAAGCAGATCAATTAATTTCAATTCTTTTATGCAGTCTGAAAAATCCTTCATCAAGCATGTGATTCTTGAACTATTCTTCTTTTCAGCCATTAATCTGGTGGTGTTGAAATCTCATCTAGCACCCATGGCCTCTCACATAGTCCCCTAAAGCAGCAAGTTCCCACCACAGCTACTTCCTTTCAGTCTTCGTGTTGAAGGAGCATAAACACCAGTTCGATGACAAGAAAAAATTTGTGAGATAACTTGAAATTTGATGGTGATGCTAAAGACTTCATAGATAGTATTATCCCCTGCCGATATCTATTATTCTACATCATAAGAATACCCCCCCCCCCACACACACACACACACTCTCTCTTACAACTTCTAACCACCCAAAGTTTAACAATCTGTCATCCAAAATGTACCACACGAATGATTTAACCTCCTTATCCACTTTTGTTTACTGAAAGCAATAAACATTAGCTTTCCATTTATTTACCAATACCAACATTTTAGTTCTTCTTTTTTGACTGACTGTTTAATTACCCTATATACCAACCGATACTGTTTCATTTTTCTTTCTTGGTTTGCTGCTTCCTGGAATGCCCTAAAGAATTCTTTGTTCCTGACTCTTCTCTAACCAGTCTTCATGAACAGTGTAAAGGTATTGTGTTTGTGGCCCTGGAATTCAATAGCATACTGCCTTCTCAGAGAGACTACATTCTTATGAACCTACAAAGAAGCCTCCATTTCTGCTTTCTCTCTTTGAAGCTCTTCTAAATCTTCTATAAAAAAATTCCCCTGAATAAATCTGCTCCAAAATCTTGCACTAGAATGGACTCTTCCCTTGTAATTGCAACCTCGTTCCTTTGATTCATTGAACAGATGATTGCCATTGCATCCTCTCTACGAGCTATGGAATAAATTAGCCGATTATCTCTTGCACCACCAAAAGCACCAACTCATATTTATTGACCTTGTTGTTTGTTGCGACTTTGATGGCAAAATGGTCAAGATTCACAAGTGAATTAGTAATATCTTCTGAAATGATTGGATTTAGGTCCATATTAAAATGAGTATTTCATGAGCCAGCCAACTTGGGCCCGTGTTGAAGTTTTATCCGGTATTTCAAGTGCTCGGCAAGAATAGCCACTTATTCTCAAATCAAAGGCCGAAAGACCATTCTACCCTTTCCGTCATTGCTTCTTTTTCTAAAAACACAAACACCTTGTTCATTACAAACTCAGCTCTCTCACTTTTCTTTTTACATTCTTCACTCTCTCATTACTCCATTATTTTCTTCCCAGCAAGGATGGCTGATACTTTGTTCTTGAATTATTGAATTGTGCTTCTTCAGTTGAGTTTGCAGTCAAAAGAGACTTGACTACAAACTTTCTCTGAAGAAGCACAATTCGAGTAACAAATTACTCATTGCCCTTGAAAAGGCGAATGTAAATGGAGTAATGAGGAAGAAAAAGAGAGTGATGAATTTTTATTTATTTTTTTAAAAAGGCTGCCCAGTGCACTAAAGCTCCCACTATACGCAGGGTCCGAGGAAGGACCCGACCAAAAGGGTCTATTGTACGTAGTCTTAGCTTGCATCTCTGTCAGAGACTGTTTCTAAGGTTTGAACATGTGACTTCCAGGTCACATGGCTCCAAGGCTCCCCTTCGAGAGAGTGATGAATAAAAGAAGAAAAAGCGAGAGTCAAGTTTGTAATGAAAAAGACATTTGTTTTTATAAGAAAGAAGAAGCAACAAAGAAAAAGGTAGATGTCTTTTGATGTTTAGTTTTAAGAAGCAGTTATCTGCTCGACAGTTCAAACACTAGATAAAACTTTAAGATAAGACTCAAAACTGGTTAACCCATGAAATTTTTACTATTAAAATGGTTATTCCTGCTGGTCACCCTTAAAATTGTCATTATTGGGCATGAAATTCATCTGGGTTGGGTAACAGCTCTTTGTCTCCTCAAGAACAAATGGTTGTTTAGTTGTTGCATGCCCAACATGTGGTTTCTCATTAACAACACTTGATAATTCAAATTTTGAATTTCCTATCACCTATCCGAAGTCATGCATGCTTTTAACTACTAGAACAAAGAATTTTATATGCATTGTTGACTGGTCTATGGAACTGGTGTTCAAAATTTGAAACATTAAAACCCATGTGATTGGTCCTGTAAGAGTTAATAATTAATGGGTAAAATTCTATCCCCCATTTCTAATGTTCTTACCCGATAACCTCTTAACAACGTCCACACGATAGCCAATTTTAAAATTTACTGTAGTTTTTTTTTTTGCGCCATGTTCTTGCGACTTGCTCTATGCTGTTTTTGACAATGGGTTATGTCTCCATCCAAAAAGGTTGTTTATAATTCCTTCAACTTCCATGTCGATGGATCTTAGGATCTTTTTAGAGATCTTTCACTTTAATACTTATCGATTTTTTAGACTAATTTCCCAATGCCAAAGTCACCTACCAAGTATGTTACAATTTCTTTCAAAATGTTTTGGGACCATAAATGCATTGGAAAACTATGGAGATGTACTTATATCCACCTGATGTAATCTGTTTAGCATACATGTGACATTTGGGTACCACTGTTTGAGTTTTAATGTGTCATTTCTCCATACCCATTCACCCACCATTTAGGTATTTCTTGGATGTCATGCCTCAAACTTTCCAACTACATATCTGCTCAGTCGGTTACTGTTCACTGATGTATGAACTCCTTTGATTTTGATTCTGCTATTCACTTATTTGCATGTTGGGTTTTCCTCAAAGAATAATCACGCTCCTTCGTTTTCCCAGTATAGCCACAATGCTTATAAATCTCCCCAAGTCATTGTATTTTCTAAAGTAATAGGAGTGTTCAGTTAACTACCATTTCCTGTAGATCGTGTTTTTAATCACGCTCTTGCGAATGATTGAGCAAAAACATAGTAAGTTAAGACTGACAGAAAAAAAACTTCAAAGAATCAAGTTAGACCTTCTGTCTTCTTACTTGCTTTCTCTTTTCAAATACCTAAATCTTATTTCAAACAAAATTGAGAAATTGATGTGCAAATTTACCCCAATCTCTTCAACACCAAAAAAAAATATTTTAGTACTTTACATTAGGGGCGTCTTAATAAAATTAGTGACTAATCAAATTTTAATAAGAGGCACATCAACAACAACAACATACCTAGTGTATTCTCACAAAGTGAGGTCTAGGGATGGTAGAGTGTACGGAGACCATACCATTACCCCAGGTAAAGTAGAGAGATTGTTTCCAATAAAACCCAACTTAGGACGGATAACAAATATAACAAAAAGCATAAAAGCAAACAACACACAAGGGGTGGCACACCGCTAGATGAGAAAGAAAACAAGACACCCACAAAGTAATATTATAAACTTGTTACACGAAATCATAGACATCACCAAAACATCATGAACAAGACTACAAGAGGTTACCAGACACTACATGCATCAATACAAACAGAGCACTCTTTCCAACTACTACGAATGTGCTCCTACCTACTAGCCCTCTACCCTAATTGCGTCCTCCACACCTTCCTATCAAGGGTCATGTCTTCTATAAACTGTAATTGTCCCATGTCCTTCCTAATCACCTCCCTCTAATATTTCTTCGGCCTACCTCCACCCCATTAAAACTATCCATAGCCAGCCTCTCACACCTCCGAACCGAAGCATCCGCATCCCTTCTCATCACATGTCCGAACCAACGCAACCTCATAACTCACATTTTGTCCTCTACCGAAGCCACTCCCACCTTATTCTGAATAATCTCATTTCTAACCTTATCACTCCTTGTATATCCACACATCCACCACAAAGTCCTCATTTCCGCCACCTTCAACTTTTGGATGTGAGAATTCTTAACTGGCCAACACTCCGCTCCATACAACATCGCTTGTCGACTGCCACTCTGTAGACATACAAAATAATACTATAATAATTTAGAGTTGTCTTTTTTGTTTTTGCATGTCAGTTGTTTTTTTGTGTATATTTTTAAAAGACGCATAACCTTTGACTTCACATATTAATATGATTATTAATAAAAGTAAAGATTAGCTCTAGTTAATAAGATGCAAGCCACTTGTTTACAATACATTAACTTACATGTTGTTGTTAAAACTTTATATAGTAATATGAAGTTTGAGTTGTTTAATTCAAAGTTCTAAAATGCAAATAGTTTTTTTATTTCTTTTTTATTTCAATAATTCTTTTAAATTATTTCACAATCTTCAATATTATTTCTAACTAAAGTTGATATCATAAAATTTATTATTAAAATTTCTAAGGCCTCAAAATTTTGGGACTTACTTTACTATCCTTTACCCTTGAGTCACCCCTTTGGAAAAGCTTAATCAAGATGTATTGCTGGGTTTAAAATACACAGGCACACAGCTGAACTTATGGAAGAAATCCAACAGTCAAGAAAAGTTTATTCAAGAATCTAACAGGAAACATGAAATAAATGCATAGTACTAACATAAAACGATAAAAAAGAATGCTTCATGTTAGTTTATAGTTGAGCGACTTCACTGACTTGAAAGCTACATAAACTGCAATTAAAAATGGTAAAAGATAGTATAGCTATTACCTGGATATTCAGCAGGTGGGAAAGAAGAAGAAGAAGAAGATGCAGATGGTACCATCGGGAGAGATCTCAAAATGGGGTTTTCCCAAATAGAAGGAAAGTTTAATTGGTTCCTCCTGATTTGTAATTGCAATTTAGGAGCAGCGAGACAAGCAGAGAGCAGATGAAGCAGACAAGTATTCATGTCGTAATGTACTTTTCCTCCTCCGATACACACTCCAGCAATTGATCACTATCTCAAGTGAGCTGCTTTTCCGGTAATTGACGGAATACAGAAATTCAGCTGACCACTCACTGCCCAAGTACAGTCAGACTATGAGCATGGAATTTACTGGAAAATAGTACTATTTCCTCATATTTTGGGTGGTGACCGAAAAATATTTTTTGAAAAATATGTTATACTATTTGATTGATCCGTAGAAAATATTTTTCAGAAATATATTTTCAAATATTTAGTTGGTGAATGAAAAAATATTTTTAAAAAAATACTACTAACTGTTAACTAGTATATCAGTATCTCTAGCAACTCAATAATTTGTAAGAATTGATTTAAGCATAGCAAATAATATAAATATGAAAACTAAGATATTACAAGTAATTAAATTTTAAGCAACTACTAATTAGCAAGCATAGGAGATATTTTTCAACATTTTGTCAGCACAATGTCAAGATACTATAATCAATAGAAATACAATTGAACGACAAGCTTATTCAATCTTGTGAAACAAGTTATAACGATGACAAAATAGAATATACAATTAGCAAAAGTAACATAGATAAGTCTTCCTCTATGCATATAGAAATAACAATACATTCAACAAACATTGAAAACAAAAAAAAAAATTCAGGTTTTACTATTTTTAATTTCAAGCAATGAAAAATTAAAGCGAAGCACAGTAAAAAATATTTCTCAGTAATGTAATTTTTTTGAGTAATGTGAATTTAAGTGTTGTTGGGGTAGACAAAGAGGGGGTGGGAGTGGAAACATAAAAGTCACATCTGTCATTTTCCAAAAATGACTTCCAGCTCATGAGGGAAGTCATTTTTCATAGAGGAAAATGAGTCATTTTGAAAAATATTTTCTCAATATTTTATTACAACCAAACAAGGCGAAATAAGAAAATATTTTTCGAAAAATATTTTTCATCGTACCAAACACACCCTAAGTCAGCATCTTTACAAGATAAAACTGAAGATTAGGTGTTTGACCATGAAAATTAAAAAAAAAATAGAGTTAGGAATTGGAGTTGAGTTTGAAATTGTGTTTGATCATAAATATAAATTAAAATTGTTTTTAACTTTTTTATGAGAGAAATGAAAGTTAAAAAAATGAAAATAAGTTTTCAAATACAATTTGAAATTTTTATGATTGAGCACTATAATTTTTAGAAAATTAAAAAGTGAAATATGCTCATGGTCAAACACCTCCTAAGTGTTGGAATATTGAAATTTTGGTGACAACTTTGATTAAAGGCAATGCCGAAGCCACTTAAAAATTAGCTTAAGTAAATTGGAGATACGATTAATATTTTTAAAATTTCTTCAACTTTTTAAAAATATAAAACAATCCACAACTCATTTAATTCTAAAATAAAAATAAAATATCAAAATTTGTTAAAAAAAAATCAAAATCGTTCCTCTCAAAGTCAAGCATCTCTTCTCTCTCAATAGTCCTAAAAGTTGTTGTCCTCATTTCACAGCAGATCGACGCATCACTATAAGAAAACAGTGAAATTGTGACGGACATTTTAGTCACAAATCTGTCACAAATCATAACTTGTGATGGATTTATGATTGAAAAATATGCATCTCAGAACTTGGGGTCATAAATTCATTGTGACGGATTTAAATTCCGTCACAACATTATTGTGATGGAACTGAGACAGATGTCCTTCACAATATAAATTCTTATATTTGGCTTAAATTTCATCACAAATTTGTAATAGATTTTTGATAAAATATTCTGTCATAAAATTGTGACAAAATAATTTCTGTAACAAATTTCTAAATCTAGTCACAACTATTGTGACAATATATTTCATTACAAATTATTCAGGAAATTGCATGTCATAGACCCAAACATGGATGACTTTAGATATTTAATCTCAATAAGAAATGTCTTTAAAAAATAACCTTGTTTACCTTTTAAGTATAGTACAAGTACCATTTTACCCCTCTACAACTCAAATATATTTTTAAAACTTTTCGTACTTTTTTGTCTCTCAAATTTTATTTTTTATTATTTTTACTTTTTATTTTTTCTTTAATTTATTATTTTATTTTTTATTATTTTCACTTTTTTATTTTTTTATTTAATTTTATTATTTTCACTTTTTATTTTTTTTCCTTTAATTTTTTTTTCATGTTTTAATTCATTTGTCTCAAACTTTATTATTTTTTATTTTTATTTTTTTTATTCATTTGTCTTTAACCTTTATTTTTGTTTTTTATCAGTTCACTTTTTTTCCCTCATTTTTCTCAAACTTTATTTTTATTTTTTCCTCTCATTTTTTATATTTTCAATTTTTTAAATTCTTCACTTTTTTCTTAATCTTTATTTTTTCTTTCCTTTTTTTCTCCCTCTTTTTTTTTTATTTCTCTATTTTATTTGATCGTTTTTTTCTTTTTTTAGTTCTCTTTTTTTCCTCATTTTTTTCAAACTTTATTTTTATTTTTCCTCTCATTTTTAATTTTCTCAATTTTTAAAATTCTTCGCTTTTTTCATGATCTTTATGTTTTTTCTTTCCTTTTTTTTTCTCAATCTTTTTTTATTTCTTTATTTTGTTTGATCATTTTTTTCTGTTTTCTCAACTTCTATTATATTTTGCTAATAAATAAAAAATTGGATAATCCACAAAGGAATTTTCTTTTTTTGATATCAAAGCAAATTTAAGGGCATGAATTGTTGTTACGAAGTTCTTTGAAAAGTCTTGAGATAAGTCGTGTCTCTAAGGCGAGAGTTGTAGAATATCTCATAAATAAAGACATAATGTGGTAGTGTCAACTCTTGCCCGTGGGGCATAATTTATTATTTGAAAGTCCTTGAGCAAAGTCTTGCCTCTAAGGCAAGAGTTGTAGAACATCCCATAAATGAAGACATAACGTGGTAGTGTCAATTCTTGCCCGTGGGGCATAATTTATTATTTGAAAGTCCTTGAACTAAGTCTTGCCTCTAAGGCAAGAGTTGTAGAACATCCTATAAATAAAGACATAACGTGGTAGTGTCAACTCTTGCCCGTGGGACATAATTTGTAGTTTGAAAGTCTTTGAGCTAAGTCTTGCCTCTAAGGCAATAGTTGTAGAACATCTTATAAATAAAAAAATAACATGGTAGAGTCAACTTTTGCTCATGGGGCATAATTTGTAGTTTGAAAGTCCTTGATCTAATTAAGTCTTGCCTCTAAGGCAATAGTTATAGAACATCTCATAAATGAAAACATAACGTGGCAAAGTCAACTCTTGCCTGTGAGGCATAATTTGTAGTTTGAAAGTCCTTGAGCCAAGTCTTGCCTCCAAGGCAATAGTTGTAGAACATCTCATAAATGAAAATATAATGTGGTAGAGTTAACTCTTGCCCATGGGGAATAATTTGTAGTTTGAAAGTCCTTGAGCCAAGTCTTGCCACTAAGGCAATAGTTGTAGAACATCTCATAAATGAAAATATAACGTGGCAGAGTTAACTCTTGCCCGCGGGGCATAATTTGTAGTTTGAAAGTCCTTGAGTCAAGTTTTGCCTCTAAGGAAATAGTTGTAGAACATCTCATAAATGAAAACATAATGTGGTAGAGTCAATTCTTGCTCGTGGGGCATAATTTGTTGTTTGAAAGTACTTGAGCTAAGTCTTGCCTCTAAGGCAATAGTTGTACAACATCTCATAAATAAAAATATAACGTGGTAGAGTCAACTCTTGTTCGTGGGGCATAATTTGTTGTTTGAAAGTCCTTGAGCTAAGTCTTGCCTCTAATGCAATAATTGTAGAACATCTCATAAATAAAATATAACGTGGTAGAGTCAACTCTTGCCTGTGGGGCATAATTTATAGTTTGAAAGTCCTTGAGCTAAGTCTTGCCTCTAAGGCAATAGTTGTAGAACATCTCATAAATGAAAATATAACGTGGTAGAGTCAACTCTTGCCCGTGGGGTATACTTTGTTGTTTGAAAGTCCTTGAGCCAAGTCTTGCCTCTAAGACAATAGTTGTAGAATATCTCATAAATGAAAACATAATGTGGTAGAGTCAACTCTTGCCCGTAGGGCCTAATTTGTTGTTTGAAAGCCCTTGAGCTAAGTTTTGCCTCTAAGACAATAGTTGTAGAACATCTCATAAATAAAAAACATAACGTGGTAGAGTCAACTCTTGCCCATGGGGCATAATTTGTTGCTTGAAAGTCCTCAAGCTAAGTCTTACCTCTAAGACAATAGTTGTAGAACATCTCATAAATCGAAATACAATGTGGTAGTGTCAACTCTTTCCCATAAAACATAACTTGTTGTTTGAAAGTCATAAGTCTTGCCTCTACAATGTAGTAGTGTCAACTCTTGCCCATGAAACGTAGCTTATTGTTCGAAAGTCGTAAATCTTACCTTTATAATGTGATAGTGCCAACTCTTACTCAGGAGATGTAACTTGAATGGAAGAAATAGAAGAAAAGAACAAAAATATTAAAAATTACAAAAAAGGAAGAAAATGAAGAAAAATATCAAAAAAATAAAAATCAAAGAAAATGTAGAAGTTGAGAGAGAATAATAAAAAAATAAAGGTTGATAAAAAAAAAGATTAAATAAAAATAAAGGTCGAAAAAAATTTAAAAAGAAAAAAAGAAATAATAAGAATCAAAGAAAAATAAAAAAAGTTTTTTTTTTATAAAAGTAGACATTGAAAGGTGTAAAGAAAAAAAGTAAGGGTTGAGAAAAACTAAAAAGAATAAAAAAAAAAGGAAAGAAAAAATAAAAAAGAAAAATCATATAAAATAAAAAGAAAAAAAAAGAAGTTGAGAGGAAAAAAGTAAAGATTGAGAAAATTAAAAATAAAAAGAGAAAATAAAAAATAAAAAGAGAAAAAATTAAAAGTTGAAATATATAAATATGGAGTTGTTATCCATTATGAGGATCATTTATGTAATTTACTCCATTGATCAGGGGTAATTTTGTCCAAAAAATACTAGTTAATAGGTAAAGGCTATTTAAGGAAGTTTTTTTATTTGGGGCTAAAATTTGAAAGTCACCCTAATTTGGGTCTATTTTTAAGATTCACCCCCAAATTATTTGTGACAAACTAATTTAGTTACAATATGACTATCTTACCTATATTAGTAACAATTTTAGGATAGATTGTGACAAATTAAATCTGTCACAAATTTTATTTGAATTTTTAATTTTAATAAATAATAATTACGAAATACTATATCTATCTATATATATAGATAGATAGATAGATAGATAGATAGATAGATAGATAGATAGATAGATAGATAGATAGATAGATATAGAGAGAGAGGGAGAGGGAGAGAGTAATTAATTTAAAATAATTAACCGTCATGTTCAAAATGGAAGAGAAATAATGGTAATGCAGATACCGCTTCAGCAAAAAAGATAAAAAGAATTTATCTTTTTATAAGATATAGTAGGAACAAAAAAAATACAATAGAGTAAAACAACAAACAACTTTTATAAGATTTTTCCACAACCAAAGGTGAAAAAGAATATAATAAAACACAAAAAAGTAGAAAAATACCCATCAAATCACTTGAAGAGATAACAAAGAACTTACAAGAAACCTCTTAGGAATTCCAATTCACAGCCCAACCCATTTAATCTTTTCAGTTCCTTTTCAAGAAAATGTGAGCAAAAAAGAGAAAAGATAAAGGAAAATCAAGAATGTATATTGCAAAAGAAGAGAGTAAAAAGAAGTAGAAGAAGAAAGATATTACATAGAGGGGAATGTGTAGCACGCTATAAGAGAACAGAAAAGGCTAAGGTAGAGCCCCTTCATACAAAGTAACACACTCACTATGTGTATAATGTATAGTTAGGGAAGGAGTGACATGTTTAGAGAATGTGATGACAAAAACAACAATGACGTCTTTAACCAGAAAGGTTATTTGTACATACACACACACTATTATGCACTAGTAATTTCTATTAGCATATATACATCCAAATAAAACTAAGATATATATACAAACACCTAAGACAAGGACATTACTAGACAAATGATATTACGACAATACGGTGGATTTTAAGTTAAATGCAGGGTAAACTGGTAGATACATTACTTAGAATTAATAATAGAAAATGCTAGGTTCAGTGCTCAAAGTATTATGCATAGTTATATATTATATGTAGATTTGTAAAACTACTTTATCTGATAGTCATACTGGCAAGTTATTTGTCCATGTTAGTGTAATCATTTGTTTGGCATACACTTATATTTGCAAGACACACAGAAAATATTTAGTAACAACTTGCAAAAGAAAACTAATACAGACCAAGTATTAAGAAAATATGGATTGAAATAACATGTATAAACTAGGAGCCTTTGGAGTTTGTTGTGTCTACTAGTGGTACGTGCAATTGTACAAATAAACCACTTCAAAATTCTATGCTTTCCAGTTTCAAGAAGCCATACACCTATTTTTTATGTAATCATGTTGGCTTTATGTACCTCTGCATAGGTGTTGGTTGTTTGTATCATCTCTCTCATTTACATTCACCTATGTATAAGTGTTTGTTGTTTGTATGATCACTATGTATTAAAATCAATATTCTCTTTATAAAATCACTCTTTATCATTCTCGAGGATCAAATTCAAGACCTTTAATAAAGGCGGGATCTCAACCATCCCACTATTGGAGATGATCAATAACATCACAGTGACTAGAATGGAAGATGAAGAAAAAGACAGTGAAGACAAGAAGAAGGGTCGTGGCAGAAAAAGAAGTGCGACCGCAAGTTATAATAAGAAAGACCAAGAGAGCTATTGATCTCATGCTTTCAAGATCTAAAGAATGAGAGGCTTATTAGCAAACTTACATTAATGCTCTTCGACTTGACATCAACAAAACGATCATCCCTTTTTTGGTGCAACTTCTTAAATATCTCCCATGAATTTGGTTCACGACCCATTTCTGTTGCCTGAAAAAAAGTTTAACATTAAAATAAGAGATAAAGTTAAAGAATTAATCGATTAAAGTATGAAATTTACCAATTTTATAGTATGCTCCACTGTTGACCTAGAACCACCAGTATGTTTGCTTGGACCGGTGCCCGGACCACTAGTTTCACTACATCAATTTTGAGTTGCAATATGATATTTGTTCTTAAATTCATCAGAAGCCCAATATATTTTCTAGCTTTTCCAAACATCATCCGACATAAAATCGGGTTTGTTTATTTCTCTTCACCAATGATATGTTCTTTTTATGTATAAGTTGGATGCCACCTTCTTATAACGATCCAATTTTCTGGAACCGGAATGTCACACGATAGTCATGATCTCGAAGGACCACAAGCCAATTCTTTACTGATATCTGTACCTGAACACTGCATAATATAAATAATAAGTGCAAAAACTGGCCATAAGGTTCAAAACATCTAAAAATACTCAAAATTGAAAATTGAATACTGCTACACCTGTCCAAAAAACCTCTAAATTGTCTGAACTATGGAGTTGATGGGACATGTCCCCAACTAACTCCGTCTACTGAAATTAAACCAAATCTGATACGATAATAATAAAAATAAGGATCATCCTCGACTGAAGAGGACTCACTACTATGTCTACTGCTGCTGACTGGGACTGAGCTGCTAAGGCTACTCTGGATCTTGTGCCTCTGAACCTATGGTGTCAAATAAAACACCATAGTGCAAATGCGTCAGTACGGGAATGTACCGAGTATGAAGATGAGGTAAGGATAAATGCAAGGGCTTATACATGAACAATTACTTAATTGAATAATCATGAGAGTATTGAATGAGAACACATGCATGAATGCACAAACCATAATCACAATCATCACGACTTTGAGTACTGAAACTCGGGCACTGCATTACTGATATCTGAACTCACTACTACTACTGAGATACTGAACAACTGAATCATCTGATACTGGTAAATGAGTACTGAGGTAAGATCAGTCTTATCTAGCGAGTGATCTCGAGATCTGATATCAAGAATACTCAACTGAATCTGAGACTGAGATCAAGCTTATCTGACGGGTGATCTCGAGATCTAATAATGAGATTACTCAACTGAATATGAGATAGAGATCAAGCCTATCTGACGGGTGATCTCTAGATTTGATAACAAGAATACTCAACTAAATCTAAGACTGAGATCATGCCTATCTGACGGGTGATCTCTAGATCTGATAACAAGAATACTCAACTGAATTTGAGACTGAGATCAAGCCTATCTAACAGGTGATCTCGAAACCTGATAATGAGATTACTCAACTGAATATGAGACTGAGATCAAGCCTATCTGACGGGTGATCTCTAGATCTGATACAAAATAACTTTATATGGGACCAAGCCTATCTGACGGGTGGTCCATAAATCAATGGAACTATCTGAGTTCCTCACTGAGATAGATGACTGTATCCGACAGTCCTGATTTCTGAAGATTGATACTGAAACTGTAATTGTAGGAAGTAGTCACTTAATCGACATGCCCCGAATCTCAACTGCTGGGGTCCAACTTGTAACCCCAACTGGAAAGGTATCAACACCGTGTCACGAGTAAAGACCTCTCTGGTCAAGCCTATCTGACGGGTGACCTCACAGAAAGTCAAGCCTAAGGCAATATAATAGTCAAGCCTATCTGACGGGTGACTAGCCTTTCCTGACGGGTGACTCTTGCATCTTGCGCTGGCTACAGAGTTCTGGAGTTCAGGGATTGCTCCTAACAACTCTGTCTTTCTGACGGGACGACGCCATCCCTGCCCTCACTTGGTGCTAGCTCCTACTCCTAACTGAAAGACTCTGAACTTATTCTTAACTGAACACAAACTAAGTTGGATCTGATACTAATCATGTTTCTCGAATGATCTGACTGAGTTAAGCTGAATTCACTTGGTTCCGTATCTGACGGAATACTACTGAATCTCGTTATCAGACCGAACGACACTGATCTTAGGATAGATTACTCAAATACTACTGAGGGCTGAACTGAACACTTGAATACTACTAGATCTTAGCTGAGTACAGAACTGAGGCTAGATCACTAGCGATACTGAGATTATGGCGATTACAGAGATTACTGAGATTTTCTTAAGTTCTGTATCTGTCTGAGAATACAAAGTTCTATAACTCGCTGAGTTCTGAGAATCATGGCTTGACTGTAATTATCGTGACAACTGACATGGGCTCTGAACAACAACTAAATTATCGGGTATAAATACCCACAGGACTCGATAACATAAAATTAAAACATAACCATTCTTGAATAATCAAGACCATGGACAATCATTCACAATCACAATCACTAAGGCATCACTTCAAGAATTTAGGAATCCTAAACATGTAATAACATAGGAGGACATGTTATTGGATCATACTCCATTCAACAAGGTCTTGCATCAAGCACTTCGCACATATTTAAGTCTTGGCATGTACTGGAGAACACATAATTGGGGAACTTCATGCTATCATGTTACAATTCATTCATCAAACACTTAGCATGTATTAAAGTCTTAGCATGTATGAAACAACACATAATTGGGGAATTTCATGCTATCATGCCACAATTCATTTACTAAGGCTTTTCAACAAACACTTGGCATAATGGGCTTACACACAATTGGGGATTTCTAGTCAACATGCTATAATGGCTCTAATTCATTCACATAAGCATTTTATTAAGCATATGGGGAGCATGCTTTGCTTATTCAGTAATTTCTACACTTAATTGACATGAACACATCACTTAACAAGCAACTTGAAGAGTGTTTGTCATGAACATCACATGGGTATCACATACTAGAGTCAAAGCTTGAAAACCTTACAAACAAACATGAATCAAAACTCAATAATAACATGAACATCAATTTCAACTCACATGGATCATGAAAACTCATAAACATAAAATCTTTGAAATTTAAAAAAAGGGTTCTTGAGCTTCTTGGATAAAAGGGACCCAAGAATCAACATCTGCATACCTTAGAGAAACTCTTTCTTGAAAGCCCTTGGAGAGATTTTTGATTTCTTGATTTCTCTTGAAGAAGAAGGAAGGGTTTGGATTTTGGAACCCTAGCTCTTGTTCTTGAACAACTTTGAGAGAAAATAATGTTATTTTGAGTGAAATAAGGACAAATCCCGTGTTAAGGAGTATATATAGGTGTTGGGAAAAAACCTTTTTCGCTCTTGAAATTAAACTGAGAAAACCTGGTTTTATATGATAGCGCCACGCGCCATAATCGCGCCACGCGCCATAATCGCGCCAACTCACTGGAAATTGGACAATCAAAAAACTGCTTGATGACGCGACGCGATGGAAATTGCGTCGCCACCTTGGTTGCGAACTGGAAAGGCACCGCGACACGGTGAAATTGCGTTGGTGCACTGAAAATTGACAATTCTAAAATTAAGCCTTGGCGCAATGCGCCATAATCGCGGAGGCTCACTGGATTTTGACGATTGCCATTTTGGTTGGCTCCGCGATGCGCTAAAGTTCTAGGTGGCACACTATCTCACTAAAATAGCTTTAACTCTTTGCCCGAGTGTCGAATTTGGGCGAATTTTGTATCGACAGAAAGCTTATTCAATTCTCTACATGACAAAAAGTCAATATTAGGAAAATTTTACACGGTTCAAAATACTTCTCACTTGGTAAGACACTTCTCAACCTTTTTGGATCGGATTTACGCTTCACTTGACATGCTCTAAGGCTCAGACTATGAGAGAATTTTATTGGGTCTTACATTTCTTCCAGGTGCATTCAATTATAGAGTTCTCTATAAGATTCCACTGATATGATTTTCTAGAAAAAATTTTAGTTAGAGACATAAACACAACAATAACAACAACAATTATAAATTTTTAATATAAAATAATATTTACCATTCATGCCAGTAGAATTTACGAGTGGATTCAATAACACCCCTCCATGTGTATCCAGTAGCATCTTATCGTTTCTTAAAATTTTCTGTGATTGTCTTTGAGATAGAATGACCATTAGGGACAAACCTGAAATATAATTATAAAGAGTAAATTATACATTTTATGAAATTTATTTTTTTAAAAAGGTAAATAACTTTTATAAAAATATCTTCTCTTACTTTTCCCCGACAACTGATATGACCAACCGCCTAGTTGTTGATGAACTGCTACTAGACCTAATAGGGATATCTATAGTACCAGGAGTATCAAGAGAACCAGCAACCAATGAATGCGCATCACTCATATTCTAAAATGACAATTATTCTATAACTGCAAAATAAAGTTCTTGAAAAAAAAAACTTTTAGCCTTCATAACTCAAGTTTTATTTTTTACATGGCTTAAGCAAGACACAATAGTGAAGACTCCACCGACTCTAAATAATAGAGAATTTCCAACGATCAGGTTGGATCATTGATAAATATGATCGGATATTTATGACCATAAGTTCCAATAATAATGAAAGTGATAACACAGAAGATTTACACATTGCTAAAAAAAAATTATAATAAAATAAATTTCAATAAATAGCAAAGTTCATATGTTGCACAATACAATGACACATTAATAATTTTTATATCAAAATAAATCAATCTCCCAACAAGTGATTCATAACGGCCAAATTTATAGAATAGTACATTCAGAATCATATTCACAAAGAAATACAAACATTTAAAAATTAGATTCTTTTTTTTATGAAGTTCACATTCCTCTTCCTCCCTCCCTCATCATCATGATCATCATCCTCATCACCATCCTCATCCTCGTCCTCATCCTTATCCTCATCCTCATCCTCATTATTCTCATCATTCTCATCCTCCTCC
Source organism: Capsicum pubescens (assembly GCA_030864215.1). NCBI lineage: Eukaryota > Viridiplantae > Streptophyta > Magnoliopsida > Solanales > Solanaceae > Capsicum > Capsicum pubescens. The sequence goes on along the minus strand of CM061540.1, from coordinate 118,171,538 downwards.
CTACCATCCTCCTCTTTCTCATCCTTCTCCTTCTCCATGTCAATAAACATACTATCTGGATCATTCAATGTATTAAGTATTTCATTTTTATCAATATCAATCTCATGTATTTAACTATCATCCTCTTGAAAAGCTTGATCATTCAATGTATGAGGTTGCTCTACTTTTCTGGGAACATCTACAATAGAGCGTGCCTTTATTGGGAAAATGGCTAACCATTCACTCACTATCTTTTTTATAGTAGGATACATTTCAAAATACACCTGAGATGCTCGCACAACCATAATAAATGGTTCATATTTGTTAAATACTCTTCTCTTGTTAACATCAACAAGATTATACCGTGGATGCACTCTTGTACCATGTTTTGGTCTGGGATCAAACCAAGAACACTTAAATAACACGGTTCGCTTGAATGGTAATGAATTATACTCTAGTTGCAAAATCTCTATCAATCGACCATAGTAATCGATATTATCTGCACTATGACTAGATCCCTTGATGCATACACCACTATTCATCGTAGATTTATTTGAATCGTATTCTTCAGTGTGAAACTTGTCACTATTTACGACATATCCATTAAAGGGTTGAACCATATGTAATGACCCTTTTGCAAGATCTTTCATGATTTGATTGGTAATGCCGAAAGAAGGATTCCGTGTCTATTGACATTATAAATAATTCGACATCGATTAAGATTGTATTTTATGAATAATAATGAATACTTAAGAATGATTTAGACCTATTAATGCTTACATATTTTTCAAACTAAGTTGCAAACTCTGTTTCAAGTTTAGCATCAATCTCGTTATCTTGAATACATGGTTGTATTTGTTTCAAGATGTCTTAATAAATTCTGAAGGAAAAAAACCTAATTTAATTTCAATATCAAATTTTTTATTGATATTTATAGATGACTCATAATTAACTTACTTGATATATGGTTTTACTTTATCACAATTCAACAAAATATATGTGCGAGCTGCATGATATTCTTTGTCATCTAACCTCTTCTTTTTCAGCTTACCAAAACCTCGACTAGCCTGCTTAAAATTGGAAAATATTTCAGGATGGTCCTCTTCAACTCCACCATCATCTAAATTTCGTGGCACTTTTCTGTGTCGTGTTAGAATGTGTGACTTAAAGTAGTGCGCACAAAATAAAGATGCTTCTTCAACTAAATAGGCGTTGTTTATAGAAACTTCAATTTTATTTTTATTTTTTACATCATTTTTGTATCTACAAAGATTTCTTCAAACATTAAAGTATGCCAATATGGTATAATTGATAAATTTATTTACATAGATTATTACACATAATTAACTTTATTTATCTCTCAGTCGGATACATCCATTGTCCTTGAACCGGGCCTGCTAAACGTGTTTCATAAGCTAAATGGATAGGAAGATGTTCCATAGAATCCTAGAAGCTTGGAGGAAAAATGCGCTCAAGCTTACTCAAGATGAGAGGAATATTCTTTTTTAATTATCTTATGTGTTCCTCTGTAATTGCTGTAGAGGTAAGATCTTTAAAGAAAAGACTCAACTGTGTCAATGGTTGCCACATATTTCGTGAAAGCAATTTTTGAAATGGAATAGGTGTTAACCATTTAATAAATACATGACAATCATGACTCTTCATGCCAAAATGTTTAAGCTTGTTCATGTCAACACATCTTCCCAGATTAGACACATAATCATCAGGAAATCTCAACTCTTGCAACTATTTACAAAGCACTTCTTTAGCCTTATCATCTAGCATATAACAAGCCTTTGGATACTTTTTGGTACTTTCATTCTGATGTAACTCTGAACGATGGCAAAGTAGTTTTAAATCTTCTCTAGATTTTTCATTGTCCTTGTTTTTCCCTTGACATTCATCAGTGTTGAAGATATTATCAAAAAAAAAAAATTCTATATGCATCGGATCAAGGTTATGCCTAATAGGATTTGTTTTCTAGTAAGACAAGTCCCAAAAGATACTTTTTTTATTCCAACCACATGCACTATTCTTTGAAATTTTTGCATTTATCGCATCAGAACCAAGTTTCGTCACTTTCATGAGTCCCAAGTCCTCAATCTCCTTAAGTATTTGTAAACTCAATTATTCAGTAAATGCAATCTTCTGTGCAGTTTGACCTCTCTTGAAACACTTTTTATTTCTTCATCATAGATGATTTGGTGGTAAGAAATTTCGGCGATTATCAAACCATGAGATCATTCTACTATTGGGTAGTGAAAAAATATCTGAATCTTTCATGTAATAAGGACAAGCTAATTTTCCTGCTGTACTCCAACCCGATAATATTGAATACGCAGGAAAATCACTTATTGTCCACATCAATGCAACTTTCATTTGAAAGTTATTCTTACTTGAAACATCATATGTTTGAATTTCCTCCTCATATAATCTGCTTAACTCTTGAATGAGAGGCTGCAAAAAGACATCGATTTTTTATTTTGGATTTTTTGGATCAGGTATAATCACGGACAAAAACATGTATTCATCCTTCATGCACATCCAAGGTAGAAAATTATATGGTGTAACTATCATAGGCCAAGAAGAATATTGTTGGCCAAATTGACCAAATGGTTGAAAACCATCAGTTGACAAACCCAATCTAACATTTCTCACTTGAGATGCAAAAGAAGGGTGGGCCTGATTAAACTATTTCCATGAAGGAGAGTCAGAGGGATGAAACATCACATCATCCCGTTCATTTTCAGAATGGCATCTCATATGTTTTGTTGTAGCATCGGATTCATACAATCTTTGTAAACACAGAGCTAAAGGAAAATAATACATCTTCTTATAAGAAATATTAGTTTTCTTCTTGGACCGTTGATGTTTTGATCTCTTAAATCGAGTGTGAGAACAAAACTTACAATTAACAAGTTCGTTATCCTCCCGCCAATAAAGCATACAACTATTTTTGCAACAGATAATTTTTTCAAGCAGCAAGCCCAATTCTCTCATTAGCTTTTTGGTACTATAAAAGCTATCTATCATTATGTTATCAGTTGACATCAATTCTGATATAAATTGACACAACTCATCATATAATTTTTCAAAAAAATGATGTTCCACCTTTAGATTCAACAGACGAGCAACGACAGACAATTGTGTGTGTCCATGTGGATTTCTCGGCCAAATTTATTGTTCTGATCTTTGAGCAAATTATAAAGATTTTATGTTGTGGGATTCGGATCCTCTTCTATGTTACCATCATAAGAAAGCCCATCAACATCAAAACCATAGCTCAAAATTCATTATGAGATTGAGAATTCACAGTTCCACCTAAAGCTGAAGCTTCTTCTTGATGATTATCAAATACACTTGGATCTAGAATGTAACTTTGTCCATGCCGATGCCAGTGATAATAATTCAGTACAAAGCCATTATTTCTAAGATGTGTCATAACTGTAAGCTCATCCAAAATATTTTTATTTCGACACTCACGATGATTACAAGGACATCTAAATTTTTCACCGTCCATACATTTTGGATGACTTTTAGCAAATTCAACAAAGCTTTTAACCCCATCAATAAACTTAGGATTTATGAATCCATCTTCCAGTAATCTATCATACATCCACTCACGATCAGGATTATTCATATCATGTACTCTCAAACCAAATAAATATGTTAAAACTTACGCGTTGACAAGTTATTTTCATATAACAGTAGAACATAGGTGCTAATCATCAATAAGGATTCCTTGCGCACACATACTCCAAAGCAAAAAACTATGAGGTGCTAAGAATGAACACACAAACATAATAACACATAGAAGAAAATTATATTAAAAGACCTACAGTTCCTTCGAATAAGCACGGACTTAACAGAAACTGGAACACAATAGAGCAAAAGATGAATATGGGTAAAAACAACATATTTGGAATTCAAGCATAGTTAAGAGTCACAATTACAGTGGGTGCCTATCAAGAGTCTTTGTTATACTCTTCCTGTTCTATAGAGACTTGATTGTTTGTGTACAGATAAAGATTAAACCACATCTAACTTATCAAATCCATAATTTTACTTAAAAGAGAAACTTTTTTTAGTATAAAAGAAGTATCTTGCATAGATCAGCACACATACAAAAGAGCGACTTTGGAATGGGGTTTAGTAGGTATGAATGAACCAAACTCAAAACTTAGGATACTCTCAAAAGGGATCTCATCACTTCAAAGAAGTCCATGATATTATTTTAAAGATTGTAAAACTCAGACAATAAATTAAGTCTCATAGCTATGCTATGAACTGTCCATCAATTTTTCACAAATTAAAAACTTTAAATCTTTTATATGATTACCTTCCCTAAACTTTATAATTGCTAGATAATTTAAGAATTCTAAGATATAGGATCTCTATTCATCTCAGCTCTTACAAAACCAATAAAACATAAAACGTAGTAAGCAAACAAGCATAGTATTTTTGTTTAGTTGGTTTGAACTCAAATGTATCGATCAATGTCAGTGATTGCTGAGCTCAAAAGGTGGGATGATGTGGGTCAGCAAAAGGTTTTGGCTTTTGATATTAGCAGTGATGGTATCTTGCGGTATCAAGGCAGATTGTGTGTTCTTGATATTGATGGGCTACGGGAAAAGAGTTTGACTGAGGCTCATGAGTCTAGATATACTATTCATTCAAGTTCGACGAAGATGTATCATGACTTGAGAAAAATTCATTGGTGGAACAACATGAAGAGGGGTGTGGAAATTTTTGTTACCAAGTATATGGTTTACCAGCAGGTGAATTTTGAGCATTTGAGGCTCGGTGGGTTATCTCAAGAGATAGAGTTTCCTGTGTGAAAGTGGGAGATGATTAATATGGATTTCTTTACCGGTCGGTGTCATAGTCAGTATGATTCAATTTAGGTTATCGTGGATAGGATGACTAAGTCTGCTAACTTCTTGCCTTTAAGGACTACTTACTCTGGTGAGGATTATGCTAAGTTGTTTATGGAGAAGATAGATTGCATGGTGCTCCAGTTTCTATCATTTCAGACCGAGGTATGCAATTCTCTTCTCACTTTTGACGTTTTTTTCAGAAAAGTTTGGGGACTAAGGTAAACCTTAGCACTACTTTCCACCCCCAGCCCGATGGATAAGCGGAGCAAACAATTCTGACTCTGAAGTATATGCTAAGGGCTTGTGTGATTGATTTTGGAGGTAGTTGGGTGGATCATTTGCCTCTTATCGAGTTTGCATATAATAATAGTTATCACTCTAGTATTGGGATGGTTCCCTTCGAGGATCTTTACGGTAGAAGGTGTAGGTCTCCTATTGAGTGGTTTGAGGTTGGTGAGACTAGGTTGTTTGGTCCTGACTTGGTTCATCAATCCATAGAGAAGGTGAATCTAATTAGGGAAAGGCTCAAGATCACCTAAAGTCGCCAATAGTCCTATGCGGATGTAAGAAAAGGGGATTTAGAGTTTAATGTAGGCAGTTGGGTGTTCTTGAAAGTTTCTCCTATGAAGGGAGTGATGCGATTTAGAAAGAAGGAAAAAATCAGCCCCCATTATATTGGTCCATATCTGATTTTGAGGAGAGTTAGGAATGTTGCTTATGAGTTGGAATTGCCTATGAGCTTGTCTTTTATACATCTAATTTTCCATATGTAGATGTTAAAGAAGTGTGTGGGTGATCCTTCTTTGATTGTGCCTATTGAGGATATTGGTATCTCGGGTTCCTTGTATTATGAGGAAGTCTCAGTCGAGATTTTAGATAGAAAAGTTCATAGATTAAGGACTAAGGATGTGGCTTTGATGAAAGTCCTTTGGAGGAATCAAAATGTAGAGGAAGCCACTTGGGAAGCCGAAGAAGACATGAAGTCCAAATATCCTGTAACACCCTATATGTTTGGGTTAGAATTCAAACTGATGTTCCTCTGTATAAAGACTTGAATATAATTATTCTAGGTATATATATATGTGTGATTATCAAATCTATGATGTGGGAATATCTTTGTATATGAATCATGGTCATAAGAACCTCCAAACTCAAGGATGAGTTGAAAACTTTTCTATCAATAGAGTTTTGATGAATGCACCAACCAGGGTCACCTTTAGATGAGTGTATCTCCAAGAATATATCAATTCATGTGTCTACTATATAACAAATGAAAGGTCTTTGAGTAGTCTTTCCAATGCATCTGGTTTTACCTTAATTCGATAGCAGAGTGGATAGTTAAGCCCATTTTACCTCAGCATGTCCATCTGTCATCAAGGTGACGACTAGGTTGACAAGCCATCAACCAAGTCATCAACCATAACCAGTATCACTAAAGGAGTTGACGACTAGGTTAACAAGCTGTAAACTAGTTGACAAGCCATCATCCAAGTTGTCAACCATAACCAGAACATGAAGAGGAGTTGACGACTAGGTTGAAAAGTTGTCAACTAGTTGACAAACCATCAACCAAGTCGTCAACTAAAGAAATTCCAGCAATTTTATTTAGTTTCTTAGGGCTATTTTGGTCTTTTACTCACCTCAAACCCTGCCCCTCCCACGACTTAAATCATCAAATAAGCGTTATTAGCCATTACTAATCAGTTTTAGATGACATTTATCCTCTCCATTCTCAAGAATATCAAGATTAGGGTTTTCTCTCAAGTCATCTCTTAAGCCCTCAAGTTTAAGTTTCCCTTTAAAGTTAACCAACTCCAGGTATGTGGGGTATTCATCAATGGGTCCCTTTCTCCCATTGAGCCTATAAACCCTATTTTAAATTCAAAGCATGGTTCTATTTCTATTTTATGAAATCCTCCTTGAAATTCATGAATTAATCCACGAAATTCCTAGTAATTCAAGTACAAGTCATGGTTATAAGTGTTTCCAAGTGAATTAAGCTATTTCATGTTTTATATTCAAATTCCCGTGTTATGTTCAATCGATTTCATATAACAGTCTCGAATTATGAATTAAACTATGTCAAGATGCTTCTTTTGCATGTTTTAACATATCCCCATGTCCAAGTTCATGATCCTCACACGTTTGATGAAATGCTTATGTTTTGGGTCTTTGAACTATGATTCCATATTATAGTGTTAAAAGCTTTGTTATCATATTTTATGATCATTCAGTGTTGGCAGGTTATGAACACCCGATACCTATGTGTTGACAAGATTTCAAATTTTCAAGTAATAAGCCAATTAAGCCATGAATCTTATCATTATACTCAGACATTCATGGTCATGAGCACTATCAGAAATAATGTTCAATTAAATTTAGTTCAGTTCAACACTAGTGTCTTTTAGTTGGGAGTAGGATTTAGCACCAAGCGAACCTAGGGATGGGGGCTCACCCTCCAGTTAGGATTGGATCCTTAGTAGCAGTCCCTAAGTTCCAGAACTACGTAGCTAGCATAGGATTATGAGATGTCATCCGCCAGTTTAGGACTGGCGCTCTCTTAGGGGTCTCTCGCCAGTTTAGGACTGACTTCCTAGTCCTTCGGGACATCAAATTAGTGGATCCACATAGCCATTGTTAGTACCCATGGCATGGTACTGACACCCTTCTAACTGGGGTTATAGGTTGGACCCTGATTAGCTCATATTGGGGCATATCGGTTACATGATACCTCCCACAGTCTCAGTATAGTATTCAGTGTATTCTCATTTTAGGTTTGCTTGACCAAGTGTACAGATTTTCAGTTTTTCAGTTATATGGCTTTTGATCTTTCCGATTACAGATTATCTCAGTAACATATTTATACTTGGTCTTGCATTCTCAGACATTACATGTTCATGCATCTATTCTTAGTTATCTCAAGTATTTTAAGATAGTCCTTACCTCATGTACCAGTATATTCATGGTACTGATCAGATACTCTTCTTTGTGCTATGTTGTCTTATAACATAGGTTCGGACGTTTAGTTTCTCGTCCATTCTTAGACAACTCAATGTTACTCAACAACAGTAGTAGTGAGTCCTCATCTATTGAGGGCATGATTTATTTATTTCAGTTATTTTAGTATTTTCTTATGTTCAGATAGTCAGTGTTATTTGGGAGCTTTTTCCATCAACTCCTCATGATGTTTAGAGGCTTTCAGACAATCAGTTAGACAGTTAGTCAGATTTTTAGTCTTTATTAGATATTTCAGACATGTTCTTCTTGTGTATTTTGGTATTTAATTTTATAGTATCTTATCACTTTATCTTTCATATTGTGTTGTATTACTATTTTGTTTAGTGCTCACAGTAGGTACCAGACTCATGGGTTAGCTTGGGGTTACTTGTAGCCGTAAGCATCATTGTCACGACTAGGGGGTAGCCTCAGGCCGTGACATATCCATTCTTGTTCTCCGTGTTGGATGGCAATGCTTGAGGTATGACTCCCATTCTTTTCTTGTGGCCTTTCGAATTTGTCTTTTGGGCGTGTGTGCATTCTTTCTTATTCACCGTGCTAATAGATACCTTGACTCCTCATTCAAGGATGAATAATCCTGGGGCGTGGGGGAGGGAGGGGTGTAATGTAATACCCTAGGTTTTTGGGACCCTAAAAATTTTTGAGTTTTGAGCTCACTGTCCAAATTACGACTTAGGTGACAAGTCATGAAGAATTTTCCCAAGTCGTAAGGTGCGAATCATTGCTTGACCAATAAAGTTGTCCATAGTTTTTACTGAGGTCACCGCTTGGACCTCATGAGTCATAGGGTCACGAGTCATAGGGTGTGACTCGTGACCAAACCAGTAGAGGTTCCCTGAGTTACTTTCCAGACAACGAGTCATGGTGATGACTCATAATGTGTCTTTATGAGTCAAAAGGTAACTCCCAGTCACTGGCGATATTTTTTCTGCATTTTAATTTGGGGCACTTTGATCATTTCCCTCTTTCCCCAATTAAGACCCACAACCATAAAACATCATTGAGGACTTATTATCATCCATAAACACACCTAACACACTTCTTTCTTCTCTCAAATTCCTAAGAAAGAACAATTAGGGTTTCCAAGAGATTTGGCATCTAGAGCTCAAGGGGTAATTTTTTCTTCAAAATCCTTGGTGTCTCAGGCATGTACTTCTCTCCTTAAACTTGTATTTTACTATGGCACAGAATGGTTGATATTTATATGATCTTAAATGCTTGATTTTGGAAATTTGGGTTGAGGGTTTTGAATGATAATGGTGTAAATTGTATTCCCTCAATTTATATGCATTTGTTCATGCTTTATTGATGAATTTCAAACTCATTGGGTGCATTAGCATGGATAATGAGATCGGGGTCGTGGATTCCCTCGAATAAATGAATTTTGGTATTGAAATTGGTAATAACCTCAACCAACTTGCATAATTGGCTTTGAAATACGGTTTTGCCTACTTAATTAAACTATTGCATTGTATAAATGGATAATGGAACATAATTGGTTTTGGAAAGGCCTTGGTGGCCATAATATGATTTTAAATTGACTACTTGGGGGTCGTGAAATCCCCTAAATAGGTGGATAATTGGAATGACATGATTCTATAAGCTTGTAAGCATATTGGTACGACGATACCATCGTGAATGACTTAATGAATGGTTGTTGGTTAATGGATAGGTTATGTGTAAAGGTTTTAATTAGGCTTAAAGGGGGTTGTGTAGCTCATCGTAAAAGGCGAAGGTCCCGAAGGGGGTAGATACTGGAAATCTCATTTGTTGGCGTGGTTTTTTTTATGACCATGTGCATAATTCACACTATTTATATATCTCGGAACTGTTGGGGTACGATGGACTCCCTGTCCCTTCCTTGAATTTCTCTGATTCATACGACTAACACACATTGGGGCTCTTTCGGTGGGGGGAGCCGGACCTATATAGCCCGTGGGTGTTTTTAGGATGGTTAGATCTACACAGTCTAGATTAATGGTTTTATGATCCAGGTTTAAACCTTGTTCCCTATCCCAGCATTAGGTATATATATATATATTTGCATGTATGTGAGCATGTACAATGAGTTTTGTTTTGATTTTGAAATGATATTATTTTATCCCTTATCCTAAGTTACATCATAGTGCTCACCCCACTAATCGTCCTAGGACTCTATATTGTTTCATAATATAGGGGCTGAAGACACTTCTTTTACCCCTATGCAGCATTAGGTTATCCGATTTGTCCGCGGTGAAGTGGTAAGCTTCAATCCATCGAAAATCTTGGTCATTTCATCGGGTTTTTTTTTCATATTTTAGAATTGAAGAGTTCACATTAATAGTGTCATTTTCATTGACTTTGTCACTGTCACGGTCGGGGGTATATCCCAACCGAGTTTGATATTCAGATTAGCTTTAGAGTCTTTTTATGGATATGTGTGGGTTGAATGGTTGTTATAAATTCTTAGAGCTTACCTTTGAGTATGTTGATTATCTTATGTCATGCTTGGTTTTCTTCTGTTGTTATTTTGGATTATGTTTGGACAGGATATGAGGGTGCTCTCTGGCCCTCGGTGGGCTTAAAATACCCATCACGACTAGGCCCGGGGTCGGGTCATGACATCAACACTCAAGACAGATAACAAGATAGCAACCAATACAACCACTAAAACCAACAAAGGCAAAGACAAAATAAATAAAGAGGATGACTTGGTGGCCGTTGTTGAACAGAGCTAGAAATCTAAGGACTCGTTACTTGGTCTCAAGAACAAAAAACTGTTTAAGAATCATAAGAAGCCACTGTGCTTAGTTTAGTTTGTGCATGCCATTCTATGGTCTAGAGACACTAATAAAATCATACACCCTTAATTGTTAAAGCTTGCTCAGGATTGGGAGGCATTCAACAATTATCCCTAGTTTTATGAAAGTTTTAAGTTGACGTTCAAATATTTGTTGACAGACGATCAACTTATATGACTTTTCTTTCATGGTAAACTTTTGATTTTTTTCTTTAGAGTTTTATTTATTTCTATTATTGAACAATTTTTTTGTTCTTTTATTAGCATTATATTTTCTAGGTTTAGACATTTGAAGTCATTCCTTACCTCCGGTAGCAAGTCATGAACTATTCAAAGGAGATTTCTCATTCAAGGATTCTTAGGTGGTTGATTGCCAAGAACAACTCAAGAGTGAACTTCCTTGATCATTTTAACCCTCTTGATGATGCAGTAAGTCTTTTTTAAATAGAATTATTTTACTTAAATTAATAAGTTAAATAATTGTAGTATATGTCTTATCTATCGTAACAAATATCTCATCTGTTGCAACAAATAAGTTATCTATTGCAACTTGTCTCTAAACTTGTTAACAAATTATCCAATTTATTGTAAATTATGCAATAGATTATTAATTTGTTACAATATATAAGTTATTTATTACAAGAAATTAGTAATTTGTTGCAATAGACAAGTTATTTATTGCAATAGATTAATAATCTATTGCAATAGATAAGACATTTGTTGCAACTTTTATCTAAAGAACTAGTAACAAATTACCCAATTTACTACCAACTAATGCAACAGATGGGCAATATGTTGCAACAAATGTCTTATATTTTACAATAAATTAATGATTTGTCACAACAGATTATCCATCTATTTCAACTTATTAGTTGATTTTAATATATATACTTTTGTGACTAATTAATATTTAATATTGATATATCTATTTTTGATTATTGTTTATGCATTTTTTCTTTGTTCTTACCGAGCAAGAATTGCGAATGTAATTCTTTCTTACCCCAGGGATTGTTGATACAAAACCAAACCCTAAGGTGGACATGATAAAAAAGAATTGGTTGGAGAAATAACTATTAAAAGGAAAGCACCTAAGGCTGGTCAGCGTGTTCGTGCTAATCCTGTTTTTGATGTTATTAGTGATATTAGTCATGTTGTTAGTAATGTGGGTGTTAGTGTTAATGATGGTGTTGGTGTTGGTGTTAGAGTTAATGATGAGCATGGTGATTCTTCTGAAATAATTTTTTAAAAAAATGTTGACCCTACTAAAGGTCATACTGGTAATTTTGGTGGTTGATATGGTGGATTCACCCCTTTCAGTGGGCATACCACCCCTTTTGGTTCCTCTACTAGCTCATGTTCTGTATGTAAATATCAAGAATGTAAGGACAAATATGTTTGAGCGATTAATGCTCTTAATGAATTATTATTGTTATGGAATTGACATCTAAGAAGGATGTCGTTCAATCAAAGAAGATTTCAATGCCATTTACTCCATTGGAGGTTAAGAGAAGAAAAAATAATTTGCAAGATACTATAAATATCAAACAAAGAAAAAGTATAAATCCTTTTCCTCACATTGTTGGGGCCATAGGAGAGCGGCATGAGTTGAAGAAGGTCAATATTTACAAGATGGTAAGTTCTAAAAAGAAGTTTGAGTTAAACATAATGTTGAAATAAAAAAATCCCCACAAAACTAGTGCATGCATAAACTTGGTTCAAATGATTTCAAGACGATGAATAGAATGGATCTATGGTGGGAGGACTGGGTAAGTTTTCTAACCTTTAATATTTATAAATTTGTAGGGATTTAAAGCTTATAAATGGTGCAATAGATTACCCATATGTTGTATAAGTCGCAGTAGACATAGAGTTAATAGGTTTAAAAATAAGTTGTAACGGATGACTTATCTGTTGCAACATATTACTCGTCTTTTGAAACTTATGTGTCATCTATTGCAATAGATTACCTATCTATTATATAAGTTAAAGTAAATGGGTAATTTTTTAATTGGTTTAAAGATAAGTGGCAATAAATGACTTATCTATTGCATCATATCATCTATTTATTGCAACAGATGACTCATTTATTACAACAAATAACCCATCTGCTGCATAAGTTGCATTAGATGGGTAATCTGTTAACAAGTTCAGAGATAAATTGCAATAGATGACTTATCTGTTGCAAAATGTTATCCATCTGTTGCAATAGATGAGTCATCTATTGCAATATATGTGTCATTTGTTGTAACAAATAAGTCATCTGTTATATCTTTTCAATTCTTATTATCTTTTGATTTACTAGTTTATATTAATTGTATTTTGATTTTAGTATGTTGATAAAAATTCTACTCCGCATGTGGGTGAGGTATACAATATTAACTGAGCACTATGATCTCGAGGATAGAATCATGAATCATAACTTTTATGGTAGCTTCAAAGACATGTACAAGGAAATGAGTGTTGCGGTCCACCACACACATAAGTGCATGTAATTTTGGCAAGTAATATAGAGGCTCTTTCGAGCTGGATATTGAACCCACAGAGACTATGTGCTTAGCAATTTGCTTAGTTTGATTTCTAATAATATTTTAGACAAATGCTGAGATTTATCAAGAAAATTGATGAAATTATATTGTTCTAATTAGTTGCAAAAGTGATAAAATAAAGGCAACTAAAAATTTGAGCAGAGGTTGTAATCAATATCAAGAAAGATTTCAGGGCCACGACATTTACCACAATCATATATAGCATTAAATCGACTCAATGAACTTTATCTCTAATTGCTTATTTCAGGGTTAAAGTTATGATTTTGAAATGGTCATCCTCTAAATCATATATTTATACTAGTTTTGCAATTACATCATTAGTGGAAATGTGTGTTTCCAATTTAAATGCATTAACATTTTAATCCCGTTCATAACCAGATAAGGCAAAGTACGTATATTGCTATCCTAGTTGTAAATCAACCCCAACTTTTGCAAAAGATGATCTTATCCACCATGTTTTTGTCCGATTCTCACGTTCTCATGGTCAATTCACGCAAGAATTATCCATTTATTCTAATATTGGCCAGACAATAAAATAATAAGCTTAAGAACACGAGAACAATTAAACGAGAAATATGTTTCATTGATTCAAATAAAGTACCATACAATCATGTTCTAGCCGTAATTACAGAATAAAGGCATTTAGATAATCATAATCGGAAAAAAAATACAATAATTAATGTTAATTATACCAAAATATTGAGTAGTAGAGTTACAAATGAAGAACCCTCATAAAAATCCTTGTGCTCCCTATTTTTCTCTTAAAAATGTAAGTAAATGATTGCAGGTCGCCCTTGGGATATTTATAGAGGTGGACCATTAAAATCCAAGTCCATTAGGAGTTACCCAAAAATTTGACTAAATTCCACTGAAGAAATAGCTCTACGGCATAGAGGGCAATGCATGGCAGGCAGCTGCACGGTGTGCCCACCATCGCGTAGGCTTTACAATTGTCATTTTCACTGGGTTAGTAGTGGTGGTCTACCCTTGGGGCCTAGCAAAGCAGCTCGGAGGCTCATTTAGCTACAGGACTTCCCTCATAACCCATATCACGTACATACATGCATTTTTTATCATTTGGTTCCCTCCCAGTAGCATTTTTGCCTAAAACATGCTAATCATATTTGTTGACCCATCCATATAAATATAGGACAAAGCATAAGCATATATACATATTCTTTCTCAAAACTAAGCTAAAATATGGATAAAGTGCAGTAGTTGAGTGTACAAATGCACCCAAGATCACCACCCACACTTAAAGCCTTGTTTGTTCTTTGAAAAATCGAGTTATTACCTTTATAGGTGCATGTTAATGTTTTCACAAATCATAAGAGCTTATAATTTGTCTTAAATCATAAAGATTTTAAACAACACGACCTGGATTTTTAGACCTTAAAAATTCCTTGAGCTGACTGCCCTGGTTAAGATCAGATCCTATAAGTCGTAGGGTGTCTTGACGAGTCATTGTGACAAGTCTAAACAAATCAGTAAGTTTATGGCTTGATTTTGCCCTGAGTACGAGTGTCTCACTATGAGTCATAGAGATATATTATGAGTCATTGGGTGTAATCATAGGGTGTCCAGTGTAAGTCCCAATTTAGGTTCTTTATTGAATACAACTGGACCCTACGAGTCGTAGGGTCCTATTATGATTCTAGTTAGTTGAGTCATTAGGTCATCAATGTATGTTTCCTTAGTGGTACTGCTTTGGTTACGACTCATGGTGATGATTCATAAGGAGTAGTTACGAGTCAACGGTTGACTCATAGTCAAAGGTGGCACATTTTCATATTTTAAGGGCACCCTAGACATTTTCCCTCATACCTAACTTGAAACCCATGTCTTATAACCCCTTTAGGGTGTCATTAGAACTCAGAAACAAATCAAATTAACTTCTCAATAAACCTAATCCCTCAAGGTCAAAAACACTTAGGGTTTTTAAGAGGCTGATCAATTAGGGCTTTCAAGGGTGTTTCTCTCCATACATCTTACTATTTAAGGCATGTTACTCTTCCCTCATTGTTAATTTTATAAAAGCATATGTTTTAAAGTATTATTCATGAGACGTTTATGTTGGTTTTAAAACAAACATTGGGGGTTTTGAATGTTTGTAAATTAAACAAAGTTTCTCATGTTTATATATGATTTTCATGCATTATTTATGGTTTTGAACTTATGGGTGCATGGGTATGGTGAATAAACTAGGGAAATGTGATTTTCCCAAACTTGTGACTTTTAAAGTGGTTGTATCCCCAACCCCATAATGTGAAATTAATTTTAATTATGAGAATACTGGGAATTCATAAAAATATTAAACTAGTCTTGAACTGTTGCATGATATATAGAGGTATTTGAAATACAATGATATGATTTAATGAACAAAGAGAGTTGATGTCTCCCACCTTGTATTAATGAACAAAGGGAGTTGCGCTCCCCAAGTTAATGGGAATTGTTTTGGCATATTGTTGTTACCTTGCAAGTGTAGTTGGTATAATGATACCAATAATTTATGCCTTAATGTGGAATGTGGTTAAATGAATGGGAATGTGTGATACTTATTTTAATTGGGCTTGACTAAGGGTTGTGTTTCCGAGTCGTGAAAGTGGATGTCATAGTGACCAATATTGGAAACCGCATTTGCCGACGTGGGGCCAAAGTTACTAGGGATGTTCGAGTTCCCCTTATTTCTATTCTATGATTAGAGGGGTTTGAGTCCCCCATAAATCATTATATGATCGGTTGCTTAAGTTACCTTAGAATATGTTGGGTGGTTTGATTCCCCTGTGTGTATATATATGAGATTATTCTCTAGTTCATGCGGCTACATACACTAGGGCCCGGCCAGGGGGTAAGACCTAGGGCCCATATAGCTCGTAGGTACTATTATATGATGGTTGAGATACACAATCCAGGTTAAGGTTTTAAAGTGCATACTTTTACTCCTCTTTCTCAGTGATCATGGATTGATCGAGAGTCAACTTGAAATGGTGAGCTTCCATGCTTCGGAAGGCTCCATTTCAAGATTATGTTTTTTTCTCTTTAGTTATAGATTATGAGACATTACTTTTGGCTATAGTCAAGGGCATGTACTGACACCTTATTGATATTCAATTTTGGTTAATTATTTATATGGTTTTATTTTGACTACATTGGTTATTGGGTGGTGTCGATCCGTCATTTGGCTGGCCATTGGTTATTGGTTATGTACATGCATTAAAACTTTCATAAGCTATGGTATGCTATCTTGTTATATGTTTAAAATTCATCCGACATGGGTGTAAGGTGGTCTACGGTTTGGGGTGTTACGGGTAGTCTCCGGTCCTTGTTGGACTTAAGATACCCGTCATGACAAGGCCCTAGTTAGAGTCTTGTCAAGGTGGTATTAGAGCCTAGGGTTGGTGTCATTGGGTGTCCAACAAATCCATGTCAAGTAGAGTCTCATTTATTAGTGTGTAGCATGCCACACTTATAAGGGAGAAGCTACAAGGCATTTAGAAATGTTTCCCTTTCTTGTTGTCTTATTTTGGGCTGTAGAGTCTAAGGTCTTGAAATCTCCTCTAACTCATATTTGTTTGCATTTCAGATCATTCCTCCCAAATAATCTGGAGCTCATGGAAACTCCTCTATCTCACTTGAGGACAATGCTGATGAGATACGCCTTCTTTTTTAGGTACAGACTCAGTCTAGGGGTCTAGTTCCTGATTGCCCTTCTATAGTTTCACCAATTCCCTCTAGTCCTCCTCGATATCCCTAGGATGATGTGTCAAATGGAAAATTACATCAAATGCAAAATTACATCATTCAATTCTTATGTTGGCTCAGTTGGTAACTTCTCAGTCTGAGCGTGTAGCAAATATTACTCCATCTTCTAAGGCCACAAGGGTTGACCAGTTTATGAGGTTGAGTCCTCTTACTTTTACTAATGTTAAGGTTGGGGAGGATCCTCAAGGTTTTATAGATGAGATGGAAAAGATCTTCTGGGTTATGCAAGCTACGAATGTAGAGGGTATAAAATTCGCTGCCCATCAACAAAAGATGTAGCATACCAATGGTATGAGGAATGGGAATAGTCTAGGTGAGATGATGTTTAATTTGCACTGTGAGATGATTTATCTAGTATATTTCTGGACCACTTCTTCCCTCGGGAGCTGAGGAAGGCAAAAACAGAAGAGTTTGTTAAACTAAAGCAAGGCAGGATGATGGTCAAGGAGTATTCCTTGAAAATTCATCAGTTGTCCCGGTATGCTCCTAAGTTAGTGTCTAGCATAATGGATAGAATAAGTAAATTTGCTTCTGAGTTATCTCGTGATTTGATTCTAGAGAGTAAGGTTGCCTTGTTGAACAAGGATATGGACATCTCCAGATTGGTTGTGTATATGTAGCAGGTTAAGAAAGAGAAGAAAAAGCAGGCAAAGATAGGGGAAAGGCAGGGTAAAAAGTTTAGATTTTTTTATCAGGGTAGAATAAAACAGCAGAGTAGTAAAGATGGTGAAATGTGGTCTAAGAAGAAGTGGGGGAGTTCTTGTTTCTACTCTATGGCTAGTGATCCCTATCCAAAGTCATCGGGTGATCATCGTTCTCAGAATGATAGTGGGTTAAGGGCACAGGATGCCTAATCTCAGGCTGGTAAGGCTCATTCTGCTTCATCATATCTTGTTTGTAGATTCTATGGGTAGGCACACCGTGGGTTTTGTGAAGAGGCAAGGAACAGGTGTTTTAAATTTGGTTAGATTAGTCACTTGAAGAGGGATTGTCCTTCTAAGGTTTCTTCAAGGAAAAATAAGATTCATGTTACCACTACATCAGCTCCTGCACCAAAATTTGTTGCTTCTACTTCTGGTACCGGCACTGGTCGGAATTGCTTGTATGTTTTTGCTACCCCCAGAACTCTGAGGCATCTCCCAATGTCATCATTGGTATGTTACAACTCTTTTCTTATGATGTGTATGTTGCTTGATCTGGGGTCTACTCTTTCTTATGTGACCTTATTTGTGGTTGTACATTTTGGTTTCAATCCCTAGTGTATCCCTAATCCTTTTTCTATTTCTACCTCAGTGGATGAATCTTTGGTGTTTGAAGAGTACATAGGAGTTGAGTAGTATCTGTTGGTGGCAGATAAACTTTGGTAGATCTGATAAAGTTAGACACGGTTGATTTTTATGACATTTGGGGATGGTTTGGTTTCACTTATTCTATCCTCCTTAGATTGTCCCGTAAGGTCATGTTTAGATTCCCTAATGAGCTGGTCATTGAGTGGAAAGAGGGTTCTTTAGTGCCTAAGGAAAGATTCATATCATATCTTAGAGCATGAAAGTTGATTTCTAAGGGATGTCTTTATCATTTGGTTTGAGTTAAAGATTCTAACTCAGAGGGCCCATACTTATAATCCATTCCCGTGGTTAATGAATTTCCTGAGGTATTTCCTGACAATCTTCCTGGTATCCCTCCCGATAGAAAGATTGATTTTAGGATTAACCTTGTTTCGGACACTTTTTCTATTTTCATTCCTCCATATAGAATGGCTCTTACTGAGTTAAAAGAGCTTAAGGAGCAGTTGAAAGACCTCCTTGACAAAGATTTTATTCATCCTAGTGTGTCTCCATGGGGTGCTCCAAATTTTTTCGTGCGTAAAAAGGATGGTTCCCTTCAGATGTGCATCGATTACCACTACTTGAATAAGGTTATGGTGAAAAATAAGTTTTCTCTTCCTTAGATTGATGATTTGTTCAACCAACTTTAGGGTGCTAGATGTTTCTCTAAGATTGATCTTAGATTGGTTATTATCAGCTAAATATTAGGGAGGTGGATATCCCTAAGACTGCCTTTCGAACCCAATATGGTCACTATGAGTTCTTTGTCATGTCTTTTGGTCTGACTAATGCACTGACGACATTCATAGACTTAATAAATAGGGTTTCCATCAGTATCTAGATGTGTTCATCATCGTGTTTATAGATGGTATTTTGGTGTATTCCAAGAGTAAGGTAGATCGTGTCGACCATTTCTGTATCGTGTTTCAAACTTGAAAGATTAGCATTTTTATGCTAAGCTTTTTAAGTTTGGGTTCTGGTTTAACGTCGTTACTTTTTGGGTCATGTCATTTCTAGTGAAGGGGTCATGGTGGATCCGTAGAAATTTACAGTGGTTAAGAAGTGGCCTAGCCCCATGACTCCAACCGATATTTAGAGCTTCTTGGGTGTAGTCGATTACTATAGGAGATTTGTGAAGAGTTTCTCGACTATGGCTACCCCGCTGGCTAAGTTGACCCAGAAGATGATGAAGTTCTCATGGTCTAACACTTGTGAGGGTAGTTTCGAGTAGCTGAATGATAAGTTGACTTCATCTATAGATTTTACCCTGCCTAAAGGCAATAATGGATTTGTGGTTTATTGTGATGTGTCCCATGTGGGACTTGGTTATGTATTGATACAACATGGTAGGGTGGTGTCCTATGCTTTCAGGCAGTTGAAATTTCATGAGAGAAATTATTCGATGCATGACTTGGAGTTGTTGGATATGGTGTTCACATTGAAAACATGGAGGCACTATTTTTATGGAGTCCATGTCGATATGTTTTATGATCATAAAAACCTGCAATATGTATTTACCCATAAAGAGTTGAATCTCAGGAAGAGTAGGTGGCTTGAGTTGCTGAAAAACTACGACATGAGTCTCTACCACCACCCATGTAAAGCTAATGTGGTTGTTGATGCTCTTAGCAGGTTAACCATGGGAAGTCTAACTCAATTGGATGTGGATAAGAGGGAGTTGGTGAAAAAGATCCACGAGTTAGCTAACCTTGGAGTTCTTCTCTTAGACTATGATGATGGGGGTGTGTTCAAGCAAAAGATGGTGCAATTATCTCTTGGTACTGAAATAAAGGAGAAGCAGGTACCAGATCCTGTCTTAATAAATATTAAGAGAGATGTGGATTAGCAAAAGGTTACATCTTTTTAGATTGGTGGTGATGGTATCTTGAGGTACCAAGACAGATTATATGTTCCTGATGTAGATTGGTTACGAGAGAGGATCTAGGTTGAGGCTTATGAGTTGCGTTATGCCATTTATCCTGGTTCGACGAAGATGTATCATGATCTTAAGGAGATTTATTAGTGGAACAATATGAAGCGAGATGCAGCCATTTTTGTGGATAAATGCATGGTGTGCCAACAAGTGAATGTTGAGCACTTGCGGCCCGTGGGGTTGTATTAAGAAATTAAGTTTCCTGTGTGGAAGTGGGAAGTGATTAACATGAATTTTGTTACCGGTCTTCCTCGCTCTCGGTATCATTTTGATTTAATCTGGGTCATCATGGATAGGATGACTTATAACCCACGTCTTATAACCCTTTTACGGTGTCATTAGTACTCAAAAACACATCAAAGTAACTTCTCAATACTCCCAATCCCTCAACATAAAAAACACTCAGGGTTTTCAAGAGGCTGATCAATTAGGGCTTTCAAGAGTGATTTCTCTCCGTACATCTTACTATTTAAGGCATGTTACTCTTTCTTCATTTTTAATTTTGTAAAAACATCTATTTTAAAGTATTATTCATGAGATGTTTATGTTGGTTTCGAAACAAAGGTTGGAGATTTTGAATGTTTATGATTTGAACAAAGCTTCTCATGGTTTATATATGATTTTCATGCTTTATTTATGGTTTTGAATTTGTGTGTGCTTGGGTATGGTGAATGAAATAGGAAATTGGGATTTTTTCAAACTTGTGACTTTTGAAATGGTTATGTCCCCAACCCCATAATGTGAAATTGGTTTTAATTATGAGAACTGTGGGAATTTCTAAGAAAAATTGAACAAGTCTTGAACTATTTCACGATATAAGGGGGTATTTGAAATAGTGTGATTTAATGAACAAAGGGAGTTGGTGTCTGTAATACCCCATACTTCTACCTAGCTTAAAATCGTCTCAAAAATGTTAAAGACTTGCTTTAAAAGATGAATCCACTTTTATACACATGGAATTTTCAAGATTTTGACTTTCTGTTGTGTGGAAAATTGAATAAGCTTTCCATCGATACCAAATTCGCCTAAATCTGGTATTGGGGTAGAAAGTTATGGCCGAAATACAGAAAGTAGTTTGAACCGCCCAGGTGCAACGGAAAGGGCCGACGGACCATCGATCTAGCGATGGGCCTTCGCCCAAACCATCGCAGTGGAGGCAGTGAGTTGACCTTCTGTCCAGGCGTGATGAAATGGCTGACAAATCGTAGAGCTAGCGATGGACCATCGCAACCAAGGCATAAAGATCACGTTTTGGCCTACTACAATGGGAAGGTCAACGGGCCATCTAGCCAGTGATGGACTGTCGCCCAAGCCATCGCAACTGAGGCAGTAAGACCATCTTCTAGCCTAACTGTGATGGACAGAGCAATGAACCATCTCGCATACCATCACTAATAAGGCAGCAACCCATTTTTCTGACTAGACTGCGATAGACAGAGCGACGAACCGTCGAGCCAGCGACGGACAGTCACCCAAGCCGTCGCAGATCTCGTTCGGCAATTTAAATCCATTTTTATAAGTTTGGGTCTTTTCCCCCTTTTTAACACCTAATTATACCAGACCAAAGCTCATAACTTCATTATTCATCTACAACACCAAATTAGGGTTTCTCTCAAAGATCAATCCCAAAAAACAAGATCCAAACCCTTCTTCAAGAAACTAAGAAATCCAAATTCTTCAAGTTCAAGAACCATCAAGAAAATATTAAGATCTGTGTTTCCCAATCCAAGAACTTTCAAGAAACTTTAGTTATCTTTCAAGATTCAAGATTTTGAGGTATGTCAAGTGTTGATTCATGGGCCCCTTTCACCCATGAAGCTCAAGAATTTCTTTTCAAATTCCAAAGATTGTATATTTATGAACATTCATGATTTAGTTGAATTGAAATTCATGTCCATGTTGTTGTGGGGTTTTGATTCATGTTTTAAATTACATGTTCCAATGATTGATCCTCGTATGTGATGATTTGCATAATATTCATGATAAACACTTCAAATTACAAATTATTTTATGCAACTAGATAATTAGATGCATTGATGATGGTATAATCAAAGTATGCTCCCCATGTGTTTGATTAAATGCCTATGTGAAGGAAAAAGTGCCATTATAGTATGATAATATGAAATCCCCATTCATGTACAAGTGGATACATGTCAAGTGTTTTGATAAAATCTCTTAGTCAATGAATTATGGATATATGTATATCCAGTATTGTGTTTTCGAACTTGTGTTATGAATTACTTTTATGCTATCGAGTCCTGGGGGTATTTATCCCAATAATTTAGTTGTGTGCCTAGATCCAGTGTCAGTTTCATGATAATCTCAGTCTCTCCATGATCAGTAGAATTCAGTCAGTTACAAGACTCAGGAAAACTCAGAAATCTCATGAACTCAGTCAGTTAACAGAATTCAGTAACATTTTGTCAGTCCACGAAACTCAGTGAACTCAGTCCAGTTCATCTCAGTATAATTAGTTCATTTTCTATTCAGTTGGGAGTAGGATTCAGCACCGAGTAAACCTAAGGATGAGGGCACACACTGACCGTTGAGGGTGTGACCCTTAGAAGCAATCCTTGCATTCTAGAACTATGTTGCCAACATAGGTTGAGACATCAACATTGACAGTTGAGGGTTGATGAGGTGGATTAACACTGCCAGTTGAGAGTCCCATCGTTCTTCTTTGGGAACACTTCCAGATGAGGGTCACTCATAGTTTGTCCTTACCAGTGGCGCGATATTAACACCCTTCCAATTGGGGTTACAGATTGGACCCCAACTCTATACAGAAAAGGGAAATGTCGGTTAGATGACTACTTCCCACAGTCTTAGTCTTAGTCTCAGTAAAAGAACTTAGATAGTTCTTCAGATTGAGGACTGTCAGATACAGTTATTCAGTTCAGGACGAAACTCAGCTAGTTCCATAAGAATCAGGACTATCAAACACAGTCACTCAGTTAACAGTATATCAGTTATACGAAACTCATGTTATCAGTATTCAGACTCAGTAGTCAATATTATCACGATCTCATTTACAGTTACGTATTCATGCATGTATTCTCACATTCATGTTATTCAGTCAGTTAGTACTGTTCAAACATATGAACCCCATGTATTCAGCTTACCTCACTTGCATACCAGTATATTCTCATGTACCGACGCATACTTTTCTTTTGCGCTATGGTGTTTTATACCATTGGTTCAGAAGTATGAGCTCTAGAGCATTTTTAGTAGATCAGCCATTCAGCAGACAGACTAGCAGTGAGTCCTCATCATTCGAGGATGTTATTATTTGACTAATTTATTCTTTTAGTACTTAGTTTATTTCAGCAGTTGGAATTAGTTGGGGACATGTCTCGCCAACTCCTTATTTAGACAGTTTAGAGGCTTTCAGACTAGCATGTTCAGACAGTTATTTCAGTCATTTTGGTATTGATATACCGTATCTCCCGATGTTATGTTTTATCAGATTTTAAATCTTATGGCCTTTTAGTCTTTTATTTTGCATTTATACAGTATGTTATGCAGTGCTCAGTTACAGATATTAGTCATGGGTTAGCTTGTGGTCCTTCGGGGTCTGAGCACCGTGTAGCATTCCAGGTACCAGATTTAGGACATTACAGTGTCTCTCACTTTGTATTAATAAACAAAAAGAGTTATTTTCTCCAAGTTAATAGGAATTATTTTGGCATGTTGTTTTTACCTTGCAAGTGTAGTTGGTATAAAGATACCAACAATGTATGCCTTAATGTGAAATGTGGTTAAATGAATGGCAATGTGTGATACTTGTTTTAATTGGGCTTTAATAAGGGTTGTGTAATCGAGTCATGAAAGTGGACGTCCTAGTGGCCAATACTGGAAATCGCATTCGCCAATGCGAGGTCAAAGTGACCAGGGATGTTTGAGTACCCCTTATTACTATTCCATGATTAGGGAGATTCGAGTCCCCCGTAAATCAATATATGATCGGGTGCTTAAGTCACCTTAGTATATGTTAGGAGGTTTGAGTCTACGTGTGTATATATATGAGATTATTCTCCAATTTGTGTGGCTACATGCACTGGGGCCCGACCAGAGGGTGAGAGATGGGTCCCATATAGTCCGTGGATACTATTATATAATGGTTGAGCTACACAATCTAGGTTAAGGTTTTAAAGTGCATGCTAAACGTCATTCCCTATACCGGCATGAAATGTATATATGTATTTGCATATGGTTATTGTGCATTGGTTAACTTGAGTTGAATTAAAGGCATTATTTTATCCTTATCCCAGAGTTACATGCTAGTGTTCACCCCGCTAACCGTCTTCAGATGTTGTATCCCCATGCAATGCAGGAATTAGCCATACTTCTACTGCTCCTGCCCAATGACCGTGGATTGATCGAGAGTCGACTTGAAGTGGTGAGCTTCCATGCTTTAGAAGGCTCCATTTTAGGATTATGTTTTTTTCTTTTTAGTTATGGACTATTGGACACTATTTTGGCTATAATAGGGGGCATGTCCCTACACATTATTGATATTCAGTTTTGGTTCATTGTTTAGAAGGCTTTGTTTGGACTACTATGGTTATTGGGCGGTGTTGGTCGGTCGTTTGGCCGGTCTTCAGTGGTTGGTTATGGACATGCATTAAAAATTTCTTAAGCCTTTGCATGTTATTTTTTTATATGTTCGAAATTCATCCGACATAGGTATAAGCTGGTCTATGATTTGGGGTTTCGGGGATGGTCTCCGATCCTTGTTGGACTTGAGATACCCATCACGACAAGACCCTAATTTGGGTCATGTCGTAAACCTTTGGCATAGAAAATTGATTAAGCTTCAGAATTATGATATGAGTGTACTACACCATTTGAGTAAGGCAAATATTGTTGTTAATTCTATTAGCTAGTTGTCTATGGGGAGTGTTACTCATCTAGAAAAAGGTAAGAAAGAGTTTGCGAAGGATATGAATAGACTTGAATGTTTGGAAGTTCATCTCACAAATTTTAATAATGGTTGTGTGATATTGCAGAATGGTATGAATACTCTTTAATGATTGAATTAAAGGAGAAGCAAGATAGTGATCCCATATTGCTTCAGTTGAAGGATGACAGTCTGTAAGCAGAAAGTTGAATTTTTCTCTCATGAGGAGAATGGTATTCTTTGGTGTCAATATACGTTGTGTTTTCCATATGTAGATGAGTTGAGGGAGTATATTTGGTTAGAGGCTCATAGTTCTAGATGTTTAATTCATCCAAGTTCCACCTGGATGTATCGTAATTTAAGAGAAGTATTTTGGTGGAGTGGTATGAATAAAGGACATTGCAAATTTCTTAGCAAAGTACCCCAAATATCACCAAGTAAAGGTTGAAGGTTAAAGTCCTAGTAGTAAGTCTCAAGATATAAGAATTCTTACGTAGAAATGAAAGATGCTTTACATCGACTTCATAATAGGCCTACCTCATCGACAACATGATTTAATTTAGGTGATAGTAGATAGAATGACTCATTGAGTTCACTTATTACCTGTCAAGGATACTAATTCAACATAGGATTATGTCAGATTGTACATACAGAGTTAGTCAGAATTAATGGAGTTCCCTTGTCTATCATTTCAGATAGGGGTACTCAGTTCACTGCTCACTTTTGGAAGTCTTTCCATATTAGGTTTAGGCACCCAAATAGATCTTAGTACAGCTTTTCATCCATATACTGATGGGTAGGCAGAGCGCACCATCATAATCTTGAGTATAGATTGATCTCTTGCGCAATTAGCTTCAAAGGTAATCAGGATGATCACCTAACTCTTATTGAATTTACTTATAATAATAATTATTATTCTAGTATTTAGATGGATTCATTTGAGGAACTTTATGGGAAGAGATGTAGGTCTCCTATTGGTTGGTTTCAGGAAGGTGAGTCTACTTTGGTAGGCCATACTTGGTCTATCAAGCCATGGAGAAAGTTATATTGATTAGAGAGTGGTGATGCAATTTGTTAAAAAGAGTGATGCAATTTATTAAAAAGGGAAGCTTAGTCCCCATACATTGGTCTGTATCATATCTAGAAGAAGGATTAGGAAGGTAACTAATAAGTTACCACTACATATGGATTTAGAACCGGTTCATCCTATGTTTTACATACCCATATTGAAGAAGTGTGTTGGTGATCCATCACTTGTAGTTCCTTTAGAGATTGTTGGGTTTAAAAAGAACTAATCTTTTTTAGGTGGTACCATTTGACCATTTCAGATGCTAGATCAATTCGCAAGTTGAGAACTACGGAGATAGAATCTGTCAACATTTTTGGAGAAATCAGTTAGTTGAGGAAGTGACATAAGAAACCAAAAAAGATATAAAAGCCAAGTACATGCACCTATTCACTCCTACCGATGAGAATGCTTGAGGTAACAACTGTCCTTTCTTATTGACTTCTAGAAATTTCATGTCTTCACAGTTTTATATGTACATTTATGCCATACACATTTTAGTTGAGTTCTAAACCCTTAGTATGAATCAACCCTATCTAGCATAGTAAGCCCATTTCTAAAATCATACAGATAGTTCTAGACATCTTTTTCTTGCTCTTCAGTCTTACTTAAGCCTTCATTTAAGGCAAATAATCCCTAGGGGAGATATTATTTCAAATTTGAGCTTCCGTATTTATCACTTAACATAGAAAATATTGATTGAAACTTAATCTTCGCATTCTCATTGAAGGGTTCACAAGTCATGAACTAGGTCAAAAACCTATTAAAGCTCACGTGAAAACCTTCCATAGTACTCGAATGAACCATAAATGGGTATATTACCAGTGGAATCAAACTATGAGTTATGATCCAACTCATGGAACCAGCCTCTAATCCATCTTAAATCCTAAGTTCCCATGAGGCGTAGTACAACATGTTAATTGGGATCACGGTCCATACTGCGACACGTAAAAACCTAGAAATAGAATAGACAAAATTCCCTTTGAACCTTCACTGACGATATGAGTATGGAATGCAATACATTATACATACAATCAATTTGAGTAGTGTATTCAAAATAACTGAAAAATCCACCAAGAGAACCATGAGTGAAACCACGATCAGTGGAATCATTCCACGGGTCATGGAGTGACTCATGGGTCACTATTTCTAGAAATTGTGAAATATTTTGACAAGGATATATTCGTTTATTCTTTATTTCTTAAACCAAAGTTATGTTGTTTAGGAACCATTTAGGGGGAGTACATAAAATTATTTAATTGACTTCTCTCATATTTTACGGTCTCAACTAACCAAACTCAGAACAAATGCTCAAGAAAAGCTAAATTTAAGGTTCCAGTTATTCCAACCAAGTTCTTATCCAGATCTCTTGTTTCTCTCGGGATGTAAGGCTTCAATGAGGATATTATTTCATCCTCATGTCTTCATAAAGTTTTAAAGTAACATGATGTCCTAGTTTAAGGCTTATTATATGTATTCCAATTAAATTTGTTTTAAGTTGATTTTAAGGGTTATTATTTATTGTGTTGTCATAGAAAAGCATGATTTTTATAGAATTCCTTTAACATTGAATAATTCAATAATGAATTTAGCATGAAGCTAGTATGATATAGTTCAAAGTTTAGCATAGATTGTTACAGAGATGATTTTTAGCGAATCCATGTGCTCTATTGCAGACAACTAGAAATTTTAAATTACTTATGAGCATAGCAATATAGATACTTATTTTGAGAGTATTATTCAACACGAAAAGGGAATGGGTTCAACAAATCCTAATTCCATAACTACTTTCCCCATAGGACTTGAGCACACCGCAAATTGGTTAGCTCGCTTTAGCCCAAAAGGCTCAATAATAGATCCACATTAGACAGGCATGTTTTATGCTCTAGCAAGGTTTAGAGCAGACCTTCCAAATGGGATTATACATTGGACATCATTAGATCACATGGTGTATATCGGTTGTAAGGAACTCCCCAGTTAAAGGTTCATTTTATTTTATTTTGAAATTTATAAAATGATTTCTCAGACTTATAGTTCTAGACATATTTCCAGTTCAAGCCTTAGAAATAGATTTGCTTTTACAAATTTTGAAAGTTGACACTCATATGATATGTATTTACTAGTTTTGAAATGTTTTCCTATTCATATCATTTACTCATGATTTACAAACTTCACCAGTCTTTATAAGCATGTTGTTATATAATATGATTTTTGTTGAGTTTAACCTTACGTACTTTATACATTCTCACACACTGATTGCACACTTTTCTTTGTGTGCATCTTATTATTGATGAATTTTTTTTTCTCATTCCTAGACTCATGGCTAGACCGATTACAACACTTTTAGTCAGAAATTGGTGAATCCTCCTCATTTGGGGACTTCATGAAGTAGCTCAATAGCTTATCTTTATTTCAATTATTTGTTTGAGGGTAACTGTGTTCCATGTCCTAACAAACTTATTTTATCTTTTGTCAGTTGAGACTTTCATTCTAACACCAGTTGTTCAGTTTTTTTCTTAGATCTTTACTTATGTCATTAATTATAAATTAAAATCTTATTTCCCAGTTAGCAATGTTTCAACTTTCGTTCACATTATTTAAAATGTAGTTAAATCCCTAATAGCAATCATGTACCAAGGGTCTACTTGGGATCAACTTGTGGTCTTAAGTGTCGATCACAGCTAGGGTATAGAATCGGATCTTGACAATGTGTGAATGTCAATTTTTTTCATATTCATAGGAACCCTTTGGGTATTTTAGAAATAATTTTATCACGGGCATAATTAGTAGAGCATGGCCACAATATGGCTAAAAAAATTTCACCAGCTGAACTCTTTTCTTCTTTCTTTTTCTTTGTAACAATTCCTTAGGTCCTCCACCTCAAATCTAATACTCTACCCAATAAAACTCCAGTTGTGTTCCACCATAAACTAACAAAACTTTATCCAAATATTTTTTTGCCATTTTTTTAGAATCATAGAGAAAATTCGTTAATACCAATTAAATCATATAAACTTTTTCATCTCAATTGCTTTGTAGATTTATTCTATGCTATAATTAATAAAAAAAACCATTTATTTCTATATATTACTTCACAACTTGATATAAAAAAGAATTATAATTTTTCATTACATTCAAATGTTTAATTCCTTGATGAGGCAAGTTACACATGGTTGTGACACGACCTAAACCAAGGCCTACTCGTGTCGGGCATCTCAAGTCCAACCGAGATCAGAGACCACCCCCAACTACCAACCATAACCGCCCTATATTCCATGTCGAATGAATTTTGAACATATAACAAGATAGAACAATAAAAGTTTAAAGACATTAAATAAAGTTTATAACCATAATCCAACAACCTCAATCAAATATCCAATCGGTATCATCCTTAATGCCAATACCAATACCAAGGCTGACACCAATACTGACATCGCCCATGCCCATAGTATTCCCAAAAAACCTCTAACCATAATCAATAACATCCGATAGGGACATGTTCCTGACCGTAGCCAAAATCAAACCAAAGAAATGATAATAATGGAAGAAGTCCATAGCATGAAATGGAGTCTTCCGAAGTATGGGAAGCTCACCACTTAAGTCTAACACAAAGTTTTCCCCGAATCCAAGTCACTGAGCAGGAGGAGTAGTATGGCTGGTTCCAACATCACGTGGGGACACAGCGCCCGAAGACGCTTAGCAGAATGAATGCTAACATGTACTCTGGGATAAGGATAAAATAATATCATTATTTAAAACCAAAGTAAATAACCATATACAATCACAAATATACATATATATCATGTCAAGAAAGGGAATCGGGTTTAGCATGCATTTTAAACCTTTAACCTGGGTTGCGTAGCTTATGCGTCCTAAAACTACCCACGGGCTATATGGGTTCAGCTCCCCCTACTGAAAGGGCCTCGATGCGTGTTATCCGTACGAACCACAGAAAAAACTGAGATGACTAGTACATCCCAAAAAATATAAGTATGACATAATGCACAAGATCACCAAGACCAAACATCACATCGACAAACATGAGTTTCCAGCTTTGGTCCCCCCGGGACCTCCACCTTCCATGGATTTGCTAACATATCCCTCTTTAAGCCTATACTAAAACCATTCACACATAACCAACCATTTACCAAGGATTCTTTTATTAGGCATTAACCATTGGTATCGTCATACAAAAATTAGAGTTTGCAAGCCTATCCATTTATGCCATACCAAATCCATTAAACTAATTTGACTCCAAAGTTTCCAATTAAACCAATATCATGGCCACCAAGGCCTTTCCAAACCATTTAAAACCAACCAAAATAATTTAAATTCCATTACCTTTTATGCAATGCAAAGATTTCAAGAATAGTCAATCTATGTGACAAAAGTCATTCTCATTGGCATTTTAACAAACATGTTGAGGGCATATAATTTCCAAAACCAAAACCAAGTATCAATTGATCATTCCCATGCAAGCACATGTTCAAATCATAATTATAACATGATAAAACATAAGGAAACATGGGAAAACATTATCCAATCAAGAACAACCAAAACCCCAACATCTATTTCAAAACCAAAACAATAGCACAATAATACCATGAAAACCATTCATTAAAACATGCTTTTAGTTGAACTAACAATGAGGGAGGATTAACATGCCTTAGACACCAAGAAATGTGGAGATATTCACTCTTGAAAGCCCCTAATTGTGTAGCTCTATGAAACCCTAGTCTTTTCTTGAACCAGGAGCTTGAGAGAGATTTGAGAGAGTTTAGAGAGTATTTTTAATCTTGCTACGAGTAGAATAAATGCCTAATTTGTGTTATAAGATGTTGGGTATTAAGGGCTTGGGGTGGGAAATGTCCAAAATACCCTCTTCTTAAAAGTTATAGAAAACCCGTCCCAACTTACGAGTCAAACCTTTAAATCGTCACCGCAATATTCGACTAGTAACATCACGTCGTCACCAAGACAAAAGGTTGGACACCACATTCTGTGCAACTTAAAACTCCCTTGCCCCACTCGTCAATAAACTATATGACTGGTAAGATATAGTCATATCCAAGACAGAACATCAAGAGCTAAACACTGGTCATCATACGATTAGACTCTCAACCACTTGTCACATAAACATATGACTCATATGGAGTCTCTCGTAACTAGGACAGAACTTGGCTAACAACACACTGACCAATCTACAACTGGTATCCCTAAACCTAGAACTACACCATACAACTTGTATGGTGAGTCATTTCAAGGACAGTCAGCTCAAAGCTCAGGAAATTTCCAATGGACGAAACCCAGGGTGTTTCAATTCTCCCCTACTTAGATCATTCTTTCTCGAATAACGAAACAAGGTAGTGCAAGTACGATTTAGACTCCAAACGCCTCTACTCTTACGTTTAACTAAGTTAGAAAATAAATATGTTATTAAGAACACATACCTTTCGCATGAATTTCCAGAGCGGAAAATGAATACTTGGACTTCAGGTCCACTTCAGCTTCCTATGTAGCCTCTTCCACTTTATGGTTCCTCTATAGAACCTTTACCGAAGCTACGACATTGGTCTGCAACCAACGAACCTTCCTATCCAAGATCTCTACTGGGATCTCCTCATAAGATAAGGAATCCAAAATACCGATATTCTTGATAGGAACAATTTGCGATGGATCATCCATATACTTCATCAATATCAAACTTGGAATACCAGGTGAATGATGCTCCAACTAGAAGGAAACTCCAACTCATACGCACCATTACCAACCCTCTTTTAAACCAAGTATGAACTAATATACCGGGGACTGATCTTCCCCATCTTTCCAAACCATATCACTCCCTTCATGGAAGACACCTTCAAGAACACCCTATCCCCAACCTCAAACTCTAACTCCCTTTGCCTCGCATCTGTATAGGGCTTTTGTCGACTTTGGTCATCCTTAAGAGTATCCTGAATCACCTTCACCTTCTCCATGGCTTGGTCAACAAAATTTGAATCAAACATATCTGCATTACCATCCTTGAACCAACCAATAAGAAACCTAATACTCGTACCATACAAAGCTTCAAATAGAGTCATCCTAATGCTAGAGTGGTTGCTATTATTGTAAGCAAACTCTATAAGAGGCAAATGCTCAACCCAACTAACACCATAGTCAATCATGCACGCTAGAAGCATATCCTCTAATGTCTGGATAGTTATTTCTGCTTGCCCATCTGACTGTGGGTGAAAAGTTATACTAAGACTCACATTGGTCCCCAAACCTTTCTGAAATGACCGCCAAAAGTGAGATGAAAACTGTGTACCGTGATCTAAGATGATAGAAATAGGTACCCCATCCAACTTCACAATCTCTTGGAGGTACAACTTTGCATAATCCTCAGCCGAGAAGTTAGTCCTCACCGGTAATAAGTCACGATGACCCAAATTGAATCAAATTGATTTCGAGACTGAGGAAGACCGATAATGAAATCCATATTGGTCACTTCCCACTTCCACACAAGCAACTCAATCTCTTGATACAATCCTCTGGGGCCTCGTGTGCTCAACTTTCACTTATTAACACACCATGCACTTAGCCACAAAACTTGACATATCCCACTTCATATTATTCTACCAATATATCTCCTTAAGGTCCTAATACATTTTCATTGAACCAGGATAAACAACATAGCATGACTCATGCTCCTCAGCTAAGATACTCTCTCGTAAACCATCTAAATCGGGAACACATAATCTCTCTTGGTACCGTAAAGTACCATCACTACTAATCTCGAAGGTCATCTTATTTTGCCCACCTACATCACCCTTGATCTTCATCAAGATAGGATCTAACATCTGTTTCTCTTTAATTTCAGCACCAAAAGACGACTGGCCACCTATTGCACAAAAACATGCCACCATTCTCAGAGTCCAAGAGATAAGCTCCAAGGTTAGCCAGACGTTGAATATCCTTTACCAACTCCCATTTTTTCCCATTCACATGATCTAGTATCCTCATGGACAACCTTCTAATAGTATTAGCAACCACATTAGCTTTACCTGGGTAGTAGTGAAGACTCATGTCATAATCTTTGAGAAGCTTAAGCCATCTTCTTTGCCTGAGGCTTAGCTTTTTTTGAGATAACACATACTGCAAGCTCTTATAATCAAAAAAGATATCCACATGAATTCCATAAAAACAGTGACGCCAATTTTCAATATGAACACCAAAGATAATAAATCCAAGTCATGGATCGGACAATTCTTCTCATGCACCTTCAACTGCCTAGAGACATAAGCTATCACCTTGCTATGCTGCATTAAAATGCAACCAAGCCCTACATGGGATGCATCACAATATACTACAAACCCATCAGTGTCTTCCGCTTCTCAAAACTACCCTCACAAGCATCAGACCATGAGAACTTTACCTTCTTCTGAGTCAACTTAGTCAATGGGGCAGCTGTAGAAGAAAAATCTCCACAAATCTATTATAGTAGCCAACTAAACCCAAGAAGATTCAAATATCATTCTAAAGTCATGGGTCTAGGCCCCTTCTTAACCACTACTACCTTCTGTGGACCAACCATGATCCCTTCCATATAATATAAAGGATATGACCCAAAAAGTGACAGCGCTCAACCAGAATTCATATTTTGAAAATTTAACATACAACTGTTGCTTCTTTAGGGTCTGCAACATAATGTGGAGGTGATAGGCAGGATCCACCTCGCTCTTAGAGTACATAAAAATGTCATCTATAAACACAATGATGAATAAATCCAAAAACTGATAAAAGATCTTATTCATCAAATCCATGAATGTCATCAAGGCATTGGTCAATCCAAAAGACATAACCAGAAACTCAAAATGCCTATATCGAGTATGAAAGGTAGTCTTAGGGATTTCACCTCCTTAATCTTTAACTGATGATACTCGGATCGAAGGAAAATCTTAGAGAAAAATTAGCACCCTGCAAATAATCAAAAAAATTATCTATCCTTAGAAGAGGGTACTTATTCTTTACCACCACCTTATTCAACTATCGATAATCAATACACATTTGAAGAGAACTATCCTTCTTACGCACGAATAACATCGGTGTACCCCATAGGGACACACTAGGACAGACGAAACCCTTGTGTAAAAGATCCTTGAGTTGCTCATTCAACTCATCTGGAGCCATTCTATATAAAGGAAAAGAAATTAAGTAGTGAGATCATAGTAACGGTTCCGACCAGTGCCGGAACTAGATGATACACCCTTTGGTGCTAAAGCAAAAAAAAAGGCAATCAAAACCTTATACCTAGAAGCAACCTTGGCCACTAGACAATTTCTAATCATGTGCCTTGGCTGACCATAGTGAAGAACTTATCCCTTCTTTCTTCACTATAACCCTAATGTAATCTACTATAAAATCAGTAAGGAAGATATAATGGAGCTGACTAGGCCCTACTAGCCCGAGATTGAGCACATTGTGCCTTGAAGTTATCACTACCTTGGAAATGCCTATCACCTGATGACTTTAGGTAGGGAGCACTAGTCATTGAGTAAGACCCTAATTTGCCCCACTTCTTCTTGAGCCACTTCCTACCTTCCCCACTACTCTGCTATTGTCCACCACTCTACTAAGAAAATCTAAACATCTTTCTATGTATCTCTACTATCTTAACTTACTTCTTCTTCTCTTTTTCTACCTGTTGCATGTTCACAACCAACCTATATCCATGTCCTTGTTTAACAAGGAAGCCTTACTCTCTAAAATCAAGTCTCTAGACAACCCAAAAGTGAACTTCCCCATTTGAGCTCTCATGCTAGAAAGTAACTCCAGAGCATACCTAGATAACTGGTGAAACTTCAACATATACTCCTTGACTGACAGCGTACCTTGCCTCAGATTAATAAAATCTTCCTCATTTACTTCCCTCAACTCCTAAGGAAAGAAGTAGTCTAGGAAAGCATTAGAAAAATCCTCCCGCAGAGATGACTCAGCATAGTCACCCCTTGACTGATCCCATTCTTCATACACTGGTATGCCATATATTTTAGCTGGTAGGTGAAAAACTCCATGCCCTCTACATTCGTGGCGTGCATAGCACGAAAGATCTTTTTTATCTCATCTAGAAAACCTTGAGGATCCTCCTCAACCTTAACACCAGTAAAGTTCAGAGGATTCAACCTCATAAATTGGTCAACCCTTTTGTCCTCAGAGGATGGACTAACAGATATACCACGCTCAGCCTGAGAAGCTACTAACTGAGCCAACATATGAATAGACTGACGAAACTCAAAAATTTTCACATCAGCCTAAGGAGATCAAGAAAGACTAGAGGGAACCAATGAAACTCCAGGAAGATTGGGTCCCATCAATATTGTCCTCAGGTAGGATAGGGGAGTTTTTGTGAGCTCCAGATCTTTAAGAAGGCATGATCTGAAAGGCAAACAAATGGGAATTAGAGAAGGCTTCAGGACCTTAGACTCTAGAGCTTGAATAAAGAACACAAGAAAGAGAAACATTCCTAAATGCCTTATAGTCTCTCCCTTATGAGTATGGAGTGCTACACACCCTTAAAAGAGACTCTACTCAACATGACATTGTGGACTCCCAATTGACAATGAACCTCGCTCTAATACTAATCTAGCATGACCCAAACTAAGGCCTAGTCGTATGGAGCATCTCAAGTCCAGCCAGGACCAGAGATCGCCCCAAACTCCCAATCGTAACTGCCCTATATCCCATATTAGATAAATTTAGAAAATATAATAAGATAGAATAATAAAAGTTTAAGGACATTAGATAAAGTCTATAACCATAATACAACAACCTCAATCAAATATCCAATCGGTGTCAACCCTAATGTCAATACCAATAACAAGACTGACACCAATACCGACACTTCTCATGCCCATAGTAGTCCCACAAAGCCTCAGACAAAAATCAATAATATCTGGTCAGTACATATCCCCGATCGTAGCCAAAACCAAACCAAAGAAATGACCAGAATGGAAGAAGTCCATGGCATAAAATGGAGTCTTTCGAAGTATGGAAGCTCACCACTTAATTCTGACACAAAGTTGTCCCCAAATCCAAGTCACTGAGCAGGAGGAGGAGTATGGCCGATTCCTGCATCACGTGAGGATACAATGCTTGAAGATGGTTAGCAGAATAAATACTAGCATGTACTCTAGGATAAGGATAAAATAATGTCATTATTCAAAACTAAAGTAAATAATCATATACATACATATATATATATATCATACCAGGAAAGGGAATCAGGTTTATCATTCATTTAAATCCTTGAACCTGGGTTGTGCAGCTTTGCCATCCTAAAACCATCCACAGGTTATATGGGTTTATCTCCTCCTGATGAAAGGGCCCCGGTGTGTGTTATTCGCATGAACTAGAGAAAACTTGAGGTGACTAGTACATCTCCCAAAAATATTAGTGTGGCATGAGTTTCCAGCTTTGGTCCCTCCAGAACCTCTACCTTCCACAGCTTTCCTAACATATCCCTCTTTAAGCCCATAATAAAACCATTCACACATAACCAACCATTTACCAAGGATTTTTTTATTAGACATTAACCATTGGTATCGTCATACAAAAATTAGTGCTTGCAAGTCTATCCATTTATGCCATACCAAAGCCATTAAACCAATTTGACTCCAAACTTTCCAATTAAACCAATACCATGGACACCAAGGCCTTTCCAAACCATTTAAAACCAACCAAACCAATTTAAGTTCCATTACCTTTTTTCCAATGCAAATATTTCAAGAATAGTCAAACTATGTGACAAAAATCATTCTCATTGGCATTTTAATAAACATGTTGAGGGCATATAATTTCCAAAAATAAATCAAAGTATCAATTGATCATAACTGGAAACTGCGGGGAGGGACGTATGAGACCTTCCCACGATCGTATGACCAACCTATAATTATGAGTTGCACTCATGGTTGGAAGTTGGATGAGAGATCTCTGAACATGATCATATGAGCCTTAGTATGATTTTGAGATCTATCTATTGTACCTTGGTTCATATATTTTCTTTTTACATCAAGAGCATATTTTGGACTCGCAATTGTGCCTGGGGATGTGGTTTCTTTCAAAGCACGATGTGGTCCCCTCTCATCTTATGAGCATACACTTTTTAAACTTTTGGATGTTTGAGTTATTTATATTAGATGAGACCATTGAATGGTCATACAATGTAACCACGATCATGGTTTTTCTCATGGTATCTCACTATATAGCAGTGCTTTGCTAAAAAAGGCCATAACTTTTTACTCCAAAGTTGAATTAAGGCAAAACTAGATGCGCTAGAAAGATAACTCACATATATATAATTTGGTGGGTCTGTCTCTCAAATATACATCAAAATCTAGAATTTATTCTTACTTAAAGTTGATCACTTCTTTAGGGATCGTCGGTAAAGGAGGTTTTGGATTGGCTAAGGGCTAGAGGGTATGGGGGCCTTGGTACACGGACAAATCCCTTCTCATGATATTAAAACTTAGTGATCTACCCTACATTTACTTGATTCATGGTTCTATCCTAGGATTGGATATTCTAAGGTGTTACAATGTCTCTCCTTTAGGGTCATTAATCCCCAAATGGAAATTGACTAAGTTGGAAGGTTGGGGGAAAGGAGCTGCAATTCCCATATTTTCTTCATAACTTCTCTTGATATTATTGGAACCCTTCTACACTATTTGTACCTAAAATTCCTATGGTAGGTGTAATGACCCAAGACTACCCCTAGTCGTCACATGGTGCTTGCGATCCCGAAGGACCACAAGCTAACCCATGAATGATATCTGCTATGAGCACTGAACAATAATACTAAAATAATTTTGGAATAATAGGCTGAAATGCCATAAGGTTCAAAATATCTATAATACTGATAATGAATAATAACATCAAAATCTGAAATATTATCTGAAAAGCCTCTAACTGAAACTGTCTAAAAGTAGAGTTGATCGGACAATCCCCCATCTAACTCCATCTGCTAAAATACTACTAAGTTAAAGTACTAAAATAAAAACATATCCTTGATAGATGAGGACTCACTGCTAAATCTGCAACTGCTGGCTGAATCTGGCTAAGCGCGGTCAGGAACCTGAGCGTCCGAACCTATGATATAAAATATCATAGCACAAGAAACGGGTATGCGATTAGTACGTGGGAATGTACTGGTATGATAAAAGAGATAAGGTTGAATATATGGGTTCATATACATGAATAATAACTAACTGAATGATATGCAAGAGATGGATTAGCATACATGGAGGATCTGTAACTACTGAATATACTATGCATACTATAATTGAGTATATTGGAAACGAATCTAATAAATGATAGCAAAATATACTGATAATCTTATATCACTGATAATTTGAATTACTGATAACTGAGTGACTGTATCTGACAGTCCTGATTCTATAGAACTGAACTGAGTTCTATTCTGAAGACTGGGACTGAAACTAAAACTGTGGGAGGTAATCATCTAACTGACATGCCCCAATCTGAACTAATAGGGATCCAATCTGAACTGGAAGGGTGCCAGTACCGTGCCACAGTTAAAGCTAAGCTGAAGAGTAACCACTACTGGTAGGTTTCATAAACGAGAATGGTGGTACCCTCTACTTGCAGGTAGAGCACCTCATCAACCCTCAACTGGAAGGTTTGATGTCTCAACCTATGTTGGCTACGTAGTTCTAGAATGCAAGGATTGCTTCTAAGGATCACACCCTCTGCTGGAAGGTGAGCCCCCATCCTTGGGTTCACTTGGTGCTGAATCCTACTCCCAACTGAAAGACACTGAACTGAACTGAACTGATACTGTGATTACTAAGTTTTCCTAAGTTCTGTAACTGATTAAATTTACTGAGTTCTATAACGGACTAAGAATACTACTGATCGTGACATGACTGATACTATTCTGTCACTGATACTGACTCTAGGTAAACATGTAAATTATCGGGTATTAAATACCCCCAGGACTCGATTGCATGAAAATTAAAACAAAGCATAATCTTGAATAACATAACAATGTTCACTTGGGCATAATTCATTCACAGAGATATTTCATCAAACATTTGTAATGTATTAACTTGTACATAGATGGGGAATATATTTTAGCATACTATAATGGCATTATTTCATTTTCATAGGCAATTTATCAAACACATAAGAAGCATACTTGGTTCATTAAATCATAAACACTTAGAGTTAACATGGTTACAACAATCAACTTGCAAATTGAAGGGTTTATCATGAATATCATATAATTCAACACATACTAGAATCAATTTGTAATCTAAATCATGGATTAAAACTCAAACAGCATCATGAACATGAATTCAATCTAATTCAAACATGGAAATCATAAATATTGTATCTTAAAAAAGGATTCTTGTGCTCCATGAAATATAAGAATCCATGGATGAACATCTAACATACCTTAATTCATGAGATTCTTGGAGTTCTTGGAGATATTCTTGGGATTGACCTTGATCCTTGAGAGCTAGGGTTTATTTTCTTAAGAGAGAACTACCTTTTATTTTGGAGAAAAGTGAATAATGAAGGGTTTTACACATTTTTAAGGCTTAAATCCCACATCTGGGCAGAAGAAAATCATAGGAAAAGACTATTTTAACCCTGGGTGCAACTTTAATTTTTCATAAAATTTTCCCGATCTGGAACCCTGGCGCGATGCGGTGCTATTGCGACGCGGCGCTATCACGTCGTGTCACTATAAATTGATGATTGGGAAATTGCACGGTGGCGCGATGCGGTGGTATTGCGTTGCCACTTTATTTGTGAACTGGGAGTGCACCGCGATGCAGTGGAATCACGTTCGTACACTAAAAATTAACAATTATGAAATGGATCTATGGCGCGATGTGCCAATATCGTAGAGCAACACTAGAAATTGAAAACTACTATTTTAATACACTCCGCGATGTGCTACTGGCCTAAATGACGATGTTTAATGACTGAAACTTAAAATCGCCAAAACTTCTTACCCGGTTGTCGGATTTAGGTGAATTTTATATCGTTGGAAAGCTAATTGAATTTCCTATGCAATGGCAGGCTCTTATCTGAAAATAACTGAGTATTCTAAAAAATTATTTAGGATAACCCATATACTGAGGGTTAATCTAGGCTAGGGAAATACGGGGTATTACAATATCTCCCTCCTGGGAAAAATTCATCCTCGAATGTAGCTAGTTAAGCTGAGAGAGTACGGACAGACTGGGTTTACATACTAAACTAGACATGTACAACTGAAACATAATTATGTGACTGGCCTGATAGACTGAACCTACATACTGAACATGCATATCTGATGCATGATTACAGGGCTAAAATCAATTTATGAAATACATAACTGACATTAGGATGATATGAGATGGTAACTGATACCAAGTTTGTAACAGTACTGAATATGGGACTGAGTAGGTTAAAGAACGACTGTGATGATATACGAGACACCATCTAGATGAAGAATGACTAAATGATTTCGACACACTACTGAGGCCTGAGTAACACATGGCATAAACTGAACTTCACATACCATTTAGAGTGTAACATTTGTCATGAGAACTGAGCATACTGGGAAACATGAATACGTGTGTCATGAGCTGCATGACTTGAGTTTGGAATTTCTTAACTTATGGAACCTGATTCATACTACAGAGTGAACTGGAACTCCTTATACTATGAACTATAAGCATGCATGGTCTTCTACCATGTACTATACTGCCATCTCCCCCTTATCTTAAAGTTATCGTTCTATATTCGTGGG
Source organism: Capsicum pubescens (assembly GCA_030864215.1). Lineage (NCBI taxonomy): Eukaryota > Viridiplantae > Streptophyta > Magnoliopsida > Solanales > Solanaceae > Capsicum > Capsicum pubescens. Next base: position 118,130,547 of record CM061540.1, on the reverse strand, counting down.
TCACTAAATCAATAACCCTACTGTTGTTTCAGGGTTTAACCTTAGTATGGACTACTATGTAAGAAATTACAAAAGATAGAGAAGTTCATGGATCTAATAAGGCATAAACAAATAAGTAGGAGATTTGTAACTTACAAGTGACCACATCAGGAGGACTTTCCTGATCTTATCAGGACTGAAGTGCATAAAATCTGTTTAGGTGTTGCCCACTGGTGGCACTGGAAGTGGCACCTTGTTGATTTGGGCGACCTGACTGAGCTGAAGGACAACTATACTGACCCTAAGAACCTGACTAAGGATAATCTCTGACTCTGTGGGCTTGCTTGCCACACCCGAAACAAATATTACTGCCAGCTATACATACACCCTTATGATTCTTACCACGCTCTCTACAAAATGGATTAGTATGACCATTGCTTACGCTATCCTGGGTCATCGGTACACTTGCTGAAGACGGAGCTGGTCTGAAGACTTTGGATGAAACTGGGAATGGTTACCCCCATCGAACTTAGGCTGACTAAAATTAAAGCTACTTATTCTAGCCCTCTTATTCTCTCTTTCTTTCTCCTAAAGTTTCTACTTTTCAATCTGTTGAGCATGGACCATAAGCCTAGATATGTCCATATCTTTAATTAACATCGATGTTCTGCACTTCTTAAGCACACTATCTGACACCCCAGATATGAACTTGCTCATTCTAGACCTATTGTCTACTACTACATGGGGAGCATACCTGGCTAACTGAGTAAACTTGAGGGAATACTATTTTATGCTCATACTGAGATTGATGAACTCTAACACTTTGGCTTCTCTCAGCTTTAAGGTAATGAATCTGCCTAGAAAGGCAGTAGCAAACTCTTCCCACGATATGGGCTCTGCATGTATACCTTTGTCTACCTTCCACTGCTTAAACCACGTATGGGGTACATTTTATAGCTGATAGGCGGCTAACTCAACACTCTAACTGGAAGTCACTCCCATGATATTTGTGACTTTTTAAACCTGATAGAGGAACTCCTGTGGATCCTCTTCTAACTTAGATCCCGTAAAGGAAGGAGGATTCATTCGGGTAAAGTCCTGAATTCTTGTTGCAGCCATATAGGCCATTGGGTTGGTCGGAACAGTAGCTGGCCGTTCATTCTGAGCTACGATTGAATTGGCTAGAGTAGTGAATACAGCTTTGAATTTTGTGTGAGAGACGTGTTCGTCCAGGGGATCTGCCTGAATGGGATGAGGGGCTGACTGGTTTTCGGTTCTTCTTTTGTTAGTCCTTTTAGGAGGCATGTTCTTTAAATGAAAGGAAGAAGCGGATTAGATGGAGAGTTTAAATTGAGCTCATGCTCACTCTCATGACATGAATACTAAAAGAAGGGAAACTTTTCCTAAAACATCTCATAGACTCCTGTCCATAAGTGTGGCACGCTACACACCCATGCACAAGACTCTACGAGATGTGGTTTTTTAAACTCCCTAGGACACTGTTGAACCTTAGGCTCTGATACCAAGTTTATAACTACTCGAGACTACCCCTAGTCATCACACGGTGCTTGCGACCCCGAACGACCACAAGCTAACCCATGAATGATATCAGATTTTAGCACTGAACAATAATACTGAAATAATTGCAGAATAATAGGCTAAAATGCCATAAGGTTCAAAATATCTAACTACTGATAATGAATAATAACATCTGAATCTGAAATACTGTTTAAAAATCTAGTCTGAAAAGTATCTAACTGAAACTGTCTAAAGTGAAATTGATGGGACAATCCCCCAACTAACTCTATCTACTAAAATACTGCTAAGTTAAAGTACAAAAATAAAAGCATATCCTCAATATATGAGGACTCACTGCTAAATCTGCTATTGTTGGCTGAATCTGGCTAAGCGAGGTCAGGAACCTAAGCATTCGAACCTATGATATGAAACATCATAGCGCAAGAAATGGGTATACAATCAGTACGTGGGAATGTACTGGTATGCTAAATGAGGTAAGGCTGAATGCATGGGTTCATATGCATGAACAATAACTAACTAAATAATATGCAAGAGATGGATTAGCATACATGAAAGATCTATAACTACTTAACATACTGTGCATACTGTAACTGAGTATACTAGAACTGAATCTAATAACTGATAACTGAATCTACTGATAATCTGAGATCACTGATAATCTGAATTACTGATAACTGAGTGACTATATCTGACAGTCCTGATTCTATAGAACTGAACTGAGTTCTATTCTAAAGACTGAGACTAAAACTGAAATTATAGGATGTAATCATCTAACCAATATGCTCCAATCTAAACTAATAGGGGTCCAACATGTAACCACAATTATAAGGGTGCCAGTACCGTTCCATGGGTAAAGACAAGCTGAAGAGTAACCCTCTACTGGTAGGTTCCCTAAACGAGAATGGCGGTACCTTCTACTGGCAGGTTGAACACCTCATCAACCCTCAACTGGCAGGTTTTATGTCTCAACCTACGCTAACTACGTAGTTCTAGAATACAAAGATTACTTCTAAGGATCACACCCTCTGCTGACAAGTGAGCCCCCATCCTTGGGGTCACTCGGTGTTGAATCCTACTCCCAATTGAAAGATACTAAACTGTTATATTGAACTGAACTGGACTGATACTGAGATTACTGAGTTTTTCTAAGTTCTGTAACTGACTGAATTCTACGGAGTTCTGTAATGAACTGAGAGTACTATTGATTATGACATGACTGATACTATTCTGTCACTGACACTGGCTCTAGTTAAACAGCTAAATTATCGGGTATTAAATACCCCCAGGACTCGATAACATAAAAAGTAAAGCAAAGCATAATCTTGAATAACGTAACAATGTTCACTTGGGTATAATTCATTCACAGAGACATTTCATCAACCACTTGTGATGCATTAACTTGTACATGGATGAGGAATACATATTAGCATGCTATAATGGCATTATTTCATTCTTATAGACAATCAAACACATAAGAAGCATACTTGGTTCATTAAATCATAAATACTTAGAGTTAACATGGTTACAACAATCAACTTGCAAATTGAAGGGTTTATCATGTATATCATATAATTCAACACATACTAGAATTAATTCTTGGAACTTGTAATCTAAATCATGGATTAAAACTCAAACAACATCATGAACATGAATTCAATTTAATTCAAACATGGAAATCATAAATCATAAATCTTGTATCTTGAAAAAGGATTCTTGGGCTCCATGGAAGATAAGGATCCATGGATGAACATCTAACATACCTTAATTCGTGATATTCTTGAAGTTCTTAGAGAGATTCTTGGGTGATCCTTGAGAGCTAGGGTTTGTTTTCTTGAGAGAGAACTACCTTTTGAGTGTGGGGAAAAATGAATAATGAAGGATTTTACACATTTTTAAGGCTTAAATCCCACATCTGGACAGAATAAAATCATGGAAAAAGACTGTTTTATCCCTGGGTACAACTTTAATTTTTTGTGAAATTTTCCCGATATGGACCTCTGGTGTGATGCGGTGCTATCGTGCCGTGTCACTGGAAATTGACGACTGGTAAATTGTACGGTGGCGCGATGCGGTGGTATCGTGTTGCCACTTTGTTTGTGAACTTGGAGTGCACCGTGTTGTGGTGGAATCGCGTTGATACACTGGAAATTGACAATTGTGAACTGGGTCTATAGCGCGACGTGCTAATATCGTGGAACAACACTGAAAATTGACAACTGCTATTTTGACACACTCCGCAATGCGCTACTGGCCTGAATGATGATGTATAACGACTGAAACTTAAAATCTCCATAATTTCTTACCCGGTTGTTGGATTTAGGCGAATTTTATATCGTTGGAAAGCTAATTGAATTTCCTATGCAATGGCAGGATCTAATCTGAAAATTACTGAGTATTCTAAAAATTTTATTTAGGATAACCCATGTATTGAGGGTTTATCTAGGTTAGGGAAATTGGGGGTATTACATTAGGTTTCTAAGAGTTGAACACCGACATGGTACTGAGTCGATAACTAAAACATAGGTTGATTTGGACTCATGGACATATGTTCTAGCATGGGAATAGTTGTGTGACATGAAATAGACAAAAGTTCTTAATCATGGGAAACTATTACCTTGAGTTGAGATTGATTTCAAAGGGAAAAGGTTGGGGTACTTGGTCATTATGTCTGTCTCTGCTTCCCAAGCTCCCTCAACCAGCTGATTTTGTCGAAGAACCTTTAATAATGTGACCTCTTTATTTCTCAACCTATAAACCTGGCTGTCAAGGATTTCAATAGTAACCTCTTAGTAGGAGTGACTATCTTTCACTCCTACACTTTCTAAGGACACAACCAATGCGAGATCACCAATGCACCTTTTTAGCAAGGAATTATGAAAGACTGGATGCACTGCTGCTATGTTCGCCGAGAAATCTATCTCATAGGCTACTTTGCAAAAATAACCTATAATCTTATAAGGAACAATAAAGAGAGGATTGAGCTTTCATTTATTCCCAAACATTTTCACCCCGTTTATAGGTAAGAATTCAAGTAGATAAAATCTCCAATGGGAAACTCAAGTTCTCTCCTCTTCATATCTCTAGAGGACTTCTAACGACTTTAAGTTGTTCTCAACCTCTCTCTCATCAGCTAAACTTTCTCCATAGCCTCATAGACTGAGTCTGGCCCTGTCAATATAGCTTCACTATCTTTGAATCAACTAATAGAAGATATACACCTCCTTCTATAAAGTTCCTCAAATAGGGTCATATGAATAGTAGAGTGATAGTTATTATTATATGCAAACTCTATCAAAGGTAGATAATCATCCCATCTACCATTTAAATCAATCACACAAGCTCTCAATATGTCCTATAAGGCCTGAATGATCCTCTTTACTTAACCATCTATCTATGGGTAAAATTTTATACTGGGATGAACTTGGCTACCAAGACCTTTTTTGAAATGCCTTCTAAAATGAGAGGTAAAATAGTACCTCTACCTAAAATGATAGTCAAAAGGACTCCCTTCAATATGAACAACTCCTTCAAGTAGAGTTTAGCAAATTCCTCGACTGAATCTGAAGTGATAACCAGTAGAAAATGGGATGACTTAGTCATCCTATCCACAATAACCCAAATAAAATCATGTTGTTGACTAGTACGAGGAAACCCTTTAATGAAGTCCATGTTCACTACTTCCTACATTCAAGTAGAAATATTGATTTCTTAAAATGTTCCACTAGATCTCTGATGCTTAACCTTAACCTACTAGCAATTCGGGAACTTAGCCACAAATTTTGCAATATCCTTCTTCATACTATTTTACAAATAGATTTCCCATAAATCATGATACATCTTAGTAGCTCTTAGGTGGATAGAATAATGAGAACCATGAGCCTCCTCTAATATCCATTGTCTTAATTTATCTGGATCTAAAACACAAAATCTACCCTAATAGCGAAAAACACTATCTCACCCTTGGGAGAAAATCTCAACCTTTTGACTTTGGACCATTACTTTTAATGTAAGCAAAATAGGATCAATATCTTTCCTTTCCTTAACCTTGACTACCAATGAGGATTCCTAACTATTCTGGACCAAGATGCTACATTCAGTTGAGTCAACTAATCAAACTCCTAGTCTATCCAATCTATGAATCTCGCGAGCTATTTATTTCTTATCATCCTCTACATAAGCAACACTCCCATATATAATCTACTAAGAGTGTCGGTCACCACATTGGCCTTACCCGAATGCTACAAACACTCATATCATAAACCTTTAACAACTCTAGCCATCTTCTTTGATGGAGATTTAAATCTTTCTGACTGGATACATACTGAAGACTCTTTTGATCGGTTAACACATCAACATGAACCCCTATAGAGGAAATGACTCTAAGTCTTTAAGGAAAAAATAATTGATGATAACTCCATATCATGATTGGGTTAATTCTTCTTATAAGGCTTGAACTATCTAGAGGCATATGCTATAATTTTTCCCTGCTACATTAACACATAACCAAGTCCAACCCTAAAAATATCACAATAAACCACAAAACTATTTGAGCCCTCGGGCAGAGATAAAATCAAAAAGAGAGTGAGTTAAGTCTTCAACTCCTGAAAATTTCTCTCACAAAAATAATACCACTAAAATTTGACTTTTTTAGTCAACTTGTACATAGGATATGAAATATAGGAAAATCCCTCGACAAACCATTTATTGTAGCCAGCTAAGCCCACCAAACTTTTGATATTTGTTGGAGGGATGGGTTCAGGTCAATTTTTCACTGCTTTAGTCTTTTAAGATCAAACCAAATGTCCAAAAATAGTATTACCAAGGAAATTTACTAATATCAACTAGGATTCTCACTTGCTAAATTTGGAAAATAGCTAGAGATCTTAAGAGTCTGTAAGACAATTCTAAGATGATTTGTGTTTTCATCCTTGCCCTAATAATAAATGAGGATGTTGTCTATGAAAACTATAACAAACATGTCCAATTACTACTTGAACACCCTATTCATCGGGTCCATAAAAGTTGCATGAGCATTCATTAGTCCAAAAAATATTACAACAAATTCGAAGTTACTATATTGAGTTATGAAGGTTGCCTTAGGAATGCAACATTCTATGACTCTAAGCTAATGATAGCCTAATCTTAGGTCTATCTTAGAGAAGAAACTTGCACCCTGAAAGTGGTCGAATAAGTCATCAACTTGGGGATTGGATACTTATTTTTTACCGTGGCCTTGTTCAACTAACGATAGTCGATGCACATTCTGAGAGAACCATTTTCTTGCACATGAAAGAAAATAGAGCACCCCACAGAGAGACGTTGGACCTTATAAACCCTTGTATAAGAGGTCTTTAAATTGTTCCTTCGACTCTTTAAGCTAGACTGAAGCCATTCCGTAAGGTGGAACTAAAATAGGTTGGGTATTTAGAAGGAGATCTATTCTGAGGTCAATTTCTTATTTAAGAGAAACTACGAGTAGATCTTTTAGAAATTCATTTACCACTAGAACTGACCCAAGAGTTGGGGTTTTGGATTTTAAATCCTTAACCCTAAAAAGATGATAGATGCACCCCTTGGAGATCAACTTTTTAGCCTTAAGGTAAGTGACAAATTGACCCATAGGCACTAAGGTACCACCCTTTCACTCTAGAACTAGTTCATTTGAAAATTAAAATTGGAAGACTTTCTTCCTACAATCTATCGAGGTATGGAAAGAGTGTAGTCAATCCATACCAAAAATGACATCAAAATCTACCATGTCTAATTATATGATATCAACTGAGGTGACTTTCTGGGAAACTATAACTGGGCAATTTCTATATACCATCTAGCTATGATTGAGTTACCAACTAAAGTAGAGACTGTGAAAGGTTTTGAAAAGATTTTGGGATTAATACCAAATTCTACTGATATGTTGGGAGTTATGAAGGAAATTATGGCTCCAAGATATAATAATGCATAAAAATGAATATGGAAAACTTGTAATGTACTCGTGACTACATCAGGAGTACACTCCTACTCTTGTCGGGTCTAAAGAGCATAGAACATGTTTTGACATTGTCCACTAGTTGTACTAGATGAGGCACCCTACTACGTTGGCGACCTATAGGAGCTGCTAAAGAATTAGATGGGCTTTGCTAACAGGCATCATTACCTTTCTGGAAAGACACTGGATATTCCCTAAGTCTGTGGCTCAGCTTGCCACACCTAAAGAATCATCGTTGCTATCCATAAACTAATCCTTGTGGTTACTACCAAATTTCTTACATACCAAGTTGGTATGAGCACTTCTCTGACTACCCTTAGACTTATATCCTGGTGACCTATCTTGTTGATCTTGCCTAAACTTTGGTATAGGGAAACTACCAAAAGATGGGGATGGAGCTGAAGATTTTTGGCAATTTTAAGAACGGTTTCCACCATCTAATCGTTGTTGAGAGAAATTAAAGCTACTTGTTCTGACCCTCTTACTCTCTCTTTTCTTTTTCTTAACTTTCTCATTCTCTATCTATTGATCATGAAAAATTAGCTTGGACATGTCCATCTCCTTCACCAATATGGTAGTCTTGCACTCTTTGTCCACATCCTTAGAAATACTAGACACAAATTAGCTTATGCAGGCTCTAGAATCAGTAACTATAATCAAAGCATACATCGCCTATTGAGTAAACTTAAGGGAAAACTCATTCATACTCATACTACCCTATTTTAGGTTTATGACCTCCTGCACCTTGGCCTCCGTTAATTTAAGAAGGAAAAACCTATCCCAAAATGCAACCACAAACTTATCCTATTTCATGAGTTTTGCATTTGTACTCCTATCCTTCTTTCACTACTTATACCATGTGTGAGCTAATCCTTCCAGCTAATAGGCAACCAAGTTGGTAATCCAGTTGAGGTAGCACCCATAATTTTTGTAACCTTCTAAATAATGCTTGTAAACTTCTGTGTATCCTCTTCAGACTTGGATCCAAAGAATATTGGGGATTTATTCGAGTAAAGTCTCGGACTCTAGCTACTATCGATTCACTGTTGGGTTGGTCGATGCCACGATATATTAGTTAATCTAGGTGGTCACAGACTAGGCTAAGGTTGTAAAGGCAACCCTAAATTCTACATGGGATACTTATTCATTGATAGGGTTTTATAAAGTTGATGTTGTTTACTGATTCTCTAACCCGCTCTAATTTCCACTTCTCCTTCCATTATTCCTTTTTGGAGACATATTCTATAAATGTGTAGAGAATGATTTAGAAGAAGGTTTTAATAAGACTCATATTCTATCACATGATATGAGCATAAAAGAACTAAAACATTTCCTGAAACATCTCATAGCCTCTCACTAATAAGTTTGGCATACTTTATACCCATGAATAACACTCTCAGCATGGCTTTTAGACACTCTAGGACACTTTAAACCTTTTGTGTTGATACCAAGTTTGTTATGATCCAAGACTAACCCCTAGTCTTACACACTTATGCAAAAGCTGAACTGAATAATATAATAAATATTTAATAAATTAGTTCATCAATAACCAAATCTGACATCACAAGATGAACATCTAACAATAAGTCTAAAAAGCCTCTAATAAGATAAGTTATTGGGACAAGACCCCAACTGACTCTAACTGTCTAAAAAATGGGAACGACAAAGACAAAAAAAAATAAAATGCTAACTCTAATCCTTGAAAGATAAGGATTCATAAAAACTATGGTTGTTGATATGGGAAGATAATCATACTAGCCATGATCCAGATACTAAGCTTCAAGAGCTATATTATAAGACAATATAGCCCAAGAGAAAGTATGCGATCAGTACTTTGAATGTACTAAGTATGTGAGATGGGAAATAATTGATATAAGGTTAATGTGGTGTATATAACATGATAAACTAATGTAATACCAATTAATAAATATATTGCATAATGAATTGAATAACTAAATACAAGTTCATGCAAGAATCTGAATCTGAACTGCAAATTGTGGAGTGTGGAATCTACTAATAATCGACATACCACAATCTAATCTAACTGAGGCTTAACTTGTAACCCCAGCTGGAAGGATGTTCAGTACTTTGCCAAGGGCACAAACATTGACTGGCGTTGATCTAGTAACTGATGTCCAAAAGGGATAAAGTGTCAAGCCTGCTCTGATGGGTGATCCTTTAGAACCTCGGTGGAGCCATAATTCTAGGATATAGGGACCTCTACTAAAGGTCTCAGCCTAACTGGTGGATGAGCCTTGATCCCTGTGTGTGTTGGTACTATGTACTCCCAACTGAATGACACTGAAAGTTAAAATACCTAATGCTAATAATAATCTAAATAATGAAATAAATCCACTATATGAAAGCATTCAAAACATATAAACTAGGAATATAGAATTTAAAATAATATGCATAAAATCCTAGGTCATCAGGTGTTGAAGAATGCAACTATTATGTCAATTTCATAAAATAAATGAATTTACAAAAGCCAATGACTCAGGTCCAATAATCATGGATTTTACAATGTAACTAGGGTTGGGATTATGTCAAAATATTAACACTGAAATTTATTCTAAAACGAGTATTATAACTCACTAACACCAAAGGACTAAGATATTAATGAATTTACCAATATCCATAAACCCTAAATTGTGACAAAGGGATTGTACTGAAGAATTGGGTTAACTTTAGTACTCAATGGGTGAAAGGGAACCCATTGATAAATTCCCACATACCTGGCAATGAGAACTCTAAATAATTCTTTAGAGTTGGATGCCTAAGAAAGATGAACCCTAGCTCTACCTTGGGAAAAAAGAATTGCCTCTACTCTTTTGAAACTAAGTATCATATATTATTCTACATAATGAGAGCTTAGTGTCATATTAACCCCAATAATGACCCTTGATATTCCTAAAACGATTTTTTTTGGTTTTAAAAGAGTGGGGATTGACTGATGTGCCTCTTAAAATTTCATAACTAAAAACTATTGGGAGGGACGTACGAGACCTTCCACGATTATGGGACTAACCTATAATTGTGGGTTGCACTCATTGTTGGGAGATGGATGAGATCTATCTAAACATAACTGAATGAGCCTTGTTACAATCATAAGATTTACTTATGATTGTACCTTGCTTCGTATTTTGCTGGTTACATCAAGAGCATCCGTAGGACTCACGATCATGCCTGGGGATCATGGTTTCAAAGAATGATCATAATTACCTCTCATAAAATTTAGATGTTGGAGATGTCTCAATCAGACAAGACCATTGTATGGTCGTACAACATAACCAGAATCGTGGTTTGGCTTGTGGTATCTCACTACAGAGCAGTACTTTACTAAAAGAGACCATAACTTTTTACTCCAAAGTTAGATTAAAGCAAAATAGGTTGTTCTAGAAAAATAATTCAAATATTTATTATTTGGTGGTTCTGGGACTCAAATATTCATAAAAATCTTTAAGTTATTGTCGTCTAATATTGATCACTCCTTTAGGGATCGATCGGTAAGGGTGGTTTTGGATTGGCAAGGGCTGGGGGGTATGGGGGCCTTGGAACATGGACAAATCCCTTTTCATGTTGTTAAATCTTAGTGATTTACCCTACCTATAATTTAAGCATGGTTCTAGCCTAGTCTTTGATTTTTGGGAACGTTACAATATCTCTTCTTTAGGGTCATTCATCCCCAAATGGCAACTGACTAAGAAGGAAGGTTAGAGGAAAGGATTTGTAATTCCCTCATTTTTCTCACCACTTCTCCTGATATTATTGGAACCTTTTTACACTATCTGTACCTAAAATTTCTACACTGAGTTACTAAGATTTGAACACTAACATGGTATAGAGTTGGTAACTAAAACATGGAATGAATCATACCTATGGATACATGTTATGGCGTAAGAATAGCTAGGTGACATGAAATAGAAAAAAAAAATTAATTAATGGAAAACTATTACCTCAATCTTGGACTAAGTTTGAAGGTAAAAAAGTGGAGGGTAATTGGTCATCATGTCTGCCTCTGCTTCCTAAATAGCTACATCAACCGACTGATTTTGCTAAAGAACCTTTACCAATGCGACCTCTTTATTCCTCAACCTACGAACCTGACGGTCAAGGATTTCAATAGAAACTTCTTCGTAAGAGAAACTTTCTTTCATGCCCACACTTTCTAAGGGAAATAGATATGAGATCACCAATGAACTTATTTTGTAGGGAAACATGAAAGACTGGATACGCTACTGCCAAATCTATTAGAAAATCTAAATCATAGGCTACTTTACCAAAATGACCTACAATCTCATAAGGACCAATAAAGCATGGACTAATTTCTCCTTGCTTCCCAAACCTATTTTTCCCTTTCATGGGTGAAACTTTCAGATAGATAAAATCACCAATGGCAAACTCAAGTTCTCTCCTCCTCATATTTTTTTAGAACTTCTAACTACATTGAGTCGTTCTTAACCTTTCTCCAATCAGTAGAACTTTCTCCATAGCCTCATGGATTGAGTATGGCCCTATTAATGTTGCTTCATTAACTTCAAACCAAAAAATATAATATATATACCTCTTTCCATAAAGTGCCCCAAATAGGACCATCTGAATAGTAGAGTAATAGTTTTTACTATACGCAAAATTGAACAAAGGTAGACGATCATCCCAACTACCTTTAAAATCAATCACATAAGATCTTAACATGTCTTCTAAGTTTTAAATGGTCCTCTTTTCCTTACCATTAGTATTTGGGTAGTTGTACTAAGATTAACTTGGGTACCAAGACCCTTCTGCAATGCCTTCCAAAATTGAGAGGTTAACTAAATACCTCTATATGAAATAATAGTCAAAGGGACTCTAGGCAATCTAACCAAATTCTTCAGGTATAGTTTAGCATAGTCCTCAACTGAGTGTGAAGTGTTAAATGGCAAAAAAACAAGATAACTTAGTCATCTTGCCTGTAATAACCCAAATAGGATTATGTTATTTATGAGTACAAAGAAACCCTATAGAGAAGTCCATGTTCACTACCTCTGACTTCCAAGTAGGAATACAAATGTCATGAAGTATTCTACCAGGTCTATGGTGCTCAACCCTAGACTACTGGCAATTTAGGCACTGAGCCACAAATTTTGCGATATCCTTCTTCATACCATTCCACCAATAGACTTTCCATAAATCACGGTACATCTTCATGTCTCCTGGGTGAATAGAATATCGAGAAACATGAGCACTGTCTTAATTCATATATATTCATACCATAAAGTCTGCCTTAATAGCGAAGAACACCCTCTCCCCCTTAGTAAAAAACCATAATTTTTTAAATTTGGACAGTTGCTTTAAATTTAAGCAAAATTGGATCACGGTTTTATTTCCCTTAACCTCGGCCACCAATGAGGATTCTTGTAATAAACCTACAAATATTTTTTGCATTTCCTTCCTTTTGTCATTTAGAGCTTTCCTATAGCTGCCCTAAGTCATTTATGACTTGTTGGAGCTGATAGCTCAGTTACTGGGCAATTTGTCTGGATTTAGAGCCAATTCCTTATTTTGAAGTCTTTACTAGTAAGAAATATCTATCGAGGTATTTCGGACTTATTTTGGTCTATTAGATGGACATAAAAATGGTCCTTGGGTGTGGGTTCACATTTCATCGAAATGACTCTAAATGAAATTTTAATGGTGTCATTGAGCCTGAAATATTGAATTTGATAGAATAGAATAGTTCATTTGCATTCATGATATTTTGAATAAATATTGATGGGTTGATGAAAACTTGGAAAAAAACAAGTTCAGCTGGTGCAACCGTATGGTCGTTTAAGTGGTGGTCTCTTTAGAGAACAAAGTGTCACTTTAGTGGCCAAGCTGGTCCCCCACCTTGTGACTAAATTAGATGCATGACTGCTTTAGCAGACATCGCATAAGCAATGTGTTGCCCTCTAAATCCTAGGTAAGATAGGCATGAGTCGCTTAAGCGACCATATACCGCTTTAGCAGCGAATTCTTAAGCGTTCAAGTAACCGCTTAAGTAGTAACCGTAGGGTCACTTTTGCATTCAAGTAACCACTTAAGTAGTAATTTCAAGGGCACTTTTTTCAACACTCCCCCAATTTTCTCTTATTTTATCCAAGTCCCAAGATCGTTAAAATCCTTCATTGTTTAAAAAATCGGGAGCTTGATCCTTGGGTGATCGTAGAGTGTTAAATAGATCGAGAAAGTTGTTTCCTCATCTTAATCCTTGTAAGTTTCTATTTAATTCTTGATATAATTCTCCAATTTAGTCATAAATTACTAGCTTCTCGATGGGTTAAATTAAGTGGCGTTCGTGTTCAAAATTTACTTATTCTTGAGGGAAAAGTATCATTGAGCATAGAGGGACGTATTGACGGCTTTGAAATTATGATTTCGTAATCGAGCCCCACATGAGATTTTGACTCAATTTTTTATCCAAAACATAAAAATGCAATATGGATATTATTATTCTCGTATTAATGTATAGATAACTATTTTGGTAGCCTGGCATTATGTAGAGGCTTCTCAAAAGGGGAAATCTCCCATTAAGAGAACTTTATCAGGCATTTTTCAGTGTCCAGGTACGATATCCTTACTCTCCTCTTAGATTGAGCTTAATTATAGAATCAGCATAATAATATGCTAGTTTTGGGTAGCAAAATTTGGATTATTTAGCTCGTTAGTGAATCGTAATTAAGTGAATTGGACTTAACCACTTATTCCTTGGGTTGAATTTCCACCTTAGGACTTAATGAGACTTATGTAGTACTTGGTAGTAGGATTTGGGAACCTTATTCTAGATCGAGTATAAATTACCTTAGAAAGGACCTTCAGGGTTAGAAGTGGGCCCCTCTAGCCCATTTTAGGTCAAGATTACATTAGCTCCTTGTAAACTCTATAGGCCTTCTCCTGTTAACCTATCTATATTCTTGATCCCAAGGAGGATTTAGACATATTCAAACTTGTTCTAAGGTTGTACTTGGAATTTATTAAGACTGGTTTGAGTCAAGCAGTTATGATATTAAGAACGATTCTAGTCCGGCATCTATGACGATATTACTTTTGATTTGAGTTATGTATTCATGATATTATTTTTTATTCAAGTCTCGTATGTGAGATAATATTTTTTGTTCGAGTCTGGCATTAAGGGATACCTATGATGGGAACTTGTTCGGGTCTGGTGTTTATGATATGGAAAGATCCACAGTTACAATCTCAAGGTTCAGATATTTTATGAGTTTTAGATTGGTATTTCCTTCTTGATTTCATCCATTAGGCTTAAGGGGGCCTGGCTAGATTATTTATGTTTGTTTACTCCTCCTGGGCTTATGGGGGCCTAGTTCGACTGTAGTAGTCATGTTATTATCTATAGTATTTACTCGGGTATTTATTATTAGTATTTGGAGCACTATTTTGGGTTCGCCTTTTTCCCTAACTTAGTTTATTATCTTAAATATTATTATACTTATATTATGATTTAGCTCAGTCGGCGATCATGCCTACTGAATACCCTTTACTTTGGTACACATACTACACTTTTTCACCTTTTTCTTATGCAGATTTGAGTACTAGTGCCACCATTGATGTTGTATTAGTGAAGGTTTGATTTGGATATAGGGTGAGCTTTCAGAGCCAGAGCTAACTTTATCCTATTCTTATATTTTTGGATGGTCTTTTTATTCAAGTCGATTGTACATTTGACGCTTATAGTACTCTTATTCTTTTTGTAGAGGATCTTGTACAGACCTTACTAGGCCATGGTATGTTTTACTCTTTCTCATTATTATTGATCAATGCCAAAACTACACCTCTGATTGAGGATAAAGTGGTCGCTATCAAGTATAATAACCCAACTAGGTTGGGGTCGAACCCACAGGGAAGACTTGATTTTAAACCCCAATTTTATTTCTTTTCACTTGAATAATATTTTAATCTTATAATTACTAATTTTTTAACAATTTAACCTTCAAAACAACTCTGATTCTTGATTTAACCCAAATTTTAAAGATTTTACCCGATAAAGTTTTAAAATGGTTTTTCTTCGATTTGAACCTCGTTTTTTACTCAATTTGACTTGGGTTTTCAGCTGTAGGTTTCTAAAAATATTGAAAATATATTTTTGAAGTAAAATTATGATTTTGCCCTTCTTTTTCGAAAACACATTCTGAGGATCTATTTTGACCTCGAACCAAAAATCGTCAACATGGGTATCATTAGCTTTGTTTTGATGTGTAGATCTCATATTTGGTATTTTTAGTTGTTTGTAAGGAGTAAGTCTTTAGGAGTAAAGTCTTGGTTGTATTATTTTGGCTTTTGAGGTAGGTTATGGCTTAACTCTTTCAGACTGGGTTGGGTAGTAAATGATGCTACAAAATGCATGTTAAGAGTGGGAACTAATCAAGAAAAAAATGTATATCTATGTGGTGTTCCCTTGTGGGGCCCTATATATGATGTAATAATAAAAATTAAGATAGTATGTGATATGTATGACCGTGTGGTGTCCTATGTGATATTGATAGCCTTGAATACATGTAAAATAATTGTATTGTGTTGTTAAAATGCTTAATATGGTACCATTGGTGTATTGTGATTATATTCATTCTTTATTGGCATATGATACGTGGAAATTCATGGATGAAATAAAAATAATGAGTGGATATTGGCTCACGTGGTTGTGGAAATGTATCATTATGGTTGGTTGTGGAAATACATTATGTGGTTGGTTGTGGAAATACTTATTATGATTGATTGTAAGCATTACATCCTCATATCATACTCATTCATGAAACATTGATACCACCGTGGAAACACCTGAGTAACACTGGTAACACCTCCCCGAGGGATATGCCGAGGAGGAGATATTGTAACACCTTATAGTACCTTTTTCAAACGATATGTCAAAAAGGAGATATGAGATATGTGGATTATATGTGGGTTGATGAACCCCTCATGGCTCCTGCGTTGGGAGGCTTGCCTCCGTAGGTGTATACGGGGATTGTGCGATGATTTTGGAGGTTGTGCAATGACCTCATACATCATCACTATCATCATCATCATCATATACATTGTACTTGACTTACTGTGTCTATGTTGTGCTTGTATTAGCATATTAACTTGTCATCTATCTATTTGTTCTACATCATCACTATCATTATCATCATATACATTGCACTTGACTTATTGTGTTTATGTTGTGCTTGTATTGGCATATTAACTTGTCATCTATCTATTTGTTCTATATCTTGACTTGTTAATGTCTAATTATTCTATCTTTCTTTATTTGTAGTTGATGATCTTGATTATACATGTTCCTCTTTTGTTCTACTTGTATGTGATATTATGTATATTTGTATCCCTATCTAGTGTGTTGTTGTATTATGTGTGAATATTATAGAACTGTTAGTGCAATAGGTGTGGGATATCATTGTGGGACATTTTCTTATTGCAAGTGACATGCCCTTAGTGTATATTTTGTATATTTTATTTACAACTTTGCTTGGTCGTCCTATGATACCTATTGAGTACAAGTAGATTATACTCATGCCTACTGTGCCCTTTCGGTATAGGTCCTAGCTCGAGTACGCCTTGGCTTACTTGACTTGAGCGATTATTGGAGCTTCTTAGATAGCGGTTGCACATCCATGCGTTCGAAGTTCACCTCTATCTTTCTATAGTAGTTATGTCTTTATTAGTTTTCGGAGATAGATGTTTACCTTGTGTGGATATTTCTGATGTATTTGACTTATGATTTGTATTAGTAGTTCTTAAACTATTAACAGCTTGTTTTGGGAATGTATGGTATTTGGATATGTTCTTTCTGCACTGGTATAATTACTTGTATGGTTGGGCTTTGTTCTAGAAGCCTTACCTTGAGGTATTTTTGTCCTTTTTTTCTCTTTTTGTATCAGTTTGGGTGATAGGCTTACTTGTCAAGGTACGCCGCGACAAGTGTCATTATGACCCTCATTTATGGGTCGTGACAGTAACTAGTATATGTACCCGCGGGATGCGCGGATAATAATGAAATATTATTTTAATTATTTTATATTTCAATCATATTACCTTAAAAAATCAACTATCATATTATTTCTCAATAAAATATGAAAATAAAATAATTGTTTTCTACTCCCCACCCACCTCCACCTACAAAACCCACCCGCACCCCTTTTAAAATTTTTTTTTAAAAAAAAATTCTATCCCCTCTCCACGCCTCCACCCCACCTACCCCAATCCCCCACCTCTAACCAAATCCATACGGAAAAAATAATAATGTAATTATTAAAAAAAAGTTATGTTTCATAATTTTATTTATTATATTAGTTATAATTTAAAATTTTCACATTGTTAATATTGATTATTTTACCGTGCCACCCCCCGACCCCTTCCCCCTCCTCCTCCACCTATGTACATAATTTATAAATACGTTGTGTATGTTTTTGTATTCTTCATCAAAACAAAAGTTATTTAATTGTTAATTGCTTAATTTTCTTACCTTCATCCGAAATTTTTCTCAACATCAAATTAAATAAATAGATCATAAAAAATACATAAAATAATATGATCACTTGTTTTAATAAAATAATAATGTAAAACTGATAACACAAATTGTCACTTAAAAGAATAAATGCTTGACTAAAATTCTCAATAAAAGGTAATTTTATTTTTATTTATGTAATCGAATGCATTTAATAGTATCAAAAGTCAAACAACAAAAATTAGAATGAAAATTATTACTTACTTGGATTAAGATCCAAATATAATGGAAAAATAATTAATCTGTAATATGATCATCACTGATCTGCATATAAAAATAAAAATATTATAATAAAAGAAGTTTCTAGAAAATGAAGAGTATGAAAAAAATAGTCATAAAATCAATGAAACTAATGATCAATGACAAAAAATAAAAGGGAAGAAAGCTTAATATTATATATAATTGTAATAGTATATATATAAAGGAGATTAAGAAGTTAGAACTCTATTCCAACTCAACTTTCATTCAAATTCAAATAACATATCACTTTATTAAGAGAAGATAAGTTTGTTACTCTTATTTATTTTTTAAATACAATATATATTTTTCTTATAATTTATATATTTGAATTAATAGAATATTTGAAAACAATGAGATTACTCCAAAAATAATTTATAGTTAACAAAAACTAAACAAAAGAGGACTTTGTTGCTCTTTTTTATCCTTCGTTTCTTTTTTCTACGTTTTTCTTTTTCTCTTTTTTCATTTTATCTTCTTGCATTTGTTTGTTAAAAAGTCTTTTTTAAAAAAAAATTAATAAAATTAAAATTAATCTACACAAAATTAATCTACACTTAATTAATCTACACCATTCTCTTATAAAATTAATAATATATATAAATTATTATTGTTATTGTTATTATTATTATTATTAGCATTGTTATTATTATTGCTAATACTACTATAACAACTATTATTATTTTTACCCTACATACTTTGCCAGCGGTACTTCTCCGGCGGCCGACACACTTGCCCGGCGACCAGCATACTTTTGGCGGCAAATTTCAGGGACGGTGTCAATAGTAGGTCAAGGTGATGGCAGCAAAATTTCGGCGACCAATTTCTCCACCAACTTGCTGGAATCCAACAAATCAATCAAGAAAACATCCTTACTTCATATTTTTCGGATCAGGTGCACTCATTTTATTTTGGGTTCGGTCTTGCTAAATATTTGATTTTTGATCTGATTACCTTTTCTGATTATTGTTACCTGATTTACTAGCATATCTATTTATTATGGTAGCATAGTTCCCATTATTGATTGTTGTTTATCAAAACTTGCGTTATATTATTGGTTTTATTGCTTTCTATATAGCACAGATTGTTGTCTGTGTCCTTAGTATATAGTGGCCACAGATTCAAGCTCCTTTACTAATTTCATTATAACCAGTGTGTCCTTTTAGCCTTATCTTTATCCCACTTTGTTATCTTTCTTCTTTTTTCTTTTCATCATTCTTTCCTTATTTGTATAGTGGATGTGATTAGCGATGGTAGACTAGGGTTATGTCATAGGTCGAGGTCAGGCGGGGGTTGGGAGGTGTTGGGTCTGGGTCGGGGTTGGGGGCGTTGGGTCAAGGTCGGGTCTAGGATCGAGTTTGGGGTTAGGGGCAAGGGGTAGTAAGGTTAGGTGGGATAAGGGAGCTTTTAGGTTGCGAGTTCGGTCTTGGAACATAGGAACTTTATAGGGTAAGTCTATAGAGATGGTGAAGATTCTTAGAAAGGGGAGGGTTAGTATAGTTTGTGTCTAGGAAACTAAATGGGTAGTCACTAAGGCAAGAGATGTGAATAAATATAAGTTGTAGTACTCGGGTAGCGTGAGATATTGAAATGGGGTAGGTATCTTAGTAGATGAAGAACTTAGGAAGCATCTGGTAGAGGTTAAGAGAGTTAGTGATAGGTTGATGTCTATTAAGTTGGTCATTAGAGGGTCTACAGTGAACGTAATTAGTGCCTACGCCTCACAAGTAGGTTTGGATGAGGAGGAGAAGAAGGACTTTTGGGTGGTTTTAGATGAGGTGGTGAGTAGCATCCCGAGCATTGAGAAGCTTTTTGTGGGAGGGGATTTCAATGGGCTTATTGGGTCTTTGTCGAGAGTTTATGATGATATGCATGGCAGTTTCAGTTTTGGGGAGAGGAATAAAGGAGTAGCTTCTTTTTTGAATTTTTCTAGGGCTTTTGGGTTATGGATAGCGAATTATAGCTTTCCAAAGAAGGAGGAACACCTTATTACGTTTCGTAATTCAGTTGCCAAGACTCAAATAGACTTTTTACTTCTTAGGAAAGGGGATAGAGCGCTATGTAAAGACTGTAAATTCATACCTATTGAGAATTTTTTGACTCAGCATAGGTTGTTGGTGATGAGCTTTGTTATCAATAAAGGAAAAAAGAAGAGAAGTGTGGAGGCTCGACCCAGGATTAAGTGGGGTAGCTTGACTTTGGCTAGTGCTTTGGAAATGGACAAGAAGTTGAAGAGTAGGGGGCGTAGGAGAGTAGAGAGGGTGTGGATAGTATGTGGAAGACGACTACCAGTTGCATTAGGGAGACCGCTAAAGAGGTGTTGGGTGTCTCGAGAGGCCAATCTGGCAAGCATCGAGGAGACTGGTCGTAGAACGAAGAGGTTAAGATAAAGGTGGAGTCTAAGAAAGTGGCTTATGCTAAGTTGGTTGAGAGCAAGGATGATGAGGAAAGACAAATGAATAAGGAGGAGTATAAGGTAGCTAAAAGAGAGGTTAAGTTAGCGGTTACAGCAGCTAAGACAACAGCTTTTGAGAGCTTGTATGCGGTTTTAGAGGAGAAAGGCAGAGATAAAAAGTTGTATAGGCTTGCCAAGGCCAGGGAGCAGAGGGCTCATGACCTTAACCAAGTGAAATGCATCAAAGGAGAGGATGGTACAGTGTTGGTTGAGGATGCCCTCATTAGGGAGAGGTGGCAGTCCTATTTTCATAAACTTTTGAACGACGAGGGAGAGGTTTCGTGTTTGGGTACTTGGAGAAATCTGAGGAGTGTCGAGGTCGAAGAGGTCAAGGGAGCTATTCGCAGGATGTGATGGGGTATGGTGACGGGTCCAGATGAGATTCCAGTGGATTTTTGGAAGAGCACTAGTGGGGCATGTTTGGAGTGATTGACAAGGTAGTTTAACATTATTTTTAGGGCGACGAAGATGCCTAAAGTGTGGAGGTGGAGTATGATGATTCCAGTGTATAAAAACAAGGAGGACATCCAAAGTTACAACAACTATAGAGGTATTAAGTTGTTGAGTCATACTATGAAGGTTTGGGAAAGGGTGGTAGAGTTGAGGATGAGAAGGATCGTGACAATCTCTGAGAATCAGTTCGATTTCATGCCAGGTCTCTCGATCACTGAGGCCATTCAACTTGTGAGGATATTAGTGGAGTATTTTCGGGAGAGGAAGAAGGACTTGTACATGGTATTTATTGATCTTGAGAAGGAATATGACAGAGTTCCTTGGGAGATTCTAAGGAGGTGCTTGGAGGCTAGAGGAGTGCCCGTGGCGTACACTAGGTTAATTTAGGATATGTATGGTGGTGCGAAGACTCGTGTGAGGATGGTGGGTAGAGATTCAGAGCACTTTCCAGTTTTGATAGGGTTGCACCAAGGATCGACTCTTAGCCCATTTTTATTTGCCTTGGTGATGGATGTTTTGACGCTACATATTCAAGGGGAGGTGCCTTGGTGTATGTTATTTGCAGATGATGTGGTACTGATTGACGAGAATCGGGGTGGAGTTAATGATAAGTTGGAGATTTGGAGACAGACGCTTGAGTCTAAAGGATTTTGATTAAGTAGAACCAAGATGGAGTACTTGGAGTGTAAGTTCAGAGATGTGTCGCAAGAGGCTGGAGTGGTTATGAAGCTGGACTCTTAGGCCATTCAGAAGAGGGAGAGTTTCAAGTATCTGGGCTCTATGATTCAGGGCAATGCTGAGATTGACGAGGATGTCACGCATCGTATTGGGGTAGGGTGGTTAAAATGGAGGCTCGCTTCAGGAGTTCTATATGATAAGAAGGTGCCCCCGAAGCTTAAAGGCAAGTTCTACAGAGTGGTAGTCCGAGATGGCTATGTGGTATGGAGCGGAGTGTTGGTCAGTTAAGAACTCCCACATCCAAAAGTTGAAGATGGCGGAGATGAGAATGTTGCGAAGGATGTGTGGACATACCAGGAAAGATAGGGCGAGAAATGAGATTGTTAGGGAGAAGATGGGAGTTGCCTCAGTGGAGGACAAGATGCGAGAAGTGAGGTTACGTTGGTTCGGGCACGTGATGAGAAGGGGCTCTGATACTCCAGTGATGAGGTGTGCGACACTTGCTATGGATGGTTTTAGATGGGGTAGAGGTAGACCAAAAAAATATTGGAGGGAGGTAATTAGACATGATATAGAGCAGTTATAGTTTACGGAGGACATGGCCCTTGATAAGAAGGTGTGGAGAGCGCAGATTAGGGTAGAGGGTTAGGAGTGGGAGTGCGTCTACAATAGTAGGGGAGCGTTCCTTTGTGTCTGGAGTTTCTTGTTCGTGGTGTTGTGGCTGTAGTATTATCGTGTGGCTATTTTACATATCGTAATAGTTTATGTGCACTTATCTTTTGTGTTTTTTATACTGTTAGTTTATTTTGCGTATCGTACTAGTTTGTATGCATTTATATTTTGTGTTTTTTATATTGTTATCAGTCCTAAGCCGGGGGCCTATCGAAAATTGTCTCTCTACTTCACCTGAGGTAGTGGTATGGTCTGCGTACACTCTATCCTACCCAGACCCTACTATGTGGGAATAGAATAGGCATTAGCAGCAACAGTAGTAGTAGTAGTAGTATGGTATTAATTTTATTATATTTTATTTAATATTTTTTAAAACATTGAAAGAGATAAGTTTAGGAATAGTAAAAGTTTGCTTAGGACTCTACAATATTAAATTCCTAATTTTAAGTTAATGGTAATCTTTTTTAAAAAAAGCCTAATATTTTTAAATTCAAATATCTGTAACATTTTAATTCAAAAATTTTATTACAATGTTATTAACCTTGTCTTAAAACTGTCAAGTCACTTCTTCTTATGGTGTCACTTGGCTTCTTATAGTGCTTCTATATTTTCTTATATATATATATATATATATATATATATATATATATATATATATAAACATATTTATAATTTAATAGTGATGAATGGTATTGACGTATTTGATTATTTTTTATATTAGAATTCGAGTTGCTTATTCATGGGTTTTTAAAGCTAAAATAAGGTCTGGAATTAGAGAATTTGAAAAAACTTGTGCTATGTTTGAAATGTCATTTAGAAAAATTCCAAAGATGTGACTACTAGGAGCCTGTTTGGATAGTATTAAAATCTGGTCAATTCAACTTTCAATTTTTTTTTAACTTTTTTTGGTGTTTGGTAAAATTAAAAAGTGCTTAAATATAGCAAAAAACTTTCTAAAAAAGCAAAAAGTTTAAAGTTGGGTACCCCTAGCTTTTTACTTATTAGACTAAAATTCTTTTAGGTTTGACCAAAACATTTACCTTTTTATTTCTTATATTTTCCTTCAATTTCAACAATATGTAGCCCTTAAATATATTATTTTTATTTCTTTTTCTCTTTAACGCTTCTCTTCATATTTTCCC
Source organism: Capsicum pubescens (assembly GCA_030864215.1). Taxonomy (NCBI): domain Eukaryota; kingdom Viridiplantae; phylum Streptophyta; class Magnoliopsida; order Solanales; family Solanaceae; genus Capsicum; species Capsicum pubescens. Next base: position 118,106,869 of record CM061540.1, on the reverse strand, counting down.
TCCAATTTCCTCTTCATCTTTCTCCTTTGTTTTCACCGAATCCATCATTTCATCAAAAATTTGCTCAAAAGTTTTATTTTAGAATTAAAAATTATAAAGAATTTACCTTATTTATGGCATTAACAACTTTAAGGACATTTAAGTTATTTTGACAACGAAAAGTGTTTAACATCGCTTGTTTATCAAACACATCTATAATTTTTTTTCAGTTTCAGTAATTCTATCCAAACACTTATTTGCTTTCGTTTATAAGCGTTTATTTTAAGCTTTTAATCACTTGAAGTTATTCTTTTAATCTTATCTAAATGGAATTCTTTATATGAAATGTTTAATGCTACTATTGTTTATCATGTGCCTTTACAAATGATATATGCTAAACATAATTCGAATTGAAAAATGAAAATCACCGACGAGGATTGGAAAGAATACGAAGAACTTATTAGTTCTTAAAAAAAATTATAATTCTATAAATATTATATCTGGTTAATATTATTCTATTATTTCTTCCGCTTTAGTAAATATTTATGTCATTTCATTTGAGTTTGTTAAATATAACAATCGTGAACATTTTGACATTATTGTTACATATATGATTGAAGAATTTAAAAAATATTTTTTCCTGTTCCTCAAATATTTTTTGATTTCTACTCTATTCAACCCAACTTACAAAGCACAAGGTGAGAAAAAATAGTTGAAAAGATTTATAAAAATTTGGAAATTACAAGTGATTAATTTTCATCTGTTGAAGCATTTAAAGATAGTATATTAATTAAATCTAGACATTTGTATGACTTTTATAAAGCCAACCTACTAAATGATGAATCGTCTCAACCTCCATGTTGTAAGCTAGATTTAATGATTTTGATGAAATTACGGATGAAGAACTTGGCCTGGATTCTACTAACAATGATCATTTTGATCAAGATATTAATCAGGAACGGGAAATATTAGGGATGAAAATAGAGCTCCTCAACTTTTAACTTGGTGGAAGAATCGGATAGAACAATTTTCATTTCTTTCAAGGGTGGTTTGGGATGTGCTAGTTGTTCAAGTATCTTCAGTGGCTTCGAAAAAAGCTGTAAGTGCAGGGAGTTTTTTATTGGAGACCATAGATTTTCATTAGCAAGAGATAGTTTATAAATAGCAATGTTGTTCAGAGATCGGATCAACGCCAAATGAAGGAATCCTAGACTATAAAAATTATCGCATCAAGCCAAAATCGAAATAGATGAAGCACTTGGAGATAATAGTGATAATGGCATGGAAGCAATGAATAAAGAAAATCAAATACACGTTCCGAATCATATTTTCAAGGAATTGATAGTTAAGTTATGAAAAACATATTTTGAAAATTATTAATATTAGTATGATAATCGAGATCTAGTTGAAACAGAACCATTCCTAGAAGGTTGCTACGTAAATTAGGTGCTCTTCTAATATTTGTAACACATGTACTTTTATATTTATTTAAATAAAATATAGGTTATTCGCCTTCAGTTTAATCAAATTTGTCTTTAATTACTTTACGTAATAAATTTAAACTTTGAAGCTGAACATTCAAATTCAAACTTTAAAGCTCCACCTTCCAAGTTCATTAAAATATTAAAGTTTTTAAAGTAAAAAAAAAAAAAATCAAAGTCTTTTAAAAGTTCAAGTTTCAAAAGATAATTTTAAAAATTAAACTTTAAAGTTGAAACATTTATATTTAAACTTAAGTAAAAAATATAAGTATAAAAGTTTTATACTTATAAAAAATGTTTTAAACTTTAAAAAATTTTAAAATTTAACTCAAAAAAATACAAGTATAAAAGTTTTATACTTATTTTATACTATTTTATTAATATAATTTTATTAATATACTATTTATAAAAGTAAAATCACTTTAATAATATAAAATATACTTAATATATTATACTTAGTATAAAATTATGCTTATATTATAAAATTGTACTTTCAGTTAATAATAATAATAATAATAATAATAATAATAATAGCAATAATAATAACGGGCTAACTAAAGGTCTCAGCCTAACTGGCGGATGAGCCTTCATCCCTGCGTTCGCTAGGTGCTAAGTACTACTCCATCTGAATGACAATAATAGTTGAAATGTTCAGTACTAATAATGATCTGAATACTGAAATAAATGCACTGTCTGAAAGCATTCAAAATATACAAAGTGGGGAATATAGCATCCAAAAGCATATGCATGAAATCCTAGATCATCGAATGTTCATAACCCGCCATCTCTGAAGAATGCAACTGTTATGTCAATTTCATAAATTGAACGAGTTTACAGAATTCAATGACTCGGGTCCAACAATCATGGATTTTACAATGTAACTAAGGTTGGGATCATGGCCAAATGATAACACTGAAATTTATGCTAAAATGGGGATTATACCTTACTAACACCAAAGGACTGAGATATAAATGAATTTATCAATATCCATAAATCCTAAATTGTGACAAAGGGATTGTACTAGAGAATTAGTTTAACTTTAAGACTCAAGAGGTGAAGGGGAACCCATTGATGAAATCTCATATACCAGAAGATGCGAACCCTAAAGAATTCTTTAGAGTTAGATACCTGACAAAGATAAACCCTAGCTCTACCTTGGAAAAAAAGAATTGCCTTTTTTCACCTTCAAAACTAAGTATCAAATATTATTCTAAGTAATGAGATCTAAGTAATGAGAGCTTAGGGTCATATTAACCCTAATAATGACCATTCATATTCCCAAAACGACGTAATTTTAATGTTAAAAGAGTGAAAAAAAACTGATATGCCCCTTAAAATTTCATAACAAAAAACTTCGGGGAGAGACATACGAGACATTTCCACGATTGTGGGAACAACCTATGATCATGGGTTACACTCATAGTTAGGAGATGTATGAGAGCTCTCTAAACATTATCAGACAAGCCTTGGAACGATCATGGGATCTACCTACGGTCATACCTTGGTTCGTAGATTTGCTAGTAACATCAAGAGCATCTTTGGGACTCATGATCGTGCCTAGGGATCGTGGTTGCAAAAAAAGATCATGGTTCCCTCTCATGATATGAAGTTAAACTTTGTCAACTTTCAGATATTGTAGTTGTCTTAATCAGACGATACTATTGTATGTTCGTACATTGTAACCACGGTCGTGGTTTGGCTTGTGATATCTCACTACAGAGCAGTGCTTTGCTAAAAAGTCCATACCTTTTACTCCAAAATTGAATTAAGGCAAAACTAGATGCATTGGAAATATAATTCAAATATCTATCATTTAGTGAATTTGGTACCCAAAGGTGTATCAAAATATAGAATTTATGCGCATTTAAAGTTGATAATTCCTTTAGGGATCGATCGATAAAAAAAGTTTTGGCTTGGCTCAGGAAAAAGGGATATGGGGGCCTTGGTACATGGACAAATTCCTTTTCATGTTTTTAAAACTTAGTGATTTACCCTACCTATACTTGAAACATAATTCTATTCTCGGCTTAGATTTTTCGTGGCGTTACATAACTAGATACTAGAAACTCTTGTATAAGGGGAAGATACACAATATAAACTTGTAACCTATGCATTTGCCCTATTAACTTACCATATACCATCTCATAAGTAGTTCATCAATATAAAGTGCCCAATAATTTGCCTAAGTGATGTCCTATGCCTACTTTTGATATGTATAACCATGTGATGGCCTACCAAAGGCGATCTATGTCAAGTGTACGACATGTGTTGCCCAATTACTCATCACTATGTTTTATACGTGTAACTATAATCATGGTTTGATATAAAGTATGCCCCTTAAGGGTCTATCTGTGGTTCATATGCTCTATATATTAGCTTGGGTTTGGAAAACTAGTGCATGTGTTCCAGCTGACTTCCAATTCAAATGATGACTCAATGGCAGATATGTCATAATATATGGGGTCATTATAATGGTCTAGTCTCAATTCTATGCACATATGTATCAAGAAAAACCTTTGAATACCCTCCCATCAATAACTTTAATCAAGTAGTGCCTTATAGGCATATGCAGGTTTGTTACAATAAATATTATTTACCTATTAAAGTAGTGCTTTTCATATACTACTAACTTCTTTAATAGTATCAAGCTATATAAACATTAGATCTTTATATCAATATATGACTATATCGCTTTGTGATTCAATATACAACTGCAACTATAATATGGTCATTTATTCTAATATATTACATGTGATAGACATATCATATGAATCTTAAGAATTTTTAATGAATACAAATACAATCATGAATAACTCTATTGATATCTGACTCGGTGAGAGTAAAATAAATATTGTGACTCCAATAAATCAACATATGAAAGATAGAGACAAGTCATTTCAAATGGAAAGGAGATGTGGATACTATGGACATATTAAACATATAGTTATCTGTTAGTCGTATAGAAAATGAAAGATTTATTTACATATATCAAGTAGACCATGTCGATTCATTTAGGATAAATAAGTGACTATGGGTCCTGCCTTAATGGCAAATGAGGGTTTAGCTTTACATACATTTGGTTCTTTCCTAGATAATAGTAGTAAAATAATCACCATCACTTAACCCAGAGAGTGTATCTCTTACATTGCCAACCATCAACTTTCATTATCCGATAGACAATAAATAGTATATACATCTATAAATAACCCGTAGGTTCATCCAACAATTTATTCCATCTTCACTTATGCCCAAACTAATATTAAATTCTCTATTTTTCCAACTTAATAATCTAATATCAAATCTACCCAATTGGTAGGAATTTTCAAGAATTTTATCCTTAATTATCTTTACCCCTCTTTTAAGAACCCTAACTATCAAGACCCATTTCAAGAAGTAATAAAAGTGAAATCAAATATCTCAAAAACCCATCCATAGTCATACTTGTGGGTGGATAAAGAATTTACCACTGAGAGTTTCAATCCTAACTTTAAACTTTGAAATCCATTCCTAAAAAATTTGTGAAGTTGCCACAAAAAACATTTAATTTGTAAGAAAATTCTAATTTCTCTAAGCTTCCACTCCATCACGAACAAGTCCCACTTTTTTCAGGTTACATATAACTTGAAATTAGTAAGAGAGCCATTGCTACTATTGCATAATTTTAGAAAAACAAGAAACCCCAAAAGTGAGGTTGAATAGGACCCAAAAATTGCCTTTGTGATCATTGGTGTAGCCTAACCCACTAACTTATAGTAGTAGTAGCAGTAGTAGCAGCACTAGTAGTAGCAGTAGCAGCAGCAGTAGCAGTAGCAGTAGTACTAGTCGCAGTAGTAGCAGCAGTAGTGGCAGCAGGTAGCAGCAGTAGCAGGCAGCAGCAACAACAGCAGTAGTAGTAGTATGGTATTAATTTTATTATATTTTATTTAACATTTGTTTAAAACATTGAAAGAGATAAGTTTAAGAATAGTAAAAGTTTCTTAGGACTCTTCAATACTAAATTCCTAATTTTAAGTTAATGGTAATCTTTTTTTAAAAAAAAGCCTAATATTTTTAAATTCAAATATCTGTAACGTTTTGATTCAAAAATTTTATTACAATGTTATTATTAACCTTGTCTTAAAACTGTCACTTCTTATGTTGTCGCTTGGCTTCTTATGGTACTTCTATATTTTCTTATATATATATATATATATATATGAACATATTTATAATTTAATAGTGATGAATGGTATTGACGTATTTGATGATTTTTTGTATTAGAATTCGAGTTGCTTGTTCATGGGTTTTTAAAGCTAAAATAAGGTCTGAAATTAGAGAATTTGAAAAAAATTGTGCTATCTTTGAAATGCCATTTAGAAAAATTCCATAGATGTGACTACTAGGAGCCGGTTTGGATAGTATTAAAATCTGGTCAAATCAACTTTTAATTTTCTTTTAGCTTTTTTTAGTGTTGGTAAAATTAAAATGTGCTTAAATAAAGCTAAAAACTTTCTAATAAAAGAAAAAAGTTAAAAGTTGGGTACCCCTAGTTTTTACTTATTAGATTAAAATTCTTTTAGGTTTGACCAAAACATTTACCTTTTTATTTCTTATATTTTCCTTCAATTTCAACAATACCCTGAATTTGTAGCCCTTAAATATATGATTTTTATTTCTTTTTCTCTTTAACGCTTCTCTTCATCTCTTCCCTCCAATTTCCTCTTCATCTTTCTCCTTTGTTTTCACCAAATCCATCATTACATCAAAAATTTGCTCAAAATTTTTATTTTAGAATTAAAAATTATAAAGAATTTACCTTATTTATGGCATTAACAACTTTAAGGACATTCAAGTTATTTTGACAATAAAAAAGTGCTTAACATTGCTTGTTTATCAAACACATCTATAATTTTTTACAGTTTCAGCTATTCTATCCAAACACTTATCTACTTAGTTTATAAGCACTTATTTTAAGCTTTTAATCACTTAAAGTTATTTTTTTATTCTTATCCAAACGGACTCTAAATGAAATTCTTTCAATAAAATGTTTAATGCTACTATTGTTTATCATGTGCCTTTACAAATGATGTATGCTAAACATAATTTGAATTGAAAAATGAAAATCATCGACAAGGATTGGAAAGAATACGAAGAACTTATTAGTTCTTAAAAAAAATTATAATGTTATAAATATTATATCTGGTTAATATTATTCTACTATTTCTTCCGCTATAGTAAATAATTATGTCATTTCATCTGAGTTTGTTAAATATAACAATCGTGAACATTTTTACATTATTGTTACATATATGATTGTAGAATTTAAAAAATATTTTTTTCCTATTCCTCAAATATTTTTTACTTCTACTTTGTTCAACCCAACTTACAAAGCACAAGGTGTGAAAAAATAGTTGAAAAGATTTATAAAAATTTTAAAATTATAAGTGATTAATTTTCATCTGTTGAAGCATTTAAAGATAGTATATTAATTAAAGCTAGACATTTGTACGACTTTTATAAATTCAACCTACTAAATGAGGAACCGTCTCAACCTCCATATTGTAAGCTAGATTTAATGATTTTGATAAAATTATCGATGAAGAACTTGGTCTTGATTCTACTAACAATGATCATTTTGATCAAGATATTAATCAGGCACGGGAAATATTAGGGATGAAAATGGAGCTCCTCAACTTTTAACTTGGTGAAAAAATCGGACAAAACAATTTTCATTTCTTTCAAGGGTGGTTCGGGATGTGCTAGTTGTTCAAGTATCTTCAGTGACTTCGGGGAAAGCTTTAAGTGCAAGGAGTTTCTTATTGGAGACCATAGATTTTCATTAGCAAGAGATAGTTTATAAATAGCAGTGTTGTTCAGAGATCGGATCAACGCCAAATGAAGGAATCCTAGACTATAAAAATTATTGCATCAAGCCAAAATCGAAATAGATGAAGCACTTGGAGATAATAGTGATGATGGCATGGAATCAATGAATAAAGAAAACCAAATACAAGGTCCGAATCATATTTTCAAGGAATTTATAGTTAAGTTATGAAAAAAATATTGTGAAAATTATTAATATTAGTATGTAATCCAGATCTAGTTGAAACAGAACTCTTCCTAGAAGGTTGCTACGTAGATTAGGTGTTCTTCTAATATTTGTAACACATGTACTTTTATATTTATTTGAATAAAATATCGGCTATTCGCCTTCAGTTTAATCAAATTTGTCTTTAATTACTTTTGAAACTGAACATTAAAATTCAAACTTTAAAGTTCCACCTTCCAAGTTCATTAAAATATTAAAGTTTTTAAAATAAAAAAAAATCAAAGTCTTTTAAAAGTTCAAGTTTCAAAAGATAATTTAAAAAATTAAACTTTAAAGTTGAAACATTTATATTTAAACTTAAGTAAAAAATATAAGTATAAAAGTTTTATACTTATAAAAAATGTTTTAAACTTTACAAAATTTTAAAATTTAACTCAAAAAAATACAATCATGAATAATTTATCATTACTTGACTCAAAAAGAGCAACATGAATATTGTGACTCCAATAAATCGACGCATGAAAGATGAAGATTCGTAATTTCAAATGGAAAGGACATGTGGATACTATGACCACATTACACATATAGCTATGCATTAAACATATAGAAAGTGAAAGCTTTGTTCATATATATCAAGTAGACTATATCGTCTCTTTTAGGAGAAACGAGTGATTATGGGACGTGTCTTATGGTAAAGAAGGGTTTATCTTCACATACCGTTGGTGCTTTCCTAGTTATTGGTAGTACCACAAGTCACCAACACTTAACCCATGGGAGTGTAGCTTTTACTTGGCCAGCCACCAATTTTCACTATCCGGTAGACAATCAATTAACTACAGAAAATAATATATAGATCCATCAACAATTCATAGGTTCATCTAATAATCTATTCCAACATTTTTCACTGATGTCCAAACCAATATTTTCCTTAACAATCATTTGGAGTGAATTTTCTGTTTTTCAACCTACATAATCCAATATAAAATCTACCCAATTGGTAAGAATTCCCAAGAATGCTACTTTTAATTATCTTTTCCCCTCTTTTAAAAATCCTAATTATCAAGCCCCATTGCAAAAGTTAATAAAACTCAAATCAAATATCACAAATACTCATCCATAATCATATTTGCGAGTGGATAAAGAATTTACTTTTGAGAGTTTCAATCCTAACTTTAAACTTTGAAATCCATTCCTGAAAATTTCGTGAAGTTGTCACAAAAATTATCTAATTTGTAAGAAAAATTTAATTTCTCTAAGATTTCACTTCATAATGAACAAGTCTCACTTTTGTTAGGTTACACATAATTTGAAATTAGTAAGAGAGTCACTACTACTGCTATGTAATTGCAGAACAAAAAGACCTCAAAAGAAAGGTTGAATAAGATCCAAAATTTGCGTTAATAATCTATTGTGCTTTGCCTTTAGAGAACCACGTGTATGTTACCACCGCACTTAGTAAGTTCACAATGTTTTTCTTTCCAAAAGAGTACAAAAGTTGGCCCTTTTATTTCACTAATTTGGAGCATTAGTATGTCTCTTTATTTTTCTTTGAGGCCCATGACCAATAATATCAATAATTTTATTCTTAAACTACATAATAATACTTGTGTAATTTAAAAATCATACACAAATATTGTCATACTAGTATCAAATTCCAAAAAATATGATTGTACTCGTCTCACTATTTTCACGTATGTTCTAGTTGTATTAACTACTAAAATTCACATCCCATATATATTGCATATTTCTGAACTTGACTTTATCTGAGGACTCTCTTTAGACTTCATGCACCTTCATTATACCTCGTACACTTATATTAGGCTCAAGCGATATTATATTAGTTACAACTTTACTTCGCAAATAAAATGTTACCCCTAACCTAATTAACATGTTTAAGGTATTAAACTTGACTCAAATTTTTTTAAGGTGTTGCTAAAATAGATGGAAATAGTGGGTTAGTTTTATTTTTTTTATCTCAAATTAGAGAAAAAAAGAGTGTCTCAGAGTAGGGAGAACGTCTAGATCTGGTATTCACCCAAACATAGTGACGAAGCGGTAGATGTTGTGTGTGATTATGGGGAGAGAGAGGTGATATGTACGATGGTCAATTTATTCAATAAAATATGCATGAAATTGAGATCTGGATAAGCGTAGACTTAGCGATACTATGAATCAGATGGAGAAGATGATCAACAAATTTCTCTCATCCCGTGGGTTCTGGAGAATATCTTAAAAGCTTTATGGTTTAACATTTAAGATATTTAGCATCGAACCTATTGTATTATTAGAGTTACGAGTTCATGTCTATTATTGGTTGCAATTTTTATGAATTCTTACATATAAATTTATGCTACGCATTGAAAGTATTAGACTCAGGATAAATCAGGAAACAATACTCTGCATCTGCTCAGAGGGTTCGGGAAGGGTGTCACCTCAAGGAGTGCGATGTAGACAACCTACCCTAATGCAAGCGTTACTGTTTAGTTTCATGAGTCAAACCTGTGACTTATAGATCATTCTGGGATAAGTTTGTTGTTGATTCAACACTACTTGAAAAACATGAGAAGAAAACCTGGAAAACAATGAAAAGTAGGTTGTAGAATCCCAACAAAAAGAAAATAATTGTTTTTAAATTTAAATAGATAATGAATTAATATGGAATACGCTTTGAGAAATATATATTTATGATAGAAATATTTTTAAGTTGAAAAAAAATTCTGGTTTTAATTTTTTTCAAGAACAAAACATTTTCAACTTTTTTTCTAACAATAGAAGAATTATTTATGCTTTTACTAAAATATATTTACTTTTTAGATAGACAACTCAATTCAAAACAAAATATAGCCAATTTGAAAGTCATATTTTGATCCAGGCGTTTTTGGAATGCCGCTAATAACCAAAGAATGACAACTGTTTTTCCTTGTGTGGATCTATTTCAATGGAAACTTGATGAGGTTGAAATGCGACGTTTAATTCCCCGTATGTTAACACCTCTTCAAGGGGGTAAATGTGCCATAAAAAGGCTTTAGTGGCCTTTGAAAAGGAATATGTCTATAATTGCACTAGCACACTAGACACCGGTAACAAAACTTCAAGGATTCTTTCTTGACTATGGCACCTGCGGTGAGCTTCTCACTCGAAAGGTCTCCTTCACAAAGGCCCATAATCAAACTGCGCGAGAGAGGTATATCTCTTTAATCATTTTCTACTTTTATCCCTTTGAATAAAAAAGTTGCTCGGGTCTTGTAAGCCAAGAGTTCTATTATTCCTCTCTATCAACTCGAAGTCTAAGGTAAGGAACTTTCAATTTCATTTTCTTTTCTTAGGCTTTTTAATTAAGACCATATTGTTTCTTCTTTCAAAAGAGTTCCTCCCTCTCGCTATTACAACTACAAAGAGGCTAATCACGGCAAGAGATGCAATAAGATCGGAGTTCAAAGCAAAAGAAGTGTCGATCACATACAACTTCTAAAAGAGAAAAGAGAAGAGGGGCAAGGGCGACAGGCTCCACTAAAAAATGCTCTTTTTTGAGAGAGAGGTTTACGACGTATTAATCGCGCTTACTTTTCACCTCAAAAAAAAGGGGAAAATTTAATTATATACAAAAAGTAAATAGTTTACAATAAACATAAATAAGTTTTTATTTACAACAAAAATAACCATTAGGCCATTTTTTTCCTTTTCCTTTTATTTTTGTAGCAGTTTCTTTTAGAAAAAAATTATTTTGTTTTTTAATCCATCTTTATTTATTAAAAAATAACTTTTTTTTCAAACTCTTTTCGTACAATCTTTTTTCATGTATAAATGATATAAAAACATGTATACATGATGTATAAATAGTTATGCAGTGTGTAAGAGTATATGAATGTATCAATATTGTGTAAATAGTGTATAAACATGTATCAATATTGTATAAATGTGTATCAATATTGTATGAAAGTTATGCAATGTATTTATATTGTATAAATCATGTATGAACATGTGTGTATATATGTATGTATGTGTGTGTGATGCAGAATTATGTATCACAAATGCATATAGATCTATATACACTTTTTTATACAACCAACTAAATTCACCCCCACAGTGTTTATACATCCCACCCCAACCCTCCCCATCCCCCATCCCCACTCCCCAATAAAAAAAAAGTGAATAAAATGATAACTTAGAGAGAAACTTGAATCAAAATGGTCATATACCCTCTTCTTCATATTCTCTGTAAATGAATATAATATACACTCTTCTTTAAAAATGTATCTAGATCCACATACACTCTTCTCTGTAAATGTTTCACAAATAAAATTAGATATATATCCTCTTCTTCGTATTCTCTGTAAATGAATATAATATACACTCTTCTTTGTAAATGTATCTAGATCCACATACACTCTTCTTTGTAAATGTTTCACAAATAAAATTAGATATATACCCTCTTCTTCGTATTCTCTGTAAAATTTCTCAACCCAATTTAGTGGATGTTCGATTGTGAGAAAAGTAGAAATGATGAAAGAAAAAAATAGAATTGATGGTGAATTAACCTGGTCAAAAATTGTTAATGGAGTCGATATAGATATTATGGTGTGTGTTTGTCCTTCAGGTTGTTAATGGTGTTGAATAATGGTGGAATTCGAGTCGTAGTGGTCAATCTATGGTGGTGTTCATTGGTGGAGATGAATATGGTCGACGGAGGGAGAAACTGAGAAGAGGTTAATGGAGTACATTAGTGGAGGAAGAAGGTTTGAGTGAAGTGTTAGTGTGTGAAGGTGAAGCATCGGAAGTGGATGCAAGAACAAAGACGACCATTTTCCAAATATATTGGTCGAATAGTTAATTTGGGTGATTTTAATAAAATTAAATTAATCTTTTTTTAACAGAATACTCGAGCAGCTATATAACCTAATTATCCTCCCTCCAAAACAGAAATATATAGAAATATATATATACACATATATATAGCCAAATTAGCTATAAATCTAACCAAATTACAAGTCAATATTTTTGGTCCGTTAAATTGATTTTTGGATATTAGTAGTAAGTAGTTCGTTAACCAACTGAACCATACTGGTTTATTACCCTTCTTGCCTCAAAAGGTAACCGAAAACAGCCAATAAGGAGTAAAAAATAAACAGATATAATGGGATAGTTTCAACTTGCCATCCTCTCCGTCGATCACCGACCGACTTATTCCCCCCAAATTCCCCCTAATTCCAACCTAATAAAATCAATTTCGCTCCAGCGCCGTCGCCCCGTGCCGCCCGCATTCAACACTGTGTTATATTATTCGAATGGAACACCAGGATAATGAATACGATGAGCATGAACACGAAGTTTACGGAGGTGAAATACCTGATGAAGAAGGTGAGATGGATGCCGAATATGACACTGCTGCTGCCGCTGAATCTGAGGATGACCCTAATGCTAAGGTTATTTAGCTTTACTTACTTCTTCTTTCTTCCAATTTTTTAACGTCTTACTGCTAATTGAACTCAATTAACCCAATACATTTCAAATATTGCGCAAAACGAAATATCCACCTATACAGAGTAGCAACCGTAATAACGGAAATAAGGAATTCGGATTGACGAGAGCTACGAATTTCAATCGACTATAACTATCAGCTATGAAGACCAATCCAGATCTGTCTAAGTTCCATCTCAGCCTCTACTAGTAATCACTTCAATACCTGAAAGTGAAGACGCTGAATTCAGTAATCATCCAGTAACCTCCATAACATTTCGATAAATCACTGGATAGAAGAAATTATAGAAAGGAAGGATAGAATTGAAGAGAATTTGGGACTGGAAAATAAGAGAGAATTCAAGAGATAGATGAACACGAGATAAGCAAAATAATACCAGATAGACGCCTTCCTCGAATTGGATTTGATATGTATATATATATATATGATGATGGACTTAATCTGAACCATTCTTGTTCCATTAATCTTAGCCCTCCACATGTAGCAACTAATTGTTGAATTAATCTCAATTTCCATTGATCCTTATGTTTAATTCCACCCTTCCCCCCCATACGTTGTTGTTTGAGTAAGTAATGACTCGGCTCATTGCATTCCACTCTCCATGAAAACATCCTTGGCCTCATGAATGGGATTGAAGCTGGGAAATGAACTCTGGAAACTGATCCTTGATGAAGGACCAGTCTTCCCAGGTTGCTTTTTCTGTGGCCGTTAGAGGGGTTTGTTGCTATCCCTTGGAAAGTGATAATCTGACTAGGGTACTCCGCCTGAGTTTTGCCAAAAATGCATTTGATCTTTTTGGCAAAAAGCTTGTGTTGTAGCCGAAAAGTAAATGTCTTACTGAGTTGTTCTAGGTGATCTGGTAGGGTCTTGCTTTACACCAATATATCATCAAAAAATATAAGTATGAACTTTCTTAAGTAGGGACCAAACAGTGAGTTCATCAATGCTTGAAAAGTTGTTGGTGTATTTGTAAGGCCAAAGGGCATGACCTTGAACTCAAAGTCACCATGGTGAGTTCTGAATGCTTTCTTGTGTACATCCTCAGGTTTCATCCTGATTTGATGATAACCTGTCCTTGAATCCAACTTAGAGAAATAATTGGACCCCCTAATTCTTCCAAGATATCATCAACAATAGGAATTGAGAACTTATCTTTAACAGTGATCCTGTTGAGTTCCCTGTAATCTATGCAAAATCTCCAACTACCATCTTTCTTCTTAAACAAGAGCATTGAAGAAGAGAAAGGGGGATGGCTTGGTTGTATGATTCCTTGTTCCAGTATCTTAGTCACTTGTTTCTCCAGTTCAATCTTCTGTCTTCTGATAGTGATTATACCTATAGGGCTTGATTGAGATTGGATTAACTCCTGGTACATTAGGAATAGCATGATCTAATTGTCTGGCAGGTGGTAGTGATTTGGACGCCTCAAACACAACTTAATAGGTCTTCAGAACTTTTTGCACCTCAGTTGGTATTTCTTCTGACTCAATCACCTCTTGGCTGTCCATAGTTGAAAAATGAACCAGCATTGCTTTTCTCTTCCTGAAAAGTTTCCCTATACCCTTGGTTGAAATCTGGTGCATCCACCTTGGCCTATATCACCCTTTAATGCCACCATCCTCGCAGCTTGGGTTAGTCTCAATATGTAGAGCTCATAGTCAAAAGTAACTGGGTATGTACCCTCATCAAGTCACTCCCCAAAACCATGTCACAAATGCCTATGTTTAGCAGTCTGAGTTTTATCAGCAAACACCACCCATTGATCCTCCACTTCACTTGAGTTACACTTTGGTGGTTATACATTTTTTGGCCATTAGCCACTGTAACCCTTAAGAGTGCGTCCATATGAGCTATGATTCCCAATTCTTTACATGTTTGACTGTCCAAAAAGCTGTGTGTGCTACCATAATCCACCAATATGATAATGGACCTTTTCTTAATAATCCCCTAAGTTTGGAAGTATTGGGGTCAGGTGTACCTGACATGTCATTCAAACACACTGCTTCTTTCTTACCATCAACCAAACATTGAGGAGCCCCTCCAATCTCTATTAATGCTGCTTGTTCTTCTTCTAATGGTCCTTCCTCTATTGGCTCTTCCTAAACTGCTGACATGGTGTTTAACTGTTTGTCCTAGCAACATAACCCAGATAATACCTCTCTGCACACCTCCAATATGCTCTAGGGATTTTCTTGAACTTTGCCTTAACTTCAGACCTGGCAACTGTGTCGGTTTCTTTTCTGAAAACTGGGCTAACCTTGACCGGATGCTTGGGGGTTGGCACAATAGTGCCCTTGTGTAATCATTTGGTTCTCCTCTCCATGGCATTTATGACCCTCTCTTGCTTTCTGGCAAAACCTACAGCCTGAGGTAAGGTGAGTGGATCATGCATTTTCACTCTCTCCAATCTCTTCTTTGAGCCCTCCCACAAAGCATTCTAGCAGGAAATCTTCTGGCACCTGGGGATTTCTCATCAAATTAGAGCCTTGAGATCTTCAAACTTCTGTAGATAAGCATTGACAGAGATGGTCTGGACCAACATGTTAAACTCGTTCACCGCCCTCTCACTACCTTCGTCATCATATCTCATAATGAATTCATCACAAAATTCTCTCTGTCTTACTTCTCTCCTGGTGAGGGTGAAAGAGAAGTACTTGGCTTCTGCATCACCTTCTAAATGCAAGGTGGCCATCTCCAACTTTTGATTGGGTAAGTGATCCTATAATCGTTGAAATACCATTCACATCTCCTTATCCAAGCTCTCGGCTCACTGCCACTGTATGTGGGAAACTGCAGCTCGGGATGGAAATTCTCTCCACCTCCGTTACCATTCCCTCGTAGGTGTTCTGCCACCCTGGGCCTGGCAAGTTGCCCATCACCTCTACTGCTCTCTACCTGGTCACTGGGAGATGTTCCACTGCCTCCTTCAATTAACCTCATCAAGGCTCCTTGAATCTCCTCCATATGTTTTAGTTCTAATTGAGCTAAACTCATAGTTTTGAGTTTCGACACTGTCGCGCCAAAATTAGAAACAATCTGCCACTTATTTGAATGGATCTGACCCTCAAGTCTCTTAACAGGTTCCTCAGCCTTTCTAGATCTAGTAGCATCTGCCCTAGTCATCCTCATAGGTATAATCAGAATCTTTGCTCTGGTACCACTTGTAATGCCCTAAATTGATTGAACTCAATTAACCCACTGCGATGTCAATATTATTGCACAAAACGAAATATCTAGCTAGCTCAACATAATAGCAACAGAAATAAGGAATTCAGCTCGACAAGAGCTGCCTGTTACAATAGACTATAACTATCAACTATGAAGACCAACCCAGATATGTCTAAACTCCACCTCAACCTATCCTATGTAATCACTTCTATGTGAAAGTGAAGAAGCTGAATTCAGGAATCATCCAGTAACCTCCATAGCATTTCGATAAATCGATGAATATAAGAAATTATATAAAGGAAGAGTAGAATAGAAGAGAATTTGGGACTGGAAGATAGAGCGATTCAGGAGAGAGATGAACACGAGATAAGCAAAATAATACCAGATACATGCCTTCCTTGAATTGAATTTGATATGCATAATATGATGGACTTAAGCTGGACCATCCTTGTTCCTTCAATCGTAGCACTCCACGTGTAGCAACTAACTTTTGAATTAATCCCAATTTCAGTTGATCCTTATGCAAAATAAACCCCCCACCCCCACCCCCACCCCACCTACGTTGTCGTTTGAGTAAATAATAACTAAGCTGATTGCATGATATTTAGGTGTGTAGCCCTGATTTATTTAGTTTTTGTGTGTAGGAGTTAGAGAATATGAAGAAGAGATTGAGGGAGATTGAAGATGAAGCAGGTGCTCTTCGCGAAATGCAGGCCAAGGTTGAGAAAGAAATGGGCTCTGCACAAGGTTTTACTCGTTTGGCAGTGCATCTCTCTATTTTTCAAATACTTTGCACTACTCACATGTCTGGAAAATCCAATCAGAACTTACATTAAGAAACACAAACACCTCTTGGTCCTTGCAGTGCCAAGCCAGAGAAACTCTCAGTACAAGAATTTTTTTTTTTATAAAAAGAATAAATGAATTTGCCAGTGATGCGTGGATCAAATTTGTCATCTCAGGTGTCTCTTTATTTTCCTTTTCTAATTTAGTTTATTTGTCCCTGTAAGTAGTAGCGTATACTCCCTTTTCTAAATAATAAAGGAAAAACAATGTAAGGGGTTAGAAGATCTTGTCGAGGCCATGGAGAAAAGTATTCTCATGAAAAATATGATACTAAAAGAATTTTTCGTTGCAAGAGGTAAAGCATGAAGGTGGTTAAGAGTATTTGCAGTTGACTGTGTATTAGGCCTTGGCATAGGTTGTATTACTAGTGCTGTACAGCTTAACTTTGCACTGCATTTTCTTTTTGCTCTAGTTGATAAAGCGCACAGCATATTGGCGAAATTTATCCGACCATCATTTATCCTGCTTCTTCTCAATACTTCCAAGAGGTCTGCAGACTAGGCAAGTTAGTTGCCTTGACACTTCCGACACAATTGCTGATTGTTTGTGACCATACTGTTAAGTTTGATAGCACAGAATCATTAACTTCAGAATAAAATTTTTCCTTTTAGTTGGAACTTTTAACAGATCTCTGAAAGTGCAGACAGTAAAAAAAATTACAGTGGAAGAAATACAAAAATCTAAACATTTAACATTTTGGTGAAGAAAACTTGATCCAAGTGAACATTCAAAGTTGGGATGAGAGCTTCATTTGTGGTTTCTTAATAATGTGAATCTGCAAAGGAACAATGTTCTATGCATAGTTATGTTGACTTTGGGTACATCATGTTTAAATAGGTTGTTTCTGTTAAGTTTTTGCTAGAGATTGTTCTGGTATCCATCTGAAATTGTTATTACTTATTAAGATACTCTCTTTTTTTTTTTTTATGAAGTAAAGGATTTTATTGATTTGAAATATTCAATCACTTGATTTATAATAAGGAAGATGCCAAGTTACAAAAGAAATAGACGGTTTGCTCCAATACAAGAAAGGTTTAAAAAATACATTTGCAGCAGCAGTACATGGAGTCTAAAGCTAAAACTAGGGAGCTTACAAATCTAAAAACATGTCAACACTTTTAACAGGTGTGTGAAAATTCCAACTGAACAAACTAACTAGATATTTAGTCTTAAGAGAGTAAATATCTGTTATGACGCCATCAATGCATCTGTGATTCCTTTCGTTCCATATTACCCCAGAAAAATGACTGCTGGAATCATCCTCCAAATATTCTTGATGGCTTTGTCAACTCTCCAAAAAATCCGGCCGATGCAAGATTACTTTATAAACTTAGGCATGCTCCAAGCGGTGGTGGATCTAGGATTTTGAGGGTTCATCATTATAAAGAAGTGAACAGTAAGGTTCATAAAAAAAAAAATCTAATCTAGATGTAAATGTCAAACGAATTCACAAAAAGAAGTAAATCTAAATGTAAGCTAAACTATCATTAAAAATCAAATTAACAATATATTAAATAATAATTAATACTACAGTACATTATTTTGAAGTAATCTTTTTTTTTCTCAAAAGAAAAACTAAAATGCTAGTTCAAGTGGCATTTAAGGAATAAAAGGAAAAAATAATCATTTAAGAAAACTTATTTGCAATGAACTTTAGTTCATTTTTAAAATTAGGTTATGATTATTAATAATAATAATAATAATCAAAATCTAATTTTAAAAAATGACTAAAGATCATTGCAAATAAACTAATAAGTAAAAGAATCTAATTAAATGCATAAAAGTAACATACTTGTTATGGATATTTGTAATACCAAGATACATAAACACACACATAATAAGTATTTATATTATCTAACGAATATTTAATAGCGAAGAAAGTTAGAAAGAAAAATTTCAAGCATTAAAGCCTATGGCCATTTTTAAAAAATGGAAACAAAACTTTTAGTATGAAAACACCACAAAAGAAAAAGTTCGGACAGAGTAGGAAGTGCACTCGTGATCTTAAGGAGATTACGGACCCTCCTTGACTGCTGAGCTAGGCTATTAGGTTGCATCAAGGGGGTTCAAAACATCATATATATCAGAAAATAGTAGTTGTGACCTTATATACACAGTATAATTTTCTGACAAAGGGGCTTCGGCACCCCCCCTCCCGCCCCTGGCTCCAAGAGAGACCATAGAGAGAAAAGAAGAAGTCCTAGATATCAGCTGTGATGGGGCAGTGCAAAAATAGATGGTTGACACATTCTAAATTCTGACTGCTGTGATAGCATCTGTTGACAAAAGTAAATTTCTTTCTGCTGAGATTGTCCTGAGGTCATTGTTGAGTTACAATTGCTAGGTAAGTAGTTCCCTCTTCTCTAGACATCTTAATGTAATCACAACACCTACTTAATGCTGATTTATGACATCAATGATACTTGCCAGGGAAAAAAAAAAAACTTTAAAAAGTATTTTGTTCATGAAATAGCACCAAGCACTGGAAACTGTACAACTACACTGATTAACTTTTTCCTTCCTACTATAAGTAGTCTGTGAACTCCGAAGAGTCAAAGTGATTTGGACTTTTAAGTTACACCAAAAGGCTAAACACTTTAAGAATCTAAATTTTATACAGTGAGTTGCACTTGCTTTTCCTTCGAAACATCTCAAGTTTCTGTCCTTCCAAATTGTCCACGTTATGAATAATAAACAGTGTACAAATGTCTGGGTTATTTCGTCATTTGACTTCTCCACAGCCTCCTTAAGATGTTAGTCAATTAGTGTGTGAATTTTTTATCTGTTTAAAATATTCAACTGTCAATGTGGTTGAAAAGAAGTACAAAAGTTTTCAGATTTAACAGTTTAGAAAGCTCAAAGAAATATATCAAACAAATCCACAAGATTCACACTTCAAGTCTTGGTTAATACAATCTGATTTTCTGATGTTTAGACGACTTCACCATTTTAATCAACTACTATATTTTAAGAAATATTGTGCTTAAGCTAGGTGGCTGTGAGGAAGAAATTTATGTATCATGAAGTTGGAAATAATAAAATATAATTGTAAACCTCAACCTCGTGAATTCTTTTGAGGTTCCATAGTTTATTTATTGACAAACTATTCTTGGAAGGTTTATATGCTAATTCAAAGGCTCAAAAGCTTTTCAAAATTGGATTTTTGTTTTGACTTCTCAATTTGTTTGGTATGTTTTTCAAGAGTTGTTATTTGCAGAACTATACACATTTCAATTTGGTTGGAAAAGATTTTTTGAGTATACGACCCAATTTTGGCAAAAGAAGACTAAGTTATGCTACAAATTGATTAAGATTGTATCTCTCTGCTGCAATTGTGGTTAGGCAACTCTTGGTGGAATTAACTGTATGGATGTACTAAATTGAGTTCATGCTTAGTGAAGCAATGGTTATTGCTGCAATTTTGTATTGGGCTTTTGACTTTAATCGATCTACTCACTCGAGGAGCAAGATGAATATTGCGATGGTAGTGCATGCTGTGGGATAAAATAGATACATGGTAGGTGCAGCAACAAGCTAAGTGGTTGCACAGATTTTTTTCCTTTCTTCACTTGAAGGGGTGATTAGATGGTCGTTGGGTGGACAAAATCCTAGAATGAGGTTCTTCAGGGATTCGATTTAGGTGTTGCAAGATCCTGTACCTCTTTGTGTTTTTCGCTTTTCTACTTTTAAAGCCTAACTTTCTTCTTTTGAAAATTTCTGTTGTGTCAATACAATTCAATTGGTTGATTCGAGTAAGTCGTGATCTTTTGTTATTTATTTTATTTTCAGAATATAATTGAGTTCTTATTGTTAATTGTTGAAAACCCATCTACCCTCTGCCAGCAGAAACTACTGAAACCCTTCTTCATCCACCAGCACAAAAGCCTTTAAATTGGTCAACTTTGACCAAACTTTTTCTTTTGAACTGGTTAAGTAGTGGGAAACTTTGGCCAAACTTTGCCCCTTTTCTTAACGAGATGATTGATAATGGGTTGGGAAATAAAGAATTTCACATTTGCGTTTTGCCTAATGTGATCAAGTTTCTTTTTGTAGAACGGGCTTAATTGTTTCACTCTAGGTTATTTATTTTTCTTTTGGATGGATTTGTTGAAAGCAACAGAAAAATGGATTGGATTTAATTATGCATGTTATCCTAGAATTCTACTCAAGCACCTACAAAAGAATCAATTAAGGACCAAAACTTTTTTGGTCCTGCTATTGTGATCACCACAATTTGGACGCTCATTATGACAACAAATTTTATTAATCCCAAACCTCAAGGTGTTAATCAACTTTTGATTAACTATTAAAGAGTGGCAAAGCGTTGACTCCAATGTTGTCAAAGGCGCGCTTAAGCCCTTAAGCGAGGCTAAAATATGTTCAGTGTTTCACCTCGCTTAATATGCAGGTTCTAAGGCATATTTTCCATTGCCAAGATGAGGGAAGCAAAATTGAGATGGTTTAGATATGTGATGAGGTGAGGTTCAGACGCCCCAGTGAGGAACTGAGTGAGGAGAGGTGATTAGACAAGACATGGTGCATATTAAGGTTACCGAAGACATGACCTTAGATTGGGGGATGTGGAGGACGCGCATTAGAGTAGAAGGTTAGTTGGGTAGGAATGTTGCCGTGCACTAGTTGTAGTATGGTAGCGTAGGGTTTATTCGTAGATGTTTGTCATTGCTGTCATTTATTGTGTCCGATTATCGCACTATTTTATGGTTGAGTATTGTTTTTATGGTAGATTTTGCACTATCTCGTGTTGCCATATTATCTTTAACTAGTTTAACATCACGTGCCTCGCACGTGTAATGTATGATTATTTAAAATTAAATGATATTGTCTACTGCGAAGATTTTAAATAAAGTGTAAAAGTTCAAATCACTTCTCAAAAATCTTTCACACTTTAGTATAATAATATAAACATAAACATATACACATATATGTTTTACCACCAAAAGTTCCAACTTCCAACTGGTTGATGGATCATCACTTTTGCGTTTGTCGTATAGTAGCCCTTTTCCTTGTTGCCACATGCTAAGAGAAACGCATCAATTTGAACATATTTGTGTTTACGATTATTATTTTTAATATTTAAATTTTTTCCTTATTTTTAAAGTCAAATCTTTACAAAATCATTGATTACATTCTTATTACGTACTTAAAACTTTTAGAAATCTGTTACTTCTTAAATTTTTCTTATTCTAATAGTTTTATATTTATTTTTAGATTTTTCAAATCTTCTTAAAATCAATTTTTTTTGATTTAGAATTCTTAAACTAATGGAAAAAATATCAGTTGTCATTAATTTTGATGACTTCTAATAAGGAAAGGTTTTATTATAAATATATTTAATTATTTTCAACCCTTAAATTATGAAAGAAAATTGAAATTCTAATGACTTCTAATAAAATCAGTTGACCAGGTACTTTGTCATGAAATTTTGTTTCAAAATTTAGTCATAAAGACAAATACTTCTCACAAGTCTGACAAAGACAAAAAGAAAAATTAACCAATGGCCATGGATGAGTTAGCACTTAGCTTTTGTGCTTGTTATACTGTTATCAGTTCTAAGCCGGGGGTCTATCGGAAACAACCTCTCTACTTCACCTGAGGTAGTGGTATGGTCTGCATACACTCTACCCTCCCCAGACCCCACTATGTGGGAATAAACTGGGTATGTTGTTGTTGTTGTTGTAATGACTTCTAATAAGGGAAGGTTTTACCATAAATATATTCAATTAATTTTCAATTCTTAAATATTAGGAAAAAATAGTGAAAAGACGATTTTGTTTAAAGTAAGGACTTTTAGTGAAGGGCAAAAAGTTCAAACAACATTTCTAAGGCCCTTCACACTTTTAATATATTATAGATATAGATTTTAGATTATAGATATAGATATAAATTATAGATGTGTTCCTCTTCTTTGTACCTGGATTTGCTACACTTGAGCCGAGGGTCTTTCGGAAACAACCTCTCTGGCTCCCCGAGGTAGAGTGGTAAGGTCTGCGTACACTTTACCCTCTCCAGACCCCACTTGTGGAACTTTACTGGGTATGTTGTTTTTGTTGTTGTATATTTTTTTTTTTCAATTTCTTTGTTCATATATTTATTTTGTCATTCATGCTTATAATTGTTAGTCTTGGGCTAGACATATATATTTGTAATCCCTTTTCGCTTTTTTTGTTAAAGCCCACGTTTTATTTGCGGTTTGGGCTTAAAGCCCCAATGAACCTTAGAGCTTTTATACGCTCTTTTGATAACACTTTTGATAACACTGATTGACTCCATCCCCGGAAAGCTCTGTAATGGTAAGGATGTACCAGAACAAAAAAATATATTTTACTTCGACCATGAAAGAGAAGACACAGCACTAGGCTAGGTATCACAGTGCATCTGTTTCATCTTCAAAAGTCGGGCTCAACCTTAACAGCAGGCTAAATGCTATGGGAAGGATCATTTTGGGTTACCTTTTCTTGGTCTTCTTCATTAGCTCAAGTGATATATGTGGTTGGATCTTCATAAAAAAGAGCTATATGGTTGGAGAAGTGTGTTTTTAGTGCCTACTATATTAAGTGTTTTCCTAATCAATGTATAAGATGTAATAAGATTATTTTCTTTGGTTCCATCATTTCTTAAAGATCTCTTGAATTTCTTATTGAAGCAAATGAAAAGATTGGCTTTCCTCATAAATGCTTGATCTTCTTTCCTAATTGAGAACAAATTCCATGTAGCTGCAGAGTAGACTCCCTTTTTGTTGCAAGTTTCGAGTCTTTCTGGACATTCTTCTACGTGATTTCTAGGAGTGTGAGTTTTGAGGGGTTGTATCTATGATTTTTCACAAATCTTACCTGTCACGAAGTCTGTTTTAGTTGCTTCTTACTGTGAAACTCAAAGCTCTTTTCTTCTCTAACTTGAAATTATCTAAATATGATTTTCTCCTGCATTCAACGGTGAGACTACTTATTCGTGCATTGTAGAAATATTGTCATTCGTGAATAGTGATTCCATTCCTTCGGTATTGGTTATGTTATGAGGAGCTTAGAGAATGTACTGGTGTAATATATTAGTGGATGAATCGTGTTACATAAATCCATGTTTATCTTCCGGTCATTGTTAGTTTGATGACAAAGTTATCTACTTGAATAAATAAGTATTTATTGCAATTTTCTTGTTTTTCCTCATTATACTTTAAATTACTGTCATGCCGAATAAATCCCGACTTGTCTCCTTTCTATTGGTAATTGGCTCTGACCACTTGTCTTCCCCAGACAAATTTGATTTCTTCTAAGATTCCTCCGTTACAACTTCGTTTCTGTCACCCTATTTAAATTAGATGTTCGTGTTGGTGGTCTAAACCTTGGTCTCTACGTTGGCTTCTTTCATCTGTTCTTCCAATCGCCCGTAAAACAAGATATCTTGCAGCCGAAGATGACTGGAGAAGTTCGCTGCTTTGAGCCTAGGAAATCTTTGTGGCCGGTTCCAATGCCTAAGAGTGGGCTTTTGTTTCTTTTTCACCCCTTTTTGCACTCTGTTCTTTTAATGTCAGATATATCTTTAAAAAAATAAATTATTTCATGAAAATGGTTGTTTGTTTGTTCTTTTTTTTTGTTTTTGGATTATTGGTTTCTTGTTGCCTTCCTCTTTTGTGTGTGTGTTATCTATATCCATCCTGTAATCAACATGATTTTCTAGATCCCATCCTCTTTCAGAAATTATTTGAGGTGCTAATTTCTTCTTGGACACATAGTAGCTTGTCATTTTGCCTGGTTTCTTTTTGCCTTTCTCTTTTATTGTATTTTTTATATCCTTCCTATAATCAGCATGATTTTGAAGATCTAGACCATCCTCGTATGAAAATTATTTAGGTGCTAATTTCGTCTTGGTTTGACTAGCTTGTCATTTGACTTGTCGAAGGAAAAAAACTATTATTTGCCCCATGAATTTGGTCATAGTTGATTGCTTGTCTGTTTCTTTTAGATAAAATGTGATTCTGGTCAAGCACCGATTGGGTATCTAGAGTATTTGATATGTGCAAAGGGAGAGAAATGAATTAGACCTAACTGTGGTCGTTAATAATTGACACATTTGGCTTGCATGCTATTCGTTAAAATTAAGAAAATTGGGAAAAGGAATATACTTTCTTGTAATTAATTTTATTAATTGCTAGCTCGTTGCATGATATGATTATATGAGAAACTCAGTGCTATTGGAAGTCATTATTTTGGTTCTTTAAGTGACGAGCAATGGTAGGCAAGGGGTTGTCACCTCATGGGTGAAGCGTTGTGCTTTTCTATAGAGGCACAAAGTGATCCCAGAAGCAATTGAAGCTTTGAATCCGATTATAGAAAGAAAAAATAGATAAAAATAAGGAAACTAGTGAAGAGGGTTGAAAACCTGAGGTCTCGAGTTCGAACTCCAACGGAGGCAAAAAAACACAAGGTGATTCTTCTCATCTGTCCTAGTCTTGATGGATAGAGTTACCTGGTATTTGTTGCTGGTGGGAGGTGGCAGGTATCCCGTGGATTTAGTCAAGGTGCGGGAAAACTGGCTCGGACACCATGGTTATCAAAAAAAAAAAAAAAGGAAACTAGTATGCCGCTACGGTTTTAACATCTTTTTTCGTTTTCTTCTTCTCAAGGTTTAACACCTGCGCTTCTGTCGTGATGGATTTTTTTTAAAACACATCTACTGTTCCTGTTTCTCAACTTCTTTTAATTTACATCTTTCGTCTTTTTCCTCTTCAGACAAAGAATCTTTCTTCTCCTCTTAGTGTGTGAGTCAGAATCTTTCTTCTCTTAGTGTGCGAGTCTTTTTCTCTTTTACTTCTTCGTTCCTCCACTTTTACTCTTTTGTTACATTTATTTGAGTAATTAATATGGAAGTATGCGTTGCAAATTAATTCTTTTCTTATTATTGATCCATTTGTAAATTGAAAATCAATATAATTGAAGTTCTTTTTGTATGGCCTTGTTGAAATTGCATGTTAATGATGTTTAATTTGAATTGTTCGATTAATATTGCCATTATTGTACACCTGATGATAGTAATTGTGATTGTAATTGTGATTTAATATATAATTACTTAATTCATATATGTTACTGATCTTATCAAAGAAATTCATTTATGTTACATGATTTTTCTATTTCCAGTAATTTGGCACTTTCTCCAAAGAAGTGTGAGTGTTGCTTCTTTCCATTTGCTTAAAGCCCCATAGGCCTTTTTTTGGTTGAAATGAGAAATGTTTTGTGTGTGTATATATATTTCAGAAACAACCTCTCTACCTTACGGGATTACACTGTGTGTGTGTCTCTCTCTCTCTATATATATCTATATATAGCAAAAATTTCAAGTTAATGGTAACTTTTCAAAAACATGAGTGAAACCTTAGGGTGCTTCTGAAGGTTCGTCGATTCTCTGTTGCATAGAAGGGCAGTGAATGCGTTTAAGTTATCTTAGGTATTGTACTTTTATTTTTGAAGAGAGCATGTGTCGTTGTGTGTGTATATCTCTGTGTCTGTGTGTGTGAGAGGAAATTGTCTTTTAATACCAAACTCCACCCTCCCAAGAACACAAGGGAAATCCAAACAATCTTCTGTAATTTCTTGTCCAAAATGTAACTAAATGTTAAGATTTGAAGTAAGGAGATACACGTTGTCAAACTTGCGTATGAGGTATTTGTTCATAAATTGTGCTTATGTACATGTGTGCAGATCCAACTGCTTCTGCTAGTCAGGCGGAGAAGGAGGAGGTGGATTCGCGATCTATTTACGTCGGTAATGTGAGATTTATCGCCTTTACCTCAACATATAAATTTGCTTCTCCCTATGTAACAGGTTTCTCCTAATAGCATCTGCCTGCTCTTCGTAAGGCTTTGAGTTTGTTAATCAGTGACAGGAACTCATTTGTAGTTTAACCTTATCTGATTATTTGCATATTTTGAGTCAAAGGTAACTTTGTATTAACAAAAACTCATCATCCAAGAGATGATCATAGATCTTATGACTCTCAATCAAATGGATTTTCCTCCTAGCGGGCTGCCCAAAAACAAAGAAACTTTACAAGTTGCCTATGAAATCTACTAGATCTATGGCATCCCCCAATTTCCTGTTTACATCAAAAATAAAGTAATCTAAGGCAATGGCTTTTAATCTTCTGGATGCTGCAACTCTTGCCGTCAAAGCACCTGACATTTCTTTCTTTCCACAGTGTCCACCAGACACAAGCTGGAATACTCAACCACCAATCGTTTGATGAACCTCTCTTCCCAATTCCTTTCCAGCTGTTTAGAAATTCCAGTGTGGAGCTTGGCATTGTCCAGTTGATCCCCAGGATACAAAAAAACATGTTCCACAATATTTCAGCTATGTTACAATGCAGAAATAGGTGGCTATTCACTCCTGCATTTTGGTTACACAAAAAACATCTAGAGCAAATCTGTATTCCTCTTCCTTGTAGAGCTTCATGAGTTAGACAAGCTTTTCTGATAACTAACCAAACAAAACAAGCCACTTTCAATGGACTTTTGACTTTCCATATTTGCTTCAAAGGCCAATTGATTATCTGGTTTTGGTTGTTGTTTCTATTCCAGTAGCATGATTTCACTGTAAACACCCCTTTATTGTGAATCTGCCAGATTGGTTTATCAGTATCTGAAGGAGTCTAGCAATATCTGACACTTCCCAGTCGTTAAGAGACCTCATAAAGATTAGGTTCCACCCATGTAGACTCCATACTTGAGCAACTGTATCATTTCTTTGTGAATCAGATTTTAGTCCAATAACAGAAACTGCAGATTACTTTATTGCTCAAATCTGTTGCCTATAGGTTTTTTACCCCCTTCTATTCTGTATTATTAGTTGTTCTTTAACAGTGTAAGATGCAACTTTAACAGGAATTCAGCTAGAAAGCAATAATATTATTCGACTTTCTAGAAAAACTTATTTTGCGCATCAGTTGTCTAATTGCTTTACTTTCTTTTTTTTCCTTATGGACACAGAAAATTGGTCTGTTGGTCTTCTACTTGTTCTCTTTTCTTTTGTTTTCTGTTTTCTTTCTCAGTTTTTCTCTTGTAGCCTTAGCTTGCAATTTGTTGCGTGCAGAAGAATGAAAACTTGAGGTAAGTTTGTCCAGAAATGCATGACAGTATAAGGCAACACTTTAGATTGAACGGTCTGCATATTTCACTTTCAGGATTAGTGGTTGCATTTATAGCTTGCAATTTTTTGTGTGCAGAAGAATGAATACTTGCTATATGTTTATCCAGAGATGCATGACAGGATAAGGCAGGTTGAGTTGCTGTGCTAATAGAGCTAACTTCACATTAAGTCATTACTCATAACTTGCGAAAAAAAGATATTGTTCCCTGCACGTCTTACAAAAGTAGCACCAATCATGTTCGTTAAAGACTTCTAAAGTGCCCCTCATCGTTGGTCTTTGAACGTGGTTTGATAGTTGTAATGCTATATTCGTTGTACTCCCTATATGACTCAAGCTTTTGGGACTGGATATCTGAAGTGAGGCAAGTCACCCCCTCCCCCCGCCAAAAAAAAAAAAAGCATACCGACCCACCTCTTGTGAAAATATTTAGCATAACTATCATTAGAATTGTTTTTTTCATATCAATTTCAGGTAGATTACGCTTGCACGCCTGAGGAAGTGCAACAGCATTTCCAATCCTGTGGCACTGTTAACAGGGTAACTATCCTGACGGACAAGTTTGGCCAGCCGAAAGGCTACGCATATGTTGAGTTTGTCGAAATGGAGGCTGTTCAAAATGCACTTCTATTAAACGAATCAGAGCTTCACGGGCGGCAGTTGAAGGTCCATAACTATCATCTTAATGTGTTATTGACTCTTTCACCTTCTAGACCTTCTACCACTGTTATTTTGTCATGCAGGTATCTGCTAAGCGGACAAATGTTCCTGGTATGAAGCAATTCCGAGGAAGGCGATTTAATCCTTATGCAGGATTCCGCCCTCGACGTGCGTTCGTTCCTGGTGCTCCAGTATTTCCACCTTTTGGGTAATTAACATGATGCTATCCTCTGCAGAACCTTTATATATATAAGCACTTTCTTATTGTACCATCTAGTGCTTGAGAGAACCCCTCCCCTTGGGTCTTCTTCCTTCTTGATTCTTTTTCGAGAGCTGAGGATTTGAGTTACATCGCTTGAACTTTTGATTCCATGGATATTTGGTTTTTAGTCAATTTCAGAATGCAAGAGTGGTACTTTTTATTTGTTACATGGAATTTCTTCTTCCTTTTGTCTCTTGCTTCTTTCCTTTTTTGTTTTTGTCTAGGGTATGGGGATGCTTAAAAGGTGTATCAAGATATGAGCAGTTCATAGTACAACTTGCCACCCTAGTTGCTACAAGAGCTGCAAAAACATGAAAATAGGTCAAGGAGTTTTCGACAGTAAGAATATGCCAGTGTATTAGGTGATGAGTATGGTCGGTGGTTTTTTATTTGGGGGGAAGTTATGTTTCAAAAAGGGTTGCAAAAGAAAACGAAAAGGCATATGATCGACGTACTGCGAAAAACTCTAAATAAAGGAACAAATACTGATGTTTTACACTAGATCCACTGATATAACAAGAAGAATTCTGAAAACAGCCACCAGAAAACTGCTAACACCTTAAAGTACAACCCAAGACATGAATGAAATTCAGTAATACAGTACATAATACTAAGATTACACAAATTCCAGCATTCTTAGACATTCGAGAGTCTAGAACTCTCCCAGAAGATTCTCGTTTCTTTTTCTGAATACCTTCTTCTAACTGCACTGCCCCTTTTTCTACAGAAAAACCACCCCGTAACTGTCTCATCATAGTTGGTAAGTCTTTTAATTGTTTATTTTGGCTTCCTAGAGTAGTTTTTATAACTTGAGGCACATCATTACCCTCCCCTATAAGATTCACCTTGTTCTCAAGGTGACAGTCTGGAAATTGCAGATTGGTAATTCAGATTCTACACCATCATAGTACCCTTAGTTTCCCCTTCAACTACATCTTCTCCAGTAGGCTCAGAGAATTCTTCCATATCATCTTCATCTTTATTGGGTGCCTCTGAAATAATCAATAGGTTAAGCTGCCTATATTTACAACGATGATTGGGACCAAATTTATCATCACATCTGAAACATAACCCTTGTTGTTTTTTTCAAGCAAATTCTAAATCAGGCAACCTTCTGAATTGTGCCTCTGATTTTGCTACCGAAATAGTCGACTTTGTGGCAGTATGCGCGGCTGAATCAGTGTTATGACCTACTGATCCGGTTCTTGAGTCACGTGTTTCAAGTATGTTTTTGACTCGTGGATAATTGGGTCTAAACCCAACTGGTCTATTGCATGAACTTCCCATATGTGGTTCAATCTTAAAACCTTGCAAAACAGAATTTTGATCCTCCACCTTTTGAGTCATCTCTGTTATCTCCTTCAATGTTTTTGCCCCATTACTTCTGCTCGAATTCCCTCTTTCAGCCCATTCAGAAATACGCCAGATAACAGTCCATCAGACCCCTCCTTCATAGACGTTGACACCTTTTCAAATTCTTCACGGAACACGGTAACTATGGTAACCTGCTTCAGCCCCATTAAGACAACATATTGGTTGATATGATGAAATTGGTTCAACAACTCTCTTTTGAAGTCTTCCCCGGTTAAGGTTAACATTGGTTGCCGAGACTCTAGCGAATAGTACCAATTTAAGGCTTTTCCTTCCAAACAAACACCTGCTGCAAAATATCGTTCCACTCTGAAAATCCATTAAGGATCCTCTCCTTCGAAAACTGGTAGTTTTAGTTTCAGAAACTTCTTCCCATCTTTTTCTCCAGCCAAGTTGACATCGCTCCCCACTTCTTGGTTTTCGACGGATCTGGTTTGAGAAGGGAATGCTTCTGCCATCACAGTTCTCCCTTATGATTCAATTCTCACCAGAGACTCTCATTTCTTGAAACAATCCTTCCAGTTTTCTGACGTCTTCTCTTACCCCTGCCAAATGAGTCTCCACTTGTTCAACTCGTCCTTCCATTTTACTCACCATTCCCGAACGTTACTGCTTTGATACCAAATTGATAGACTTACTGCGAAAAACAGTAGATAAAGGAACAAATACTGATGTTTTACACTAGATACACTGATATTACAACAAGAATTCTGAAAACAGACACTAGGAAACTGCTAACACCTTAAAATACAACCTAAGACATGAATGAAATTCAGTAATACAGTACATAATACTAAGATTTACACAAATTCCAGCATTCCTAGACATTCGAGAGTCTAGAACTCTCCCAGAAGATTCCCTTTTTGTTTTCTGAATACCTTCTTCTAACTGCACTGCCGCTCTTTCAACGGAAAAAAACACCCCATTACTGTCTCATGACAGTTGCTAAGTCTTTTAATTGTTTATTTTGGCCTCCTACAATAAGTTTTATAACTTCAGGCACATCAGCATACAACCTTTTCTCAGTCAATCTTGATTTTTCCTTGAAGTACTACAACCCTTCTCTACCCCAACCCAAAAAAGAAGAGGCATCAAATTGTTTACTTATCCAAAACAAAGTGGATCTTTGCATGACCATTCTTTTGGGGCTAGACATCTTTGTCTGATCTCAAAGGATCAGGAGCAAAGAGATGCCGAGGACAGAGCTTAGAGCAGTTTCCATATCCATCCTGACCAATAATATTGTCCTTGCCTTTGTCACTTCACTAAACATTGGGCTAAAGCTCAGCTTATCTCCTTACTCTTGGAATTTTATTTAAGTTCCAGTATCCTGCCAGTTGCAGCTTCATATGCCATTTATCTATCTGTCAATTTCTGAAGGAAGTCAAGTTGAATGTTAACTTGAATATCACCTATTCTGAATGCCTTATGGGGTGTGCATTGCCACATAATCTACTTGAACACATGTTTGTTTGAACTACACTGGTTGTCCCTGCCTACATGAGCAGTAATCCAGAGCTCCCTACCTCCCAAATAAAATGGAATCTTGGGTTGTCTTTGGTTGGCTGGGATTTTGGGTTTACTGCTTTACTACGAAGTAGTATGTTGGGTTTCTCGTAAAGCCAGAGCATGTGCCTGGTAATTGTGTTGATCTGAAATGGTAACTTCTGTGTTTAATGTTCTTTCCAAGGAGTTAATTCGTTCTGTTGGTATTTTGACTAAATATGACCTGAAGTCCTATGCTTCTGGATTAGCAGCTCAGCTACTCGAACTTGTCTATATTTAAATTTATCCATGTGCTTCAGAAGATGTATCCTAGGGTCTCGTCTTATTGATGAAAGGGTCAAGTCGGCATTTCACTAAAATAAAATAGATGCCTCCTTCTATGTCTATGTTTGTAAACAATCACAGTCACATTTACCTATCTAAAAATGCATCACTAGACTGTTTTTCTAAGACATTGCATCAAAAAAATTGCAATGCATTCCCCGACCCCTTTTTGTACTGGAGGTACGTGCCGAAATCTCCTGTTTTGTTTTTGTAATACTAACTCAAATGTTAGCAACGATGCTCTCTGTACTACTACCAGTTAAGTAAAATAATTTATCCTTTAGAACTGAAAAATAAGGTGTTGCAATGCATCAAGCACTTTCATAATAAAGGAAAAAAAGCTCTCTGGCACGAATCCCAAGATCCCTTCTCTCCTACTCCCTAGGAGGAAGGACATCTCCTTTTCCAGCAACTTCCTTGCCGGAAACATCCTTTCTTTCTATTTTAAGCTTCCGTATCCCGTGGTAGCTAACCCTTTTTTCTTCTCTTTTCTTTTCATTCTCAGTTCTTTAAGACCACTGATGGGAGAAAATAGAATCTACTTCAATGCTGGCTTCAAGTCTTTCGATATCACTTGATGGACAGTGGGGAGTGGTGTCTGGTTTGAATGGGTGGAGAGAAGCCGCAACATGATGAGAAGGTCTTGTATGAGTGCGGAAGTCATGAAATGGCTCTGTACCATCCTCAAGGAAGCATCTAAGGACAAGGAGAAAGGGATCAGAAGATGGATACAAAGAAAATTTTTTGGAGACTTTCTGCACCAGGAAAGTGAATGAATATGGTAGATTCATGAGCATTCTTACTCTAAATGGTCTGGAAAGGTCACTGTTAATAGTCCCAGAGCTAGCTTTAAATGAGGGATGGAGTGAGGTAGCTTTTAAGATAGAGAGGTTCATTCAATGCCCTCACCAACTGAAGAATGATGTACAACCCAGACTATTTAAGAGGGATCTGCCGTATGTCAAAGCTGCTGGGGAAAGCAAATGGAAGTCAAATACCTTGGGAGAGATGGCGATCTCGTACAACGAAGGAGACCTTCAAGTTATAGAGTCACCTGGGGCAAAAGACACCGGACTTTTCAAGAGATGCATAGTGGGTTCTTTCAAAGAGGGAGAAACAGAGATCCCATCCTTATCAAACATCAGGAGGTGGAGTGCTGTCACTTGGAAAGCTGTATTTGGGATCAATATCTATGAAATGGCCAACAACATGTTCCTTTTCGAATTTCCGAACAGGAACATGGCTGAACAAATCATTCAGAGGGAATGGAGATGGGGAAGATTAGAATTAATCTTCAATGGTGGAACCAGTAATAGGATGCGAAAACCCCAAAACCACTTGGCTAAGAGCTTTGGGAGTGCCACTACAGTTATGGTCACAAAGCATCTTCAAAGAAATTGGGAACCTCTATGGAGGTTGGGTTGAAACTGGGAGGAGACAGGTTTGAAGAACCACTTGAAGTGGGCAAGAATCAAAATTCGAGGCGATGGCCGAAGTTTCCCTGGTGAGGTATCGATTGTAAGAGACGGAATAAATTTTTTTATCCCTATTTGGGTGGAAAAGAAAGTTCGATTTCAGAACTTGACTCCGGCAGGGGGAAGAAATCATCAGTTGGAGTTGCCAGAGCTGGGGGAGTATAGCAAAGAGTCCAAAGGTCCTCCATCTACATCGGACCAATGGGTAAAAGATTTGTCTTCTACTGGAAAAGGACAAGAGCCTGTTCTGAACCCTGATACAGTTCAGACACGTCACATGGGGGATCTTTTAACAGCAGGTTTTTTTTTAAACGAACCCCTAGAGTCACATGTTAAGGACATGGAGACCCAAGTCTTTTCTAGATATAGTTTGGGCCGGGGCAACAGTAAGAAGAAACTTGGACCTGATAGTGCAAATGTCATTTTCAATGACTTATCAGGCCCAAGGGAGGAAGCTTTTTTCAATCCATTATGTTCTGAAAAAAATGAGCAAGTTCCAGTTCTTATGAGAGGCTTTCTGGAACCAGAAGCAGTGGCAAATGAAGTCTATGCAGGCCAAGGTACTCCCGTTGCAGACCCAAGAGAAAATGCAATATGTCTACCATAGACGGAAGCGGTGGAGGAAAGCAGTGCTAAGACTGATCTATCTCTGGAAATTCAGGAGGAACAACACCTTATACTAGACATGCAGAGTGACAAGCAAATTGAAGAGTGGTTGGTGGAGGATGTGGAACCAATCCAAATTGAGTTGACACTTACAATTCAAAAAGAAAAAGAGACATCTATGTGGGTAAGGTAGAATTTAGTTAAGCTGGGGAAGATGTTTGGTGTTGATTTTCGGAGGCATAAGGAGGAGTCATTAGAGCTTCTTATGCAAATTGATAGTTGCAGACAGGCTAGAAAAATGGAAAGTGATTCCACTAGCAAATGGCCTAGGTACAAGGGGGTTCGGGAACTGAAAAGGCTTGCTTCTTTTGACATTAATTTCAAAAGTGATGGGAAAAGAGAGGGGAAAAGAGGTCAAGGCTCTACAATGAAGGTGAAACTTGTGTCCTGGAATGTTAGGAGATTGAATAGTGGGGAAAAGAGGAGATTCGTAAAGAGTTTAATATTCAACTGGAAGGCAGATATCATTTGCTTACAGGAGTCTTAAGTTAGAGGGGGAGATGCAAGATATAATGAAAGAAATTTGGGGAGGAAGATGGGTCAAATATGCTTGTCTGCAAGCGCGTGGCACTAAAGGGGGGTAGACTGATGATATGTGACAGTAGATCTTGGAGAGGGGAAGTGCTAGAAATAGGATCTTATACTATTACCTGCAGTTTTGAGGCAGTACTGCAGGATTATGTCACATAACGAGTGTTTATGCTCCAAACTGTAGATCAAAGAGAGCATGTGTGGGAGGAAATAGGTGCTGTCAGAAGTCTTTTTGAGGGACCATGGCCAGTGTGTGGAGACTTCAACATTACAAGATACCCCTCAGAAAAGAGAAATTGCAGAAGGAGAACACCTGCTATGATAGATTTTTCGGACTTTATTGAAGATATGGACCTTATAGACTTATAACTGGAAGGGGGTAAGTTCACTTGGTTCAAAGGTGACAACAATAACGTTGCCTCTAGAATTGATAGAATTTTGATATCCAAAGAGTGGGATGATAGCTTCAGTAAAATTAAACAAGTTGTGCTGCAGAGATTGTGTTCTGACCACAACCTTATTGCTTTACAATGTGGAGATTGGGATCCTAGCAAATCCTCTTTCAAATTCGATAACTGGTGGCTCAACACAGAGGGCTTTGTGGAACAAGTTAAAGAGTGGTGTGATTCCTTTGTGTTCACTGGTAAGCCTGATTACATCTTAGGTTGTAAGCTCAAGGCCTTAAAAGGCAAATTGAAGGAATGGAGTAAAACCGATTTGGGCAATCTAGGATTACAAAAGGTTCATATCCTGAGTCAGCTTTCTACTTTGGATACAGTGATGGAAAGCAGAGTCCTAACAGAAAAAGAGTCGGCTTTAAAGGCATCCTTGCTTATGGAATTTGAAGAACACCTTAAGAATAAAGAGATTGCATGGAGACAAAGATCTAGAGCATTGTAGTTGAAAGATGGGGATAGAAATACAAAGTATTTCCACAAAGTGGCCGATGCACATAGGAGGAGCAATAATATAGATCAGTTGTTGATTCATGGGATTCTGAGAGAATTAAAGAGGGAGGCCATTGGTTTTTATCAGAGGCTTTATTCAGAAAGCACAGGCAGAAGACCTTCCAGTAATTTGATTAATTGTCAGATGAAAGTGAAATGTTACAAGGGGAGTTTGAGGAACAAGAGGTGCTATCATGTTTAAAGTTGTGCGCCATGCACAAATATCCAGGTCCAGATGGATACACCATGGGTTTTTTAATCAAGTGCTGGGATGTGGTGAAAACAGATATCATGGAGACTTTCAAGAATTTCCATTCCAATGGCATCTTTGAGAAAAACTTTAATGCGACTTACATTGCTTTGATCCCCAAAAAAACTGGAGTCAAGGAGTTGAGAGATTTCAGGCCCATTAGTCTCATAGGAAGTGTATATAAGCTACTCTTCAAGGTGCTTACTGAGAGACTGAAGAAAGTGGTTGACAAGCTGGATGATGTCCATCAAAATTCAAATGGCATTCATTAAGAATAGACAAATAATGGATGCTATTCTAATTGCAAATGAAGTAGTTAACTCTAGAATCACTCAAAAGGTCGGAATGCTGTGCAAGTTGGACATAGAAAAGTCATATGACCATGTGAATTGGGAATTTTTGTTGAGAATTCTTTCATGTATGGGTTTTGGAAGGAGGTGTATCCAGTGGATGAGATATTGCATCACCACTGTCAGATTCTCAATCCTTATAAATGGTGCACCCGAAGGTTTCTTTCCTGCTCAAAGGGGTTTGAGGCAGGGAGATCCTCTTTCCCCCTTCCTTTTTATCATTGTCATGGAGGGCCTAAATAACATGATTAAGGTGGCCGGAGAAAATGAATGCCTCAAGGGGTTTGAGGTAGCTACTACGCCAACCTCAAACTCAACTGGTAACATGGAAGTAACTCACTCACAGTATGCTGATGACACACTAATATTTTGTGATGCGGATGAAAGGCAACTATTGATTCTAAGATCAATTTGGGTGTTGTTTGAAGGTGTTTCAGGATTGCACATCAATTGGAGAAAAAGTCAGTTGTACCCTATTTATAAAGTCTCTAATATGGTGGATCTATCTAGGATTCTGGGAGGAGAAATAGGTTCTTTGCCTACTATTTATCTGGGTATGCCTTTAGGAGCCAAGTCAAAGGCTCTAAACATTTGGAATCCTGTGATTGAAAAGTGGGGGAAGAAGCTCACTAGGTGGAAATCTTAATATATTTCCTTGGGAGGCAGAATCACTCATCAATTCAGTTTTGGATGCCTTGCCTACTTATATGATGTCCATTTTTCCTATTCCTATTGAGGTGATACATAGATTAGATAAAATAAGGCGAGATTTTCTATGGAAAGGGATCAAAGAAAATAATTCTACTGTCCAACATTTAGTCAAGTGGAACAAGGTTCTATGGGGGAAGAAACAGGGGGGTTTAGGAGTAAGAAATTTGAAATTACAAAGCAAGTCTCTTAGACTTAAATGGTTATGGAGGTACTCACAAGAGCCTCAAGCATATTGGGGCAAAGTAATTCAAGCTAAATATGGGGAGGAGAACAAGTGGATGACAAAAGAGGTTCTAACACCATATGGGGTAAGTGTATGGAAGTCCATTAGAATTTTATGGCCTTTGTTCAAGGACAATACAACTATCAAGGTAGGCAATGGGATCAAGGTGGAAGATGAGTGGTTAGGCACGTCTAATCTGAAGAGTTTATTTCCAGCTTTGCATGAACTGACAGTGGATAAAGATATGAGCCTAGCTGAAAGTTGGACACAACAAGGATGGAATGTTCAGTTCAGAAGGAATTTCAATGATTGGGAAATTGAAACTGTGGCTGATTTCTTTAGAAGATTGGAAGAGTTTAAAGGAACAAGGAACGAGCATGACAGATTGTGGTAGAGCAGTGATAGCAAAGGCGCATTTAAGGTCAACTCCGCATATAAGTTGAATCAAGGTGGACATCAGCCATCTCCTTGGCCTTGGAAGCAAATTTGGAAACCTAAAACCCCTTTCAAGGTGGCCTGTTTTACCTGGCTTCTGGCAAGAGAAGCAGTATTGACACAAGAAAATCTCAAGAAGAGGAAGTTCTCCATGTGTTCCATGTGCTATCTATACGGGGAAGAGGTTGAGACAGTCAACCATCTGTTTTTACAGTGCAGGATTACTAGCCAACTCTAGAGGATTTTCATTAGTCTTAGGGGCTTTGCTTGGGTTATGCCTGACAAAATCACACATCTTCTTTACAGTTGGGAAGAAGCAGGAGTTGGAGCTGCAGCTCTAGCATGTATTTGGTGGACTGTTTGAAAAGAAAGAAATGCTAGATGTTTTGAGAGCAAGAGCTGTGATCTTCAAATGATCAAACTAAATTGCATCAGACTTTTTTGCTTCTGGTGCAAGCAAATGTATTTAGAGGATACTGAATCCATTATAGACATCCTAGGTTCTGTTTAGGATTTAGTTTCAGTTTCCAGTTTTTTTGAAAAGTTGTAAATATGGTTTCTAGTGCAACCCATGCACTGGCTTAGTTAATATATACAAATGTTGTCTTCTCAGAAAAAAAGAAAAAAAAAAGGTGTTGCATCACTAAACTGTTAAACTAGAATAGTATAAAACTTGTAGGGTATTTTTGTTGCAGTAACACATGTAAACTTGTATTGATTCGACATATGTTGGTTATATGATTTGTTCAATTGAATTTATTTTCTCTTATCCTTCGAGTATTCCTGATAGGCTGGTCCTAATCTTTCTAATAACAAACAGAACTGAAATTGGTTTAAATGTTGTATGCCCTCCAGAACATAGAGCTGAACTTCCCTAGATTTTAATAGAAGGGTAATTCTTCAGATACATGTTGATCTGGATTACAGTATTTCTAATTAGCATGCTCTCATTTGTCCCCCTCGACTCTTCACTTTTATAAGCTGTTTTTTAAACTCCTTTCGTTTCATTTTACTTGGCCCTTGTTGACTTGGCACACCCCTTGAGAAAATCTTTAATTAGGGATGTATTTTACTAAATTAGCCGATGCTTTGAAACACTAAATTTGACTATGATTACTTTATGTTGTTACCAAATTACTTTGTCAATTACAAAATCAAGATAGAATTAATTACGTTTTTCCCATTTCACTCTTACAATTAATTTCTTGGAAGTGTTAACAAGTTATTTGTAAAAGGGAAAGTTGACAACTAATATGGAACGGAAGTGGAGTACTAATTATGTAAATTTTTACTCTTTCATTTTATGTTCATTGCCACTGTCATGATTTATCTTCCCATGATTCAACTTATGTTTGCTTGTTGATTACATCAAACTTTAGTTAACAAGTGTTGTGTTTGTCTTATTTGCAGAAGGGTTCCAAGGTTCAGACGCCCCATCCGCTACAGACCATACTAGTGGATTTTGCTCGGGATTGCTGGCCTTCCTGAGAGAAGCATGGGGCTCGCTTTGTGAAAGAGGCATCTCCGTGTTTTACTCTTTGGTTTCCTTTGGGAGGGCAAATGATGTTATAATTCAAATTTCCTGTACCATTTAAGTCATGACTTAAGGGGGCTGACATAAATTTCAGCTCCGTCGATCATGTTTTGGATTTGTGGGAATACAGAAGTTTTTTCCATTACTGGCTTGCTCAGGTGCTTGCATTTTGAGCAGCAAAAGGAAAAGACAAACCAAATAGATAATTGTTGTAGATGGTTATATTCTCTTTGAATTATGTCCCCTGATTTTACCAGGGAATTGAAAGGTGTGTTTTTATGTTTGACAGGTGTATAATGTGGTTTGGTCCCTTGCGGAGACTCCTCTCTCCCAAACCCTCTGGTACCCTTGTCCCCAATTTGCATGCATAATGGTCAAAATCAGAATGAGAAGGGAAGAAACTTGAGTTGCGTTTTGGACGACTGGTTCAAATCCTAGTGGTTACATACATTCAATGGTGTTATAGTTTTCCAAATCTTGAAAGGACCCATACATGCTAGAGTAAATACAAAATGCTTTGATCTATATGGAGATGAAAGATTTTGTAGTGTGTGGTTAACGCGTCTTGTGAATAGAAAAATGCACGAGCATGACAATTGAAGTAGCCCAAGTTGATAAATCCAATTGCATGATTTGCACAAAGGGGGTAATTTTTGTGTTGCTGTGAAAATATTGTTCCCAAATTTGACCTTTGTGCAGAATAGTCTTTTAAGTTTAATTAATGAAAAAAGTTTGGACGAAATGATAGAAATAGGAGTAAGAGGAGTTAAAATTGGTAAACTATGTGGCCTGCAAGTTACAACAGACTGATATAACTTTATGTTAAATTTGTTGGACGTGTCATGTTGGATTACTCACAAATTATATTGTATTGTTATGATTTATCATTTCCATCCCGAGTAGGTTCACCCACTCCTACAAATATGAATACGCCTTGGAGAGCAAACCTTTCAACGCTATAAATAAAGAAGAAAAAATACATTTTAAAATAATGGCATGCAATTCATGACAAATCCTATGACTTCATACTCCTGGATGTTATGATTTTTAACTTTTTCACTCATGGTGTCGTGTTTAAATATATTCTATTTTATTCTTTTTCTATACCTCTTAATTATTTCATTCATGATATTTCTATCTCGTATTTACTCTAAATCCGTTCATGATACATCTCTTTATGATTTCAATACATTCATAGGTATGATTTTGTGTTGTATTTAATGTAGATGTCATATTGGATTTTTTATTGGTCCTAACAATAATATATTCAGTATATTCTCATAAAGTGGGGTCTGAAATTTCTTACAACCGAATCATAATGATTTTAAAGCGATAAATAAAAATAAGTTTGTAGCATGTAAGTCATAGACAAATAAATAGAACTTCATGTCATATTCAATCAATCTGCCTCTTTGGATTAACCACAAAGTATATTCTAATTTTACAAGTTCTCCACTAAGTACTAACTCGAACCGTTGCAATATGATTTGTTCCGCTGTTTGAATTTAGCATAAATATGTAACCTATAATCACATCAAGTTATCAACACTTGTAACAATAAAAACAATAGAGAAAAGATTTAACGTGTCAATACTTTAAGTTTCTGACAATAACGCCAGAAACTTATTATATCTCAACACACATGCAAGTGTACATAGCCACAAATATATAATGATTATATGTGGGGTTTGGAATTTCTTACAGATCATACCAAATCATAGTGATTTTTAAGCAATAAATAAAAAGAAGTTTGTAGCATGTAAGTCATAGACAAATAAATATGACTTCATGTCATATTCAATCAAGCTGCCTCATTGGATTAGCCACAAAGTATATTCTAATTTTACAAGTTCTCTACCAACTCGGACAGGGGCGAATCTAAGATTTTCAGTGAGGGGGTTCAGTAGTACATATACGGACTAGTCGAAGGGGGTTCAACCTCTACTATTTATACATAAAAAAAATAAAATTACTATGTAAAAATAGTATAATTTTCCGACGAAGGGGGTTCGGATGAATCCCCTGAATCCTATATAGATCCGCCATTGAACTCGGACCGTAGCAATATGATCTGCTTCGTTGTTCGAATTTACCATAAATATATAACCTATGATAACATAACTAAGATTAAGTTGTCAGCACTTGTAAAAATAAAAATAATAGAGAAAAAATTTAACGTATCAATACTTTAAGTCCCGACAACAACGTCAGGAACTTGTTATATCCCAATACACACACAAATTTACATGGCCACAAATAATATAATGAGTATAAACAATCTGGTATTATCAATCCCACGTGGACTTAGTTGTTAACAAGCTAAACAGTCTGTTATTATGATTGTGGAAACGAGTGTCATTTGTTTGAAGAGAGTTTGTTTGGTTTGTGTATTCTATTAGTGATAAAGCAAAAAGATTCAGAAGTTAGGAGTTTATTCACATATTTGTTAAGGGCTACGATTATGGCACTTGCGTAATTCCATCACAACTTATTTATTATTTAATTAAGATATCTAATGAATTTTTGAAATACATGGTTAATGTAGTATGTTCATGGGTTCTCACTATCTTTAACCGTCTATCATAATTAACCTTCTAACTATATCGTTGAGCAGGGATAGTCAAAGTAATTCGAATGGAAATAAGTTATCATGTATTTGATGCAAGCAGTGTGATCAGGTACGTCTCCGTTCTAGTTGTTAATTCATCCATAGACGAATTCTACTCTCCTTAATTTACATTTTATTTTTAGTCTTTGTCTCTCGAGTTCCTCTAGAAATTATCAATTTATCCAATTGATCGCAAAGTAATAAAATAGTAAGCACAAGATTAAAAGAACAAATATATATATATATATATATATATATGAGGAGGGGGGAGAGGTTGTTGTGTTCATACTATGCCCACAATTTTAGAAGGGATGTTTGTAAGCATATAACGGATTATATAACCTAAACAATCTAATATATAATCCTATTAGTTATTCAGGAACGTTGAACTTAATGATTTTCACATACACATAATAACATTAATTCAATAAAGAATTACTTACCTGAATTCTCCATGATTTTTCTGTTGGCGGAATTAAGTGGAAGCACAAAAATAGAATATTGTTTTTCTCTCTCTTAACCTTACCTGAATTCTCCATGATTTTTCTGTTGGCGGAATTAAGTGGAAGCACAAAAATAGAATATTATTTTTCTCTCTCTTAACCTTACGTTTCAGAATAGTGTATGATGGAGTCTATTCAGAATAGTGTATGATGGAGTGTATTCTACTTTTGGCAGAGAGAGACCTCTTTTATAATATAGTGTATGATGGAGTCTATTCTACTTTTGGCAGAGAGAGACCCCTTTTATAATATAGAGAGTCAGTTATGTTTTCATGTTCCATCAACGTGATTAGTGGATATAATAATTATTCACTAACAGTCAGTAATTATCTAATAGGAGTCAGTAATTATCCTACTAACAGATTAGTCAGTAGTTTAATCCTACTAGGTAACTTCCCCATACAGATTTAGGATTTAGCTTATTCAATTATTATTAAACCAACAAATAAATTAATTATATGGGCCATAGAAATTTACAATGCCTTTAACAACTCATAGTTTGATTACAGCGCAATAATAATGTTTGAATAATGAATTATTATAAGTAAAAAGTAAAAAAATATAAAAGATAACCCTAGTTATGATGAAGTTTTATGCTACTTTCCTTCAAATTTTGTTCACTTCTCAAGCGACTTAAGGGAGTATTTATAGTATTTTAAAAATTATAGGCGACCTTTCTAAGTCAAACTAGGAAAAGTAAATAATTTGTGTGGTGTCAACGAGCTTTTTTTGCTTGCCTAGAGTTCTGAAAATCTTTTCTTTAAGGTGTAAACTTCAGAGAAGGATATTTTTACTCTCCTTTGCGTGAAAGCTTTTTGTAAGTTCTTTTTTACTTCGGCATGGACATTTAATTTGAGATTTTTTGACTTTTTGAGTTCAATTTGAGTCTCTTCTTGACTTCTTTCATCAAAACTACACAACCACCTTATATAAATGATAAATAATAAAATCAAGCATAAACTAATTTATCCTCAAAACAAAATTTAGATCTGGGCAAAAAAAATGGAGATTTGACCTACATCATGAGTCAGTTACATAACGACTATTAGTGACTTTTCCCCTACTAAAAGACCTTCCTAAAGCGGCGTGTCAACCTTCTCCGTGCAACTGATATTCAATGTGTATTCTTGGCTTAGTCGTCGACTGATCAATGTATAATCTGTTACTGTATTTTATCCAACTAGTTGTAGGATGCGCCAGTCATTTTTCATGTGTCATGATCCACTCTATCGACGTGCCTATGTGTTAGGATCGATTAGCAGTTCACACACACTAAATCTGTGGAGAGGATGAAGAAAACTAGAGAGAGTTCTTTAGGAGAGAGAGAGAATTAATTTCGTGGCAACACCCATGGGTAACCTCCACGGCGGATGGGCTATTTATATTAATGACTCGGAGTATGTACAATTACATAGAGAAATGAGAATAAAAGGTACAACCTAAAATCACACCTCCCGGCAACCTTACCGCGGAGGTTAACCGCGTGAACATTAATATATAACAGTACGTCACATATTAATCAGGCTCCACAACCTAACAATTCTCCCACTTGGAGACTGATTCTGTCATCCAAGAATTACATTCTCAAAAAAAATAAAAAATATTCCTCCATCATCAATATGTTTGCCACACCGCAACATTTGTAGACACAACTACAGAAAACCAACTAAGGTTTTGCACAACCTTAGTTTACCAACATCAACACATTTTGTTAACATGTCTGCTGGATTGTTTTCACCCTCTATTTTTTCCAAACACATATCACCTTCTTCCACTGCCCTGCGAGTGAAATGGTACCATCTTCTAATGTGCTTCGTCTTCGAATGATAGACCGGGTTATTCACCAATTGTATGGCACTCTGGATATCTGTGTAAAGAATCCTCTTAAGCTATTTCTTGCCCAATTCTTCCAGATAATCTGCCAGCCATATTATCTCCTTTCCAGCTTCAGTTATTACTACATACTCAGCCTCAGTAGATGAAAGAGCAACGCACTTCTGAAGCCTGGACATCCAACTCACTGTTGTACCACCTATGGTGTAAATGTATTCGGAAGTTCTCATGCTTGAGTCCACATCCCCACCAAGATCAGCATCAACAAAACTTTGCAGAATCACTTCACCATTGCCAAAACAAAGTGAAGTACTGGATGTACCTTTCAGATATCTTAGAAGCCACTTCACAGCTTCCCAATGCTCTTTCCCGGGGTTTTCCATGTACCTGCTAACAACTCCCATTGCATGTGTTATATCAGGTCTAGTGCAGACCATAGCATACATCAGACTCCTAACTGCAGAGGCATATGGAACAAGTGCCATGTGCTCCCGCTCTTGAGCTATCTTTGGTGATTGCTCTTTTGATAATTTTGTGTGATTTGCCAATGGAGTAGTCCTGGGTTTAGCTTTATT
This sequence comes from Capsicum pubescens, assembly GCA_030864215.1. Classification (NCBI taxonomy): domain Eukaryota; kingdom Viridiplantae; phylum Streptophyta; class Magnoliopsida; order Solanales; family Solanaceae; genus Capsicum; species Capsicum pubescens. Next base: position 118,061,967 of record CM061540.1, on the reverse strand, counting down.
AACTCTGAATTTGGCCAGCCCCTTCTCAATGTACTGCTCTTGGGATAGATTTAAAGTGCCAGCAGATCTATCCCAAGAAATCCTCATCCCAAGAATCTGCTTCGTTGCACCTAAATCTTTCATCTCAAACTTAGAAGACAGACTTGCCTTCAGAGAGTTTATCTCCTTCATACTGGATCCTGCAATCAACATATCATCCACATACAAGAGTAAAAATACATAAGAATCAGTGTATTTCTTGAAGTAGCAACATTGATTTTTTTCACTCCTGCGGAAGCCACTATTGCTTATAAAGGAGTCAAACTTCTTGTACCACTGTCTAGGTGCTTGCTTCAGCCCATACAAGCTCCTGTTGAGCTTGCACATCATGTGTTCCTTGCCTGGAACTACAAACCCCTCTGGCTGCTGTATATAGATTTCCTTATCTAAATTTCCATGTAAAAACGCAGTCTTTACATCCATTTTCTCAAGATGCAAATTCTCCGATGCAACAATACTCAATAAAATTCAGATAGTAGTTAATTTCACAACAGGAGAAAATATTTCAACATAATCAATACCTTTCCTTTGTGAATATCCTTTAACTACTAACCGGGCCTTGAACTTTCTTTTGCCATATGGTTCTGCCTTGATTCTGAATACCCACTTGTTCAACTAGGCTCTCTTCCCTGCAGGTAACTCGGTCAACATCCACGTGTTATTTTTCTCAAGTGAGCTCATCTCATCACCCATGGCTTGCTCCCACTTGATTGAATCCTCCACCTGCAGGGCCTCACCAACAGACTCTGGTTCCCCTTCATCAGTCAGCAATAGATAATGTAATGATGGTGAATACCTATCAGTGCTCTAATGGTCCTGGATGATCTTCTCTCAACCTTCTCAGATGTCACTTATTCCGTCTTTAGTTCCTCAACGACAGTCTCTAGAGTTTGTTGAGTATCTATTGTAACATCTTTGGGTGTAATCTTCGACAACTCAAGCTCAACTCCCACTTTCTTTGTAGTTTCTTGAAACTTTTTCTCTCTATCCTTGTACAAGACATTTTCATCAAATGTCACATCACAATGTCTTAAGATTTTCTTGTTTCTGTCATCTCAAAACCTGTACTCGAATATGTCAGAACCATAACCTATAAAGTAGCACTTTATAGATTTAGCATCAAGCTTATCTCTTTTCTCTGGATCAACATGAAAATAAGCAGTGCAACCAAAAGTTCTCAAGTGAGAATACTTGAGCTCTTTTCCTGTCCATACTTCTTCAGGAATCTTGAACCCCAAAGAAACTGATGGTCTCCTGTTGATTAAGTATGCAGTTGTGCTCACAGCATCTTTCCAAAATGTCTTAGGCAGCCCACAGTGTATCCTCATACTTCTTGTACGCTCATTCAATGTTCTGTTTATCCTTTCACCAACTCCATTCTGCCTTGCCTTCCCGGGAACTATCCTCATCAATCTGATCCCCTCAGCTGCACAGAATTGTTTTAATTTTGACTTGTCATATTCTTCTTCATTATCAGACCTCAGGCATTTGATTTTTAAGCTAGTCTGATTTTCAACTTCAGCTTTCCATCTCTTGAAAGTAGCAAACACATCTGACTTATGTTTCAAGAAGTAAACCCATACCTTCCTGCTGAAATCATCAATAAAGGTGATATATCTAGATCTACCAAGTGATGAAATAGGAGATGGTCCCCAAACGTCTGTATGGACCATTTTTAGCCGTACTTTCTTCGTCTCTCTCGCAGTCTTCGTGAAGCTTACTCATTTCTATTTACCCATAACACAACTCTCATAAAGACTCATATCAACAGATTCCAGCCCCTCTAAAGCTCCTTTTGCAACCAACATTTTCATTCCTTTAGCACTGATGTGTCCAAGTCTGTTGTGCCACAGACATGAACCGGAAACACCTTCAGCAATAGCAGCCATGTTTATACACCCTGCAGTGCTGTACAAAGTTTCAGATTTTGTGCCACGTGCTACAACTATAGCACCCTTCACAATCTTTCACGAACCTTTCCCAAACTTTATTGCGTAGCCTGTGCTATCCAACTGACCAACAGAGATCAGATTCTTCTTGAGACCAGGAATATATTTGACATTTTCCAATGTCCACTGATTTTCTGATGGAGTTTTTATGCAGAAATCCCCCTTTCCTTCAATCGCCAATGGCTTGTTGTCAGCAAGATACACCTTTCCAAAGTTTCCAAACTTAAAGTTTTGGAACAATTCCTTGCTAGGAGATGAATGAAAAGATGCACCAGAATCCAATATCCAGGACTCAACCGGGCTATCCATACTAAGGATTAGAGAATCCCCAATGTCTTCTGCTGAATTAACAAAATCATTATCATCTCCAGATTTCTGATTCTTCTTCTTCTTGGGTTTTTTGCACTCTGTCCGAAAGTGGCCTTTCTATCCACAATTCCAACATGTCATGTTGGATTTTTGTGGAGATTTTCCACGATTCTTCGATTTTGATATTCCATGTGTATTCTGACCCCTCGATTGGTCTCTTCCCCTTCGGTCAACACTGAGAGCACTACCAGATGACTCTCCAATTTCTCATTTTCAAATGCTTTCGCTAAGAACAACATCTCAGATTTCATCAAACTTCAGTTTCTCAGATCCACGGGAACTGCTAATCGCAGCAACAACAGTATCCCAAGACTCGGGCAGAGATGACATCAAAATCAGTGTTTTAATTTTATCTTCGAAATTAATATCCACAGAACACAGTTGACTAACAATCATATTGAACTCGTTTATATGATCAGCAATAGATCTATTCTCAGGCCTCTATAAATTGAACAATCTACGCATCAAGTATACCTTGTTTATCGCAGATGACTTTTCGTACATATTTGATAGTGCCTTCAACATATCGGATGTGGTTTTCTCCTTGACGATGTTGAACGCCGCATTTCTCAACAAAGTCAATCGGATCAGCCCTAGAGCCTATCGATCCTTGAGCTTCCAATCCTCCTTCTTCATGGACTCCAGCTTCACCCCGGTCAAGGGTTCGTGAAGATCTTTCTGGTACAAATAGTCTTCGATCTGCATCTTCCAGAAACCGAAATCGGATCCATCAAACTTTTTGATTCCAAACTTCAATCTTTCCACCTTCAGTGATTATGAGAATCTCCTAAGCTTTGATACCAGTTGTTAGTATTGATTAGCAGTTCACACACACTAAATCTGTGGAGAGAATGAAGAAAACTAGAGAGAGAGTTCTTTAGAAGAGAGAGAGAGAATTAATTTCGTGGTAACACCCGTGGGTAACCTCCACGGTGAATGAGCTAGTTATATTAATGGCTCGAAGTATGTACAATTACACAGAGAAATAAGAATAAAAGGTACAACCTAAAATCACACCCCCCGACAACCTCACCCCAGAGGTTGAACCGCGTGAACATTAATATATAACAATACATCACATATTAATCATGATTCACAACCTAAAAATATGTTATTTTTTCCTAATATATAATGCCAATCAAGTGAGCTTAGGATTGAAGTAACAACCAGCTGATAAAACAGAGCTAGTAAAGGGTAAAAAAATAAACTTTGATTCAAATAGTGAATTTTGTGTCTTTGGGATGATGATTGCATGAATTTATATAGGATATTAATTCTCAACAACTAATTACTATGCATTAAATCCTCAATAAATGATTAATTATATAACACAAATAAGGGGGAGGTAACCTCAGGTGTTGTTCGAGATCGTTACATAACAACTAGTGTTGGCTCATTGACTTCTCTCCAGGATAAAATGTCTCCTGACGCAGTCTGTCATCCTACTCGATTCAATTGGTAACTGTTCGCAACAAATTTTCAAAGCATCAAAAATTAACTGCAAGTAAAAATAAAATAAACAAAAAGAGTAATTTTATTTAAATGAATCTTGTGAGTACAATTTTGTAACTATATTGATTCTTCTCTCCTAAACATAAAAATAATTCGAGGGCCTTCAGTAGCGTGTTTCTCGAATCGTTGGATGATTTGAACTCCTAGAGACGTATTTCAATTATCGAGAATATCGAAAAATATTTTGTCTTTTTGGAATAATCTTCGGGAAGAACTCCGGTGATTGCTCCTTGCAAGAACTTGATAGTCGATACCGATGTTTCCAATGATTGTCAAAGTCCTCTTTCAGAATCTCTTTTGGAATATTATGTTACCCCTATTATAGTTTTAGGGAGTAGGCTTGGTTGCTTGTGATTGGCCAAAATATGTCACTTTGACACTTGGTGACTTTTGACTGGTTCTTGAATTTGAATGAGATTTTCACATCATTTGTACATGTGGCGTCGTTTCATTAGCCTTGGATTTGACTGGAATTCCACATCACTTAACACGTGGTATGAGTTTGGGCTTCAAGGTGAGATGGACCTTGATGAGGAATAAAATGAGCTTATTATTTTTTTAAGCCCAAAATAATTTTAGACCCAATAAAATATGGATCGAATTCAAATTTTATATGAATTTGATCCAATAAATTTTACGTATCTACAGATGCCCTCTACTTCAAGGCTTGTCGACGTGTAGGCTTGCCGAAACTTGGCAGCGAGACTTGAAGTACTTATGAATGTGTTTTCATTTTCGTGACTTCAAAAGTATTTATTTCTTATCGGTGCATCCTAGTTAGATGAATACTTGCGAGTGGTCTAACTAAAGTTTCCTCCGCGAACTTTCATGTCATGAAAGGCTTTGTCAAAGCAACCAATGATTTGTTTGTAGTGATCCTCATTTTTCGCCCACAATCGAGTACAAACTTGATATTATTTCAATAGTATTAAAAAATGACCAACTTAATTTTATTTTTTTGACTCTTTTGGATTAGTATGAACATGAGAAATCACCGCTTTAATATTTATTCAAGTAATTTTTACTGGCACAATAATGTGACCCTCTCAATGTATTTGAATTAGAAGGATCAACTCAACACCTTCACTTGACATATTTCACATATCAATTAAAAAATTTGACTTGAACTTTTGTACCAAAAAAAATAAATATTAACTTTCCTTTTGGTTTCATGTATCAAAGAAAAATATTAACTTTCCTTTTTTGTTTCATGTACCAAAAAAACATATTAACTTTCCTTTTGGTTTCAAAAAAGAATTAAAGTCTCCTCCAAAGAAATCTCCTCAATATGGTAACTTTCGAACTAATTGGTAATTTGAAATTCTCAGGAATTCTCATCTTTTAATTTCACCACAACTTTCCTTATATACAAAATGGGAATTGTTCACAAGAGCCTCTATATAAAGAAATGTTATGAAATCATATCAACCACAATCTTTTGAAATTCGTAGCCCTTGCGAAGACATCCATTGGCATCTTTGTGACCATGTATTTGAAAAATACTGCTGGTGCACATTAACCTTTTTGATAGCATTGATAGACGCCACGCAAAGTATACAGCCTCCTCGCAACATCGGTGGAAGAGGTACATGGAGTGTCTTTTCTGATTTTCAACTTCACACACTCGCTGAGTAAAAATCATATCTGACTGTAGGAAAGTCCAAATATTGAACGGTTTAGTTTTGAATAAACTAGACCCATGTTACTCCGACATATCCAAAAATTAATGGTAAACGCCTTCAGGATTAACGGGAATCAATTTTTGAAGTTTGTTTTAAGATTTGGTTGGTCTTCTCATAGATTTGAGTTGTCTCACCAAAATATCCTTTTATTGATATAGGATCATCCAAATGATGAACGGCTTAGTTATGAAGAGACTAAAACTTTATTTCTGTGTCATATCCAAAAATCAATGTCAAACTCTTTCTGTATTGACAGAAATTACTTTTTGAAGTTCGTCTCCAAGTCTGGCCTGTTGATTTTACAACTTTGTGTACCCTCGCTAAAATGTCTGTATAGTGAACTTGGAGTGGCCAAATCACGAACGACTTATAGTGTTGGAAAGCAGACTCATGAGGCTATGTTTTATGAGAAAATCACACTCATATTCACGCCAGAGATGCCCAGGTTTCCTTTCAAAATTAGACTTTCAGTTTTCTTTTATCACTTTTTATTTGTTCCGTGGAGCCTCACAAAATTTCTTATATCTTGACTTAGGAACATCAAAATTAGGAGTCGTTTATTATGTTGGAAACTATACTCGTAGAGATATGTCTCTCACAAAAATCATAATCAAATTATATTAGAATCATCTTAAATTTTGCCCCAAAATCGGTCTTCTAATCTTGGTTTGCTAGTTTTATCAGGTTTGCAAAGTATCATGATAAATTCCATATCTCAACGTAGGAGTATCGAAATCAGATTTTGTTTTTGTGTTGGAAAGTAGATTCGCAGATCTACATCTCATGTGGAAATTACAATAGGGCTACACCTGAATTATTTGTCATTGCTTCAAAACCAATCTTCTAATTTTGGTTTGCCAGTTTCATCAGCATTGCGCAACGTCTCGACGAATTTCGTATCTTAACGTATGAGTATCGAAATCAGGAGCATTTTTTTGCATTGGAAAGTAGATTTGTAGATGTACGTCACACGTGAATTCCATTATCAGAATACTTCTATATTTTCTCAATTTTTTTTGAAATTGCAGCCTAGATCTTATGATACTCTATTTCTCATCATATTTGGATACTTCATGAATTTCATCTTCTACATTAAGTTTTGGGCCGCATTAATTCTGCAATATGTTTAAGGCCAGACTCGAGCAATATTCAAAGTACTACAAGTCTTTCTCTTGTCGAGAAGACTTCAATGCTTGGGAGATAATGAAGAATCCTTTTGATTTTAAGATGGCATCTGTAAAGGACTCTGACTACGTATTCAAGCTTCATACTTTTTTTTCCTTTTGATCTTTTATTTCTTTTTCCTTTTTTATTTTATTATTATTATTTTTATAGAGTCGTTCACAGTTTAGACTCATGCGGGGAAGGAGTGATTTGACTTACAGTTTAAGTCGTGCGTCAAGGAATATTTTAACTTACAGTTTAGGCTCGTGCGTCAAGGAAAAGCTTGACTTTTAGTTTAGGCTCATGCATCGAAGAGTATTTTTACTTGCATTTTATGCTCATGCGTCGAGGAAAAGCTTGACTTGTAGTTTAGGCTCGTGCTTCGAGAAGTATTTTGACTTGTAATTTAGGCTCGTGCATCGAGGAGCATTTTGACTTACAGTTTAGGCTCGTGCGTCGAGGAGAATTTGACTTACAGTTTAAGTTCGTGCGCCTAGGAGAAGCTCGACTTGCAGTTTAAGCTCATGCATCGAGGAGCATTTTGACTTGCAGTTTAGGCTCATGCATCGAGGAGCATTTTGACTTACAGTTTAGGTTCGTGCGTCGAGGAGCATTTTGACTTGCAGTTTAAGCTCATGCGTTGAGGATCATTTTAACTTGAAGTTTAGGCTCGTGCATCGAGGAGCATTTTGGGAAAGAATTCTTGTAATGTAACTTTCCTCCCAACCCTTTGTAATGAAGTATTGTTGCACTTCAGTTTGATATTTATTGCCCCCATTGGTTGAAGCAAGTTTGCACTTGATCTTGTGTTGAATTTTAGAAGTTGGAGTTTAGAAGTCCCTTGACATTTTTCTTTTGCGAGCGATCACTGTCCAACTGTCACCCTTCTTGCTATCTGAGAAGTCATTTGTCATGGGTTTGCTTATTGTTTTCTTCAAGACTGGAACCCCAATTGGGTCAAAGCTCCCAAATTGTAGCATGATGATTTCTTCAAATTTTGGTGATTCCACAGAGCGCATAGGGTATAGAGCTTTTGAAATTGAACCTTTCATATGGTACAGTTTGGTGCTAACATAATTTGCATTAATGTCATTATCTTTTTCTTCAGGATGAAGCATTTTGTAGTGTGATGACTAATAATGCAGTGAGTTTTGTGGTACTTAGGATTTTCAACTTTATTTGATTCTTCAAGTCATTTTCACTTAGGGATTTCAATGACTTCTTTGGCTAGTAACTCGTCAAGAATCTCAGGAACATCAGAGTCGGGAAAAAGATATACCCTCGCTTGTAATTCCTTCAAGGTTGGTTGATTTTTCACCTCTCGTATTTGTTACTTTGGAGCTTCATCTTTTAACTTTTGTCTTGTGGAGGCCTTCGTAAAACTCACAATTGTCATCATGGATTCCCCAATTTGATCTTCTGCAAAGTCTTTGAATTTAGCGACTTGTTTCCTAGGATGAAAAACAAGTGACGTCATTCTATGATTTGCAATACTTAGCTCCATATTATGAGCACGCGTAGCTAATTCTTCAAAAGTTTGAGGCTTAATTCCTTGGAGGATATACACAAGGGCCCAATGCATCCCTTGAATGCAAACTTCAATCGCAGAAGTTTCAAAAAGTTGATCCTTGCAATTGAAGCTCAATGTTCGCCCGCGATTTATGTGGTCCACTACAGGATTATCTTTACTTTGTCTTATGTTTGTCAACTCGATCATGTTGACCGTACGATGGGTTTTATAGAAATGATTTAGGAATTAACTTTCTAGTTGATATCTAATTGGCATCGGTAATGCCTCGATTCTATTAGAATACGACTTTGAGTATCTTATAAAACTTTATGATGGACCGCCATATTCTATCTTGATGGTGTTTGCATTCATATCTTACAGTTGTTGAACTATTAGAGTGACCACTAAAGCAGATTGATCAGCGCATTGATTGTCACTTGACTTGATAAGAGATTCACCATCAACTTTTTTTTTGCGGTGTTAGATTATAATTTGACTCTCCAAAATTGTAGAGATCTAATTTCCTCATAAGTCGGGTGATTTGATGATCTTTCTCATCAACAGACTTCTTCAAGGCTTCAATGGTTTGCTCCATCATTGCAAACTTCTCATCCATGTCAACTGCATCAACCATGAAGATGTTGACTTTTGTTGAAGTTGGAGAATTCATTAAGTCGTCAGATTCTCCAAAGTTGCATATAGTTTTAAACAATTCATTTGATAACATAGATGCAAAGTTTCTCCCAGGGGTTGTAGTTACAGCTGAAATTTAAGATTTTCTCCTTTTCGTCATCTCTAAAAAGGTGAAATATTAAGATCCATCCAAAGCATAAGCATTGAGATTACGTCGATTGATGGGGCCAACAAGCTTAGTCTCAGTAGATGTGGCAGTAGTAGACTTCTTGCACGAAACGTCACTAATTTTTTGAAAGTCCATAGTAGTAGTTGAATTTGTGATTTTTTAATTTGTAGAAGGAAGAGATGAAGAGCAGAACTGGTCCCACTGGGAGTGCCAAAATTTGTTCGCAAAAAATTTTCAAAGCGTCGAAAATTAAATGTAAGCAAAAATAAAATAAACAAAAAGAGTTATTTTATTTAAATAAATCTTGTGAATACAATTTCGTAACTCTCTTGATTCTTCTCTCCTGAACTTAGAAATGATCCGAGGATCTTCAGTAGCATGTTTCTCGAATCGTTGGATGGTTTGGACTCCTAGAGATCTATTTCAATAGTTGGGAATATCGAAAAATATTTTATCGCTTTGGAATAATCTTCGAAAAGAACTCCGTTGATTGCTCCTTGCAAGAACTTGATAGTCGATGCCGATGTTGTCAATGTTTGTCAAAGTCCTCTTTCAGAATCTCCTTTAGAATGTTATGTTACCCCTATTTATAGTTGTAGGGAGTAGGCCTGGTTGCTTGTGATTGAACGAAATATGTCACTTTGACACTTGACTTCTTTTGACTGATTTTTGAATTTGAATGAGATTTCCACATCATTTGTACATGTGGCGTCGTCTTGTTGGCCTTAGATTTGACTGGGATGCCACGTCACTTGACATATGACATGAGTTTGGGCTTCAAGGTGAGATGGACCTTGATGAGGAACAAAATGAGCTTATTAGTTTTTTAAGCCCAAAATAATTTTAGATCCAATAAAATATGGATCAAATTTAAATTTTATATGAATTTGATCTAATAAATTTTACGTGTCTACAGTACCCGACATGTATGCCTTAGCTGCCTCGATTGGTTAATATATGATCTGTCATTGGGTCTTGTCTAGATAGTTGTAGGGTCGTGCCAGTCATTCTCCCACGTGTCATGATCTATGCCATTCATGTGTCCAGACTATTTTTGCTCTATGCTACTATTGCGATCAATCCATACTATCAATCACCTTAATCATCATAACTAGCACCGCTACCAACGACAACACCACGTCAATCACCATTCATTTTTTAGCCACCACAACCAACACCATCATTTACTGACATCAACCAATTACATCATCACAATCACCATCACTATCTATAAATATCAATCAATTCCACCATCACAACCTCCACAACTACCATCAAATCAAAAATTACAACACCAGGCATATCCATCATCACAATTATTTTATCATTAAAATCATATCCATAGTTACTAGCGAACGTGATATTTCATATAGTTTTAGTAATAATTTTGTTTGTTAAATTATATTTTTTAGTATTTAATTCCTTTTTAATTGTATTATTCATTATATTAATGTATAAATTATGTATGCTTTAATGTTGAAAAACATCAAACTTAATCACTTAGTATTCAGATTTAGAAAAACATCTTAATGATTCAAATGTGCGTTATGATACAAATGTCCTAATCTTAGTGCAAATAAATGAGGTCTTAATATATTTCCTCTTTCATATATGCATTGGAAATTTTAGGGGATAAATACATGGACAACTCATTAAATTGTTAGTATATTTCATTTAGACATTTGAGTTATGATCTTTTTGAGCATCTGAATACATGATAAAATATCTCTACCAAATATTTTCAGCTCATTTTTGTAAAAGTTTACGTGTATGTTTTTAATGTCCATTACATAAATAAGTTAATTATATAAAATATACCTCATTCTTTAATTTTATTAGTCAAGATCAATGAGAATAAATTTAAGATTTTATAATTTATTAAGTTTAATGCATATAATTAGATAGAGATTAAATATACATATTTTTCCATAACAAAAATATAATTAAAATATTTTATCGTATGTTGACATGTAATGAAATAAATTATAATTGAAGTCAATTTCAGATTAGGCCAGTTTTGTTGTATTCCTCTATCTATCAAAACTTTTGGTTACTGCAAAATAGAGGTTGAGAAAAAAAAGAATTAGTTAGGATTTAGGGAATGGAGAATCCAAACACGGATGAATCACCGTAAGCATCTCGCCTCTGCTCAAATCAATTGTCATTTTTCCTCCCAACATACACAAACACATACAGACACACTACACACATTAATGAATTAAATTGTGTTGGAATGGACTATTGCAGGGAGAAAAGGGTGTATAAAGATCCGGATGATGGATGGCAAAGTTTTTTACTAGAACTCGAATTTGTTCAATGCCTCGCTAACCCCACTTATATTCACTGTAATTTCTACTCCTCTTTGTGAAAATATTAAAGTAGATTTTTTGAAATCATAGATTTCTAGTTAAGTTTCTAGAATAGTCTAGTGATTGAATATCATAGGTTCTTGCAGAATGTCCTAATGTTGTGTCTTGAATTAGTATATTGTAGAATGATCTAGATACTCTAGAGTTGTGATAGAAGATAAAGGTCATTAGATTTTTCTTAAAGAATTATCTATAAGATTTTCAAGAACCATCCCTACACAAGTATAAATAGGGATGACATTAGAAATTTGTTATCAACCAAAAAAACTATCCAATTCAAGAAGTCTTCCTCCATAACAAAACTTCTATTTCATAGCTTCCTCTTCTTAGTTGAATCTTTCGATCTTAGTTAATGATCTTGGGCTAGCAGAAGGTCTCACCAATTACACCTTTATTTTGCTATTCTCTACATAATATCAGAGCCAAAGTCATAGATTGACTTGTGTTTATTTTAAGATTGGGTCTGTGGTCGATTCAACTAATTTGTGCGAATGAATTTAAGTAGTTGCATTAATGGACTTGAAATAGAGTTGTTGAATCATTCCAATTACAAGGTATGAAAGACATGTATGGAATCATATCTTATGGGTTAGGACTTGTGGAATATTGTCAATGGAAGTAACACAAGTCCTCATGTCGATGAATCGAAAAATGATGGTGCATATAAGAAGTGAAAGCAGACTAATGCAAAGGCAGAGTTCATCTTAAAGAGATCCATCTCCTCTAGTTTATTTGATCATATTATAAGGTGCAAAGCAGCCCATAAAATATGGAGGATTTTCGATCAGTTATTCAACAAGAAAAATAAAGCTCGGCTACAGATATTGGAGAATGAATAAGCTAATACCAATCAAGGTAATCTTTCTATTGCCGAGTACTTTTTAAAGATTAAGAACTTATGTTCTGAGATTTCTTTATTGAATACAGACGAGGCTATCTCTGAAGCACAAATGAGAAGAAATATCATTCGTGGTTTGAAACCAGAAGATATTCGTGTTGATTTATTTACCAAACACGTCAATAACTTTTTTTTCAGTTTCAACACTTCTATCCAAACACTTATCTGCTTAATTTATAAGCACTTATTTTAAACTTTTAATCACTTAAGCTAATTTTTTTTTTTAATTCAATCCAAACGGGCTCCAAATATACACTATCTTTCCATACCAAAAATACTAGTATACATTCTCATGCGATGCGCAGATTATTTTTATAAAAAAAAAAAAGAAAAGAAAAGAGATAATAGAAAGATATGTATATAAACTATATATGTCGTATATTAGGGATATTTTTGTTTTCGTTTGTTTTTTTAATCATTCTTGTTATACACTAATGTTTTGTATGATATATATAGCTACTATTACTTTATTATTGTTCAACAGTATAAAGTCTTTCATATTTCAGAACTAATATTTTTTTTTTAAAAGTGCACAAATCTAACGTTTATATGGGCTTACTCCAAAAATAAAAGAATTCTTGAAAAAATATAATATTTCTTGTCTTACTTTTGACAGGATTTCTGTAACTTTTTCAATAATATTTTCCTTGCAGTTGCAAAGTCAAAGTAGGGTATAAGTAATTTTTTTATATGGAGAAAATATATGCATCAATTAAAGTATTATATATAGGAAACTTAAAATATCATGCGAAAAATTAAATTATTTCATTTTTTTTTGTTAGGTAACTTTAATAGCGATCTGTTGTCGCATACAAAATTCTTAAATTTACTTTTATTTTGTGGAAGTATTTTATAAATTTAATTTTTTTAAAAATACCTTTAAAATCTATCATAAGATCTACTTTTAATTTTTTAATTTTTTTTAACTATGGTATACACACTAAAATTTCTTTCTATAAATTCTTATTTTAGTTTTAATTATTAAAATCTCATATATGAGAAACATGGTTATGTTTTTTATTCAATTGTCCTTATTATACCCTCTCTTTCAACTATAATATTCTATTTAATATTTTTTCATTTAGTAGTCATAATAATTCAAATAATACCATGATTTTAAATTATTAATAAAATATAAAATAGATAAGTCATTTGAATAATGATATTATTAATTATTTTCTATGTATTAAACAATTAAATATTTCTTCTATTTAGTTTTTATATATGAAAGTTTGAATTAAACTCTAATTATTGTAATTACATACATGTGGCTTTTATTAAAATAACGGTGTCATTTGTTTGAGCATATTAATTAGTTATTATTATACTATTTCTATCTTTAAATTCAAATTTAAAACTTAAATACTTTTATCTATAATCAATATTTGGTCTTACCTATAGTTTAACTTTTATTATCATACTTTAAAAGACTTGCTCATTTTTAAGTATGTTATATCTTTCTATTCCTTAGGACATATTCATTGATTTTTTTTTATTATTATTATTACATTATTTACAACGTATAGTATTACTTTTTGACGCGATTCTTTTAATGTGTCATCTATCTTAATATCCACGAATCCTATCTTCCTTCCAATATAATATAGAAGATCCAAATTTAATTGATTTTAAAAATCTAAAATGATAATTCCAGAACAAAATGACAATAATGGTTCACTATTTTTTTTTTCTAGACACCTACTTATTTTTAGCCATAAATATAAGTAGTATCATCTTTTATCCTTTTCCTTCCTAACTGCATACCTTTAATAAAATTCTACATGCTCCTTTGTATTAAATAAAGAAAATCAAATTAATTTTGAAATAATTCCACTGACATCATCTAGTATTGGCATTTAATTAACGAAAAAATGTGAGTATTTTATGAGTTAGTGGGAAAATGGAGCAATGTGGAATCTCAATCTTCTTATCTTCTTTTTCACCCTTTTAAAGATAATCATAAAAAAATATAAAGAGTAAATAAGATAGTATTTCTTATTTTTAATAAATGTGTTTATTGTTATGTGATTTGAATGTTAATTATAAGTTTATATCTTTAAAATTGTAAAATCTTAGGCTATAATTTATTGATTTTAATTATATATGGATACATAGATATTGTACGGATTAAGATTATTATTGTTGTTGTTATTATTGTTGTTGTTGTTGTTATTGTAAAGAATCTGATAAATTTTTTAAATAAAGATTTTATACATGACTTAAATTAACTGCATAGTTTTAAGACTCCACACTATATACATTATGTATAAAAATAATTATTTATAAATACAAAATTAGAATCAATATGTCAATTATTTCCTACGCATGTTTTTTAGTACATCTTTTTCACAAAAATAGAATATTCAAAAATAAATACAAAATTTAACATTTTAGAAATTACTTACTAACTAATTCGTACCTAACTAACTTATTTTTCCTATTAAATAAAATGTGTTTTTTTCTAGGCTGCCACTTTACAAATTTTTAGGCAAGACTTTCTAGCTATTTAGTATCGCAAAAATTATTGACGCATATTAATCATATCAAACTATGAATTAATTTGTTTGAACTCGTGAGATAATACCTTTTAACAAAGCTATTGATATCGTCTTATCTCACTTGATAATAAAAAATTCATATAATTGAATTAAGCAAATCACATAATTATTGAATAACTATTGAATGAAACTTGAAATTCATAATTATATAACTTTTTATATAAATAATTTGAATTAAAAATATAACACTACTCAAAATGAATGTAATAATAACCAACAAACCAAAATAAAAGACGGTAAAAAAACAAAAAGGTTATCCAGTACATATAATATTTATGATGTAATTGAGTACTCTCTATGTGTATTTTTTTCCTCACTTTTGCTATTTCTGACCACATTTTCTTCATTCAGCAAATTTTTCAACAGCTTACTAACTCTGACATACTATTGAAATCCATGAGGACAAATAATATTAGTCATATGTTTCTTAATAATTTAGAAAAAAATTATCTCTTCTTGATACAACACACATAAAAAATTATATTAAAGAAAAATATTTATAGTTCACACAATGGTGTATTTTTGTTAATAAAGACTAAAGTCAAAACAATGGTTTTTTTTTTTTTTTTTTGATAAAAGTCACATAATCAAAAACATGGAGAAAGCGAGTATACACCGTGAAAGCAAATATTTTATCTTTAATTTTTTTAAAAAATATTATGAAATAATCTCTATCTTTGACCAACACACATCTAAATCACAACATATTTGCTTAATCAAAATACTAATATTCAATCAAACATAATAAAATGAAGAATAAATTATTAAACCCTCATTCAGGCTTCACAATTATTTTATGCAAAGTAATTCTTAGCATTTTATCAAAATGAAAGTATTGAGCTATGTAACCATACAACCGATCATTAAGGAATTTTGAAAAAATGTGAATCATTAATATTGCAAATATAAAATTAATATAATAGCTGAGAGACTTACACTTTTTTTTTCCTCTTGAGCTTTGACATATGCGATTGCATGAATTGAAAACTGTAAAATGCCAAAATATGATAGTGGTTATAAGGCCTAATGACTAACCTCTCATTGTAACACAAATGGAATAAATTATTTTCATGATTTTAGTTTTGTTTTTTAGTTATTGTACGTTTTCTTTCGATTTCTATATCAACTTGCTTCTGTGGGTAAAAATTAAGGGAGTATTCATTTACCAACAAATGAAAAGCATATGAAATTTATCATAATTTAAACTATATTGATAGTGTTAACAAATATTTTCATAATTAGTATACTGCATAAATCAACAACTTAAATTTTGATGCGTGTCTTACCCATTTGTTACAATAACTTCAGTAGACCAAGTTGCATTTCATATCTGCAAGCATCCCATGCCAAATGCCCTGAAAATCATGCAAACGGTAATGTGTTTGAATAAGAAAGTTGCATTTATATGCCAATGCAGAAATTGATTGTAAATACTATCATCAACAAAGACGTTTTCTCAAGTATCGAAAGACACTGATATATTATACCTTGAATGCGGATTCTTTATTTAAATGTTTGTGTAATAGGATATATTATGCCTTGAACACAAATTCTATTTTTGAATATTTGTGTAATTGCACAGTTACCACTATATTAATTTATAGATAGAAGATTGGATGTTTGACTCTGCGTAGTGGGGTGAGGACGTGGGCTGAAAAATAGGAAATGGGATCGGTGGTTTAAGTTGAGTTAGTTATATTTTTATTCTCAATATTAATTTTTACTATTTCAAAACAAATAATTATATTATAAATTTTGTTTAGCAGTTTTCCTATCTAATATGGGTGATTTTTTAAAAAAATTAGTGGGCATTTTTATTTTTAAAGATAAACACAATTTTTCTAACAGACGTGGGTAGTTTTCCTATTCTAATGGGTAATTTTTCTATATAGTGGGTAGTTTAGGCTCTTTTTTTTTTTTTTTTTTGGATTAATAAACAATTTAAAATTTATTTAAGAATGGGATTATATACATAACTTTTATGATGATTAATTATTATTTTTCTACTATCTTGAGATATGAAAATATAATTGTTATTTTTCAAAAAAAAAAAAAATGATAATACAACAATAACTATAAGTAATAAAATAATTTAAATTGGTGTGTCTTTTACTTTTGAACTTTTATCTTCAAGTTAATACTCAACTTTTTATTTTATAGGAGATCTGCTTGTTTTCTTAAATTTGAATAATATTTTAAAAATTGAATTAGTATTTGAATAATATAAAATGTAAACTAATCCTATATATTGAATTAATTGTATAATTGTGCATGTGTGTTTGTAATAAGTTAGTGGGGACTTTGAGTTGTAGGTGATAAAAGAGTTTTAAAATGAGGTGTAGGTGACACAAGTCTTAATTATTGAGTGGAGGTGACAATTACTTTGTTATGGATTCAGAAAGTTTGGTAAGTCTGAGAATAACCCAGAAATTTTTAAATTTACACTTTGATCCAAATGTTTACCTAATATAACGAAAAATGGAGGGAAAAAGGGCATCTTTCTCTCTCTTCTCATCCATTATTGTTTTCTCTCTCTTAGCGATTTTTATTGTTCATTGTTGCTGCTGCTTTATTCATCATCTTCTGCTTCATTATCATCATCTTCTACTTTATTATCATCTTTATTTTCTTCTTGTTGACCATTTGTTGTTGTTGTTGTTACCGCTACTATTACTATTTGACCAATTTTTTAAGTCAAATTTTATTTCGTACATCACTTTACACTTTGGCATTACTTCATAGGAGACTTTGGTAAGTCAAATTATGATTTTTAGTTGAATTTTTCATCTGGGTAACTGCTATTGTGTTGTTTTTCCAACAATGGATAGAACCCGATCATGAATCCAACATAAGAGTCATTTGTTTAAATAGATAAATCATCTGTTACGACAGATGAGACATTGGTTTCAATAGAAGACTGATATGTTGGATTTATATTTATGGTTCTATAGGCCGTAACATGAATCGAACAGATGGATCATCTATTGCAACATATGATTTATCTGTTTAAACAAATTAGTTATCTGGTGCAATGTGATAAATATCTGTTGTAACAGATTATTAACCTGTTGCAATAAAATCTGAACTCGATTCTAATAAATGTGTTGTCTGTTGCAACAGGGTAAATATCTGTTGTAATAGATTATTAACCTGTTGCAACAGAACTTGAACTTGATTCCAACAGACGGTAAATATCTGTTGCAACATATTAGTAACCTGTTACGATAGAACCTGACCTCGATTCCAATAGATCATCGTCTGTTGCAACAGGTAAGTCATCTGTCGCAACAGGTTAATTATTTGTTGCAACATATCACTCATCTGTTGGAATCAACTTCAAAGGTGCCTCAGTACTATAACATCAATCCCAACAGATATATAGTCTGTTGCAACATATGATTTACCTATTACAACAGATGACTCGTCTGTTGAAATCAGCTTCAGGGGCATAACATGAATCCCAATAGGTAAATAATTTGTTCCGACTGATTACACATCTTTGGGATTTATTTACGGCACTATAAAATCACTATTAAATTTTTGTAATAAATTACTTTATTTAGGTACCACTAATGGGGAGATCAATAACCATAGGGGTGGATTTTCATGGTCAATGGATCGAGATGAGCAATCGATATGTATGACGTTGGAATGAGGGTGAAACGCTAAAGACGGTAGCTATGACAGTCCAAAGTGATATTTCGTATGATAATTTTGTAAACTTAATCATCAGTCATTGTGGACTGAATTGTCAATCGGAAAAACTCGTCATCAGCTACATGCACAGCTCCTTTGAAAATCAGAGGGTACTGTCTTTCAAGATAACCGATCAGACTCGGTTACGTGCTTATCTTAGTGATTCATCCATATCGGTGTTAAGGGTGTACGTGGTTGAAAAGACGAGAGAGAATGAGAATCAGAACGTAGAAGAAGAAGAACAACAAGACATCTTTGATGATAGGTTGGATGATCTAGACATGAATAGTCCAGATGATGATCAAACACCTACGCCCATTGATGCGACCAATATGATGGGTAGTTCTTCTCAATCGAGATAGTCTGTAAATTTTCAAGATGATGGAAACAGTTTTTTTATTGGAATGTCATTCAAGGACAAGAATAAACTATCTACCACTTTGTTTATTTCTTGCTTGAAATTTTTTTTTATATAAAGAAGGTGATTAATTCGAGCAGTGTCTTTTGCTTCAAATGTGCTAATGCGAACTGCAAGTGGTGCTTGAGAGCGGTGAAGTACGCAAGTTCTGACAGATTCGTCATTCATAAACATGAAAAGCATCACACATGTGGTTCAGAGCACATCTCGGGCCAAAATCCTCACGCCACGGCAAAGGTCCTCGGTGAATATTTCAGGAGTAGTTTCCCCGATGGCAAAGGCCCTTCAACAAGGGTTATAGCCAATCAACTCCTTACGGAATTAGGTGTCCTGGTCAGTTATTGGAAGATATATACGGCCATGGGAATTGCCAAGGACTTGGTTAGGGGGATACACGGGCATGGGTATGCAGTCCTAGAGGCCTACCGTTACATGATTGAGTCCACAAATCCTGGAAGTAAGACGGCATTGCATGTTGATGAAAATGGAAGGTTCAAGTACTTTTTTGTATTCTATGGTGCTTGGATTCAAGGTTTTCAACATTTGAGAAAAGGCATAGCCATCGACGGTACCTTTTTGAGGAGCAGGTATAATGGAGTTCTGCTAGCGGCGGTGACGCAGGATGCGGAGAATCACTTCTTTCATGTCGCTTTTTGTGTAGTGGATAAGGAATGTGATGCCTCTTATGGATCTTTTTTGAACAACTTCGAAGCTGTGTCAAAGATACCGAAAAGTTGTATTTTATTTCGGATAGGCATCCAAGTATTCCAAAGATGGGTTCAATTTTCTTCACTTCAGCATACTTTGGTTGTTGTATCAACCAACTATCATAACGAAAGGGTCGTGACCCTTTTTTATAGAGCAGCTAAACATATAGTAGAGGAGTTTATAGACCATTTCAATCAAATAACGGATGTGAATCCCAAGGTAGCAGAACTTCTCGTACGTGTAGGTTTTGAGAGATGGAGTCGGGCATTCTGTCCGGCAGATAGGTACATTCTTATGAATTTAATGTCTTGGTTGAGTTACAAGTTTAGTATGATGTCGTACTAAGTGATTCTTTTGTGTAGGTACAATATTATGACATTAAACATAGTTGAATTCGTGAATTCATTGTTTGGCAATGAAAGAGAATTTCCCATTAAGGATATGTTTGAAGTAATAAACAAGAAGTATGGTCGATTTTTTAACGAAAGACGTGTGCAGTTCAAGGGCCCAAAAAGAACCCAATTTGTTCTCGAAATCAAAAAAATAATATCAACGAGCGTCAGTTTGGGGTATAGATTATTATCTCATAAAATAGAAGATTACAAATTCAGTATCACCGATCATGGTGATGTCGCCACGGTCGATCTTCAAACAAGATCTTGTACGTGCAGAGTTTTTGAATTGGACAAAATACCCTGTCCATATGCCATGACAGTGCTTCGAGCTCAATATGGTCCAAAATATGGACCTAAAGTTTATGATCACTCCTCTCAATATTATTCGATGGAAGAATATGAAATGGCATATAGTGGGCATATTACTCCGGTGCCTCTAGAAGAATCTTGGGTTGTTCCTGCAGAGATTTTGGAGAGATTAATATCTCCTCTATATATTGATCTAAGCACTATCAAACCTGTAAGAAAGCCATATAAGAGGAGGCGTGGAGTGGGAGAATCATTTTCATCAAGAAGAAATAAGTGCTCTGTATGTAAGCGCGTTGGCCACAAAAGAACAACATGCCCGGATCGTAATCCACCATGATCGTTGTAATTGCAGAAAATTATGTAGTTGTTTGTTGTGGACTTTTATATATTTAAATCATTGTTGTGAACGTAATGTTACCATTTATTATATATAAAATATCCTTTTTAATAACTTGTGCATCAATAAAAAGAGGAAAAACATGAACCAAATAAAAAATATAGCAGACCACAATTATTCTCAACAGATTAACCATCTGTGGCAACAGATCGACATTAGTAGGAAGAACACAACACAGTTCCATCAAACTGGAATATTTTCCTCCAACAGATGACAAATCTGTCGCAACAGATGGATAATCTGTTGACAGAAACCCAACAAATGACCAATTTATTCCAACACATGGTTCATCTATTGAAAGAACTCAAAAGCCATAATTTCTATTGCTACTGTATTCAAAATTGCTCTTTACCTCCAACCATCGACATTTTAATATTAACATGTATGCTTAGAAGAAATAGACAAAATAAAAATTGAATAATAATTAAAAAGCCAAAGTCGACTAAAAATAATTTTTTCATTAAACAAAAAATAAAATACATTAGGTATAGATCCGATATAGAAAAATTAAAATACATATGCTAAAAGAAAAATCAAATTCTAATTCTAATTATTATTATCATCATCATCATTAATGACAGCCGACCAATCAACTCGCAGCAACAGGGCCCTCATCAGCCTCTGCATCTCTCCGAACATCGTCGCTCTCACAACGACCAACTCTCTCTGCAGGTCATTAACCTGCCTCTGAAGTTCCCGCACTGTGTCGCGCAAAATAGCAATGTCCCAAACAGGATCAGTCATATTTAGAACACACATAAATTAACAAATGTAAAGAAAAAAAGTCCAAATATAATACAATGTATACTACCAACTGATAGATTTACACCGAAAAAAAACTTACCTCAACGAGAAAGGAATATGCTCTTTGAAGAGAAGTGGTTTAAGATGTCACACGAAAAAAATAATGCAACAAATAAATAAAGTTTAGTAGAATGAAGATTAAGGAGGGACCTATTTATAGAGGAATGAATCTGGGATGTGTCAGGCCAAAAGGCACGACTGTTTAGCTCTATTGTATTAATTACATTCAAACTGGTGGCATTTTGTTTTCTGTGAAAAGTTGCAACTTTTTCTTTTACATTAATACTTCTCACCTTTTCAAAACAGTTTTAAAACTTGATAACAACCATTGTTATTGAGCTATTGCAATAGATCGTCCATCTATCGCAACAGATTTACCATCTATTGTAATAGATTATCTGTATGTACAATAGATGAGACATTTGTTGCAATATATGTATTAACTGTTGCGACAAATGGACCATCTTTTGGAGATATTTTGATTTCTTCTAACAGTTGATTCATCAGTTGCAACAAATAGAGAATTTGATTCATCAACTGTTTTGAATGTGTTAGATAAAAAGTCACGACTACCTCTTTTTTAATAGTCATCACATGCGTACAGATGAATAAACACAGTCTGGTTTGTCGCAATTGATTTACCATCTATTGCAACATATAGATTATCTATTGCGACAGAAGGACCATATGTTGGAGGAGATGTTTTGATTTCTTCTAATAGCTGATTCATCAGTTACAAAAGATGGAGAATTCGGTTCATCAGCTGTTTTGAATATGTTAGATAAAAAGTCACGACTTTTCACCTCTTTTTTAATAGTCATCACATGTGTGCAGATGAATAAATAATGTCTGGTCTGTCGCAATAGATCTACCATCTGTTGTTACATATGGATTATCTGTTGTGATAGATGGGCCATATGTTGGAGGAGATATTTTGCTTTCTTCCAACAGTTGTTTCATCAGTTACAACAGATGGAGATTTTGATTTGTCAGTTATTTTAAATGTGTTAAGATAAAAAGTCACGACTCTTCACACCTCTTTTTTAATAGTCATCACATACGTGCAGATGAATAAACAACACTATCTAACATGTCTTGATGGGGTAGAAAGAATAAGGTACATGCAATGGATCCACTTTCATGCATGGGAGTTATGTATTATTGATCAGGCTACCGTGATAGACACACATAAAGTGTAATAATTTAGTGAATGCAGTTTTTTACCGATTAGACACTGATCCTTCAAACAAGATCCTGCATTGTACAGTTTAGTTTGATAGGTGCAAACTGATAAGGCTGAAGGGTTCCAAGATGGTGGTGTTGATACCCTATTATAATTTAATGACGGTCTATGCTCATGTTTTTGTGTCAAGTTTGGGGAAGAGTTTAAGTTTTTGGCGGCAGTGTAAATATCCAATAGTGATTGGATCGATTTTAATAGCGCAATGGACTTCTTGAAAGGCCTCCGAAGCCTTGCACTGCAGTAAACAATGATGGAACTAATAGAAATTCTCCTTGTCTAAATTTATATGGATGGATTGATGGAGGAGACATTTATACAACAGAAGGTGCTTGGGAGAATACTTGTGCAGGAAGGGAGAGGTAGAGAAGGTCATATATCATCTCAGACCTTGTTTAAGAGGAAACACAGGGAAGCAAGTAAGGAACTTCTAGTGAATCTGGCTAATGAAATTGACATGAGAAACGAAAAAACTGGATAAGCTTCAAATGTGGAAGCATATCTAAATAAAAAAATCCATCAATCGTTTAAAAAAAGAATAATAGTCAACAGGACTGGAGCTGGACACTTTGCTCGAGAATGCAACTAGTGAGCGTGGCCTCAATGAAGACTCTCACAAAGTGCAGGACCAGAACTCTAAGCAAGAAGCTTCGCGAGCACAGAAAATTAGTATGATTGTCGGTTAGAGTTAAAACCTGAACCAACAACTCCTGAATTAAAAATAACGGAAGCCAAGGGATCAATTTCTAAAGTCTAACTTGCATGCCATGCCTTCTGTTTGTGGCTATGATCAGGTCAATGGCAGTAGAAACAAAAAGGTCTGAAGTTGGGCAGCAATCCCATGCTTTGTTATTTCCACTGCCTTTGACCTGACCAGAGCCATAAATAGGAGGCATGGGATGCAAGTTTAACTTGAGAAATTGCCACCTTAGCTTGATACCGTATTTTTAGTTTAGGAGTAGTTGGTGCAGGTTTCAATTCTGAACGACAATCTTACCACCTTTCGTGCTTGCGAAACTTCTTTCTTAGAGTTCTGGTCCTGCATTTTATGGGTCTTCATTGAGGCCACACTCACTAGTTGTAGTCTCTAGCAAAGTGACCACCTCCAGTCATCTTGACCATTATTCTTTTTCTTCAACGACTGATGGATTTTCATTTTTGGATACACTTTCACATTCGCAACTCATCCAATTTTTTCATTTTTCATGTAAATTTCATCAGCCAATTTCTCTACACTTTCCTACCTACCCTATGTTTCCTCTTAAACAAGGTCTGAGATAATATATGACCTTCTCAACCTCCTTCTTTCCACACAGGTATTCTCTCAAGTACCTAGTGTTGTATAATAGTCTCCTCCAGCAACCCATCCATATAAATTTAGACTAGGGGAATTTCTATTAGTTCCATCATTGTTTGTTGCAGTGCGAGGCTTCGGAGGCCTTTCAAGAAATCCATTGAGCCATTAAAATGGGTTCAATAACTATTGAATATTTACACTGCCACCAAAAACTTGAACCCTTCCCCAAACTTGACACAAAAACATGAGCATAAACATTCATTAAATTATAACAGGGTATCGACACCACCTACTTGGCCCCTCAGCCTTATCAGTTTGAACCTAACAATCTTAACTGTAAAATGCCATATCTTGTTTGAAGGATTAGCGCCTAATAGGTAAAGAACAAACATTCACAAAATCATTGTACTGGATGTGTGTTTTCACGATAGGTTGATTAGTAATACATACCTCCCACATATGAAGTGGTTCTATCTGCAAGCAGCTTATTTCTCTGAACCCATCTTTACTCTAGCCTTTAATACTGGTCGGACAAAAGTGGATCCAATTTTACTTCCTTTTATCTACAAACAAGAGAAATACATTTGATGTAAAACATGAGAACAAAAAAAACATTACAAAAGGGCAACTCAAAATTAAGTGAATCAATAGATGACCAATCTGATGCAACAGATTACCCATCTGCTCAATCAATGAGGCATTTGTTGTAACAGATGGATGACATATTGCAACAGATGGTTCATCTATTGGAACAAATCAAACCATCCTTGCTATTGGTTTGATTTCTTCAAACAGTTGCTCCGTCTGTACAATAGGGTACCACAAAATTAAGTGAATCAACAGATAACCAATTTGATGCAACAGATTACCCATCTGTTCAACTGATGAGGCATTTTGCAATAGATGAATGACATGTTGCAACAGATAGTTCATCTGTTGGAATAAATCAAACCAGCCTTACTATAGGTTTGATTTCTTCAAACAGTTGCTCCGTTTGTTCCAACAACTGATTCATCAAACTATACTGACAACAAGGCTTTTTAAGTTCTCCCAACAGATGACTTTTTTTTGCATATTTTAATAAAAATAATGGTTCGTTCATTCAAGACTTAAAAGTCACCTTTCTTTCAATTTTCTCAATAAATAGGAAACTGGTAATGGGTAAATCATTAATAGCAACAGATGTAAATATCTAATTTAAATGACATACAAAGAAGAAAATGAGATGGAAAGAGCAATAGTGAACCATTCCTGCAATGTGGAAAAAACAAAGGGATCAGAATATCTAGTTCAGTCGAGAAAATATATTGATCGACTGAGAACCGAAAGGATCTTTATCCGAAAGAAGAGAGAAAAGAAAGAAAAAAAGGAAAGAAGGAGAATTGAAAATAAAAAAGAGTGATAGATGAGTTGAGTCTTACTTTATGGCTGAAGGTGAGAGTATTCTTCTAGATATGGGTTTTAAATATTCATTAATAACTTTTGAGGGGACGAAAAGACGGTGACATTGAAAAGACCAGATAAGACTACTCACTTAGGAGATTTTTGAGTTATTTAAGTAATATTTTTTACCGCCTTAGTATTTTAACTTTTTTATTTCGGACGGGAAATACCTAAATTGCTTTAAAAAAAAAGGTCTTAAAACATCTAAGTGCAACAGATGACAATTTTTGTTTGAAAATTTCCAAAGTTCAGTCATCTTTTGCAACAAATGCAACACTTGTTTGATAATTTACAACAGATGCATAATATGTTGCAACAGATGACTTAATCTGTTTGATTAAATCCAACAGAAAAGACATCTATTGCAACAGATTGAACATTTGTTTTTATACAATTTCAATTGATTTCATATGTTAGACTATTACCTTAATTGATTAATCTAGGACCAGAGGTGAGTTCTCATAAGGTCAACTACAACTTCAATTAAATTTTTTGGCAATTACATAATGAGACGGTATTACTTTCCACCCGACCAGAGCCGTCGATCGATCACTCTGAGCTGAAACGATTCTTATTACCTTATATGTTCAACTAATACCTTAATTGATTAATCTAGGACTAGGGGTAAGTTCTCATAGGGTCAACTACAACAGATGGAAGCGCATATTTTATAATTTACAACAGATGGGTAATCTGTTGCGACATATGACAATCGATTTGATAATTTACAACAGATGGGTAATCCATCACAACAGATGACTTAATCTATTTGATTATTTGCAATAGATACTTAATCTGTTGCAACAAATATCTTAATTTGTTTGATAATTTACAACAAATGGTTAATCTGTTGCAATAGGTTGAACATTTATTTTTATACAATTTCAATTGAGCTCATATGTTAGACTAATACCTTAATTGATTGATCTAAGACCAGGGGTAGGTTCTCATAGGGTCAACTACAACTTCGATTGAGTCTTTTGGCAATTGCATGATGAGACGGTATTACGTTTCTCCCGACCAGAGTCGTCGATCGATCACTCTAAGCTGAACCAATTCTTAGTACCTCATATGTTAGACTAGTACCTTAACTAATTAATCTAGGACTAGGGGTGAGTTCTTATAGGGTCAACTATAACTTCAATTGAGTCTTTTAGAAATTGCATGATGAGACGATATTGCGTTCCTCCCGACAAGAATCGTCGATCGATCACTCTGAGCTGAACCGATTCTTATTACATCATATGTTAGACTAATACCTTAATTGATTATTCTAGGACCAGTGATGAGTTCTCATAGGGTCAATTGCAACTTCAATTGAGTCTTTTGGCAATTGCATGATGAGATGGTATTGCATTCCTCCCGACCAGAGTCATCGATCAATCACTCTGAGCTGCATCAATTCTTACTACCTCATATGTTCAACTAATACCTTAATTAGTTAATCTAGGACCAGGGGTGAGTTCTCATAGGGTCAACTACAATACATGACAACGCCTATTTGATAATTTATAATAGATGGGTAATCTGTTGTGACATATGACTTAATCCATTTGATAATTTATAATGGATGGGTAATCTGTCGCAATAGATAACTTAATTTGTTTGATCATTTATAATAGATGAGTAATCTGTTGCAACAAGTGACTTAATCTGTTTGATAATTTATAACAGATGGTTAATATATTGCAACAGGTTGAATATTTGTTTTTATACAATTTCAATTGAGCTCATATGTTAGACTAATACCTTAATTGGTTAATCTAGGACCAGGGGTGAGTTCCCATAGGGTCAACTACAACCTCAATTAAGTCTTTTGGAAATTGTATGATAAGACAGTTTTGCGTTCCTCCCGACCAGAGTAGTCGATCGATCACTCTGAGATGAACCGATTCTTACTATCTCTTAGGTTAGACTAATACCTTAATTGATTAATCTAGGACCATGGGTGAGTACTCATAGGGTCAACTACAACTTCAATTGAGTATTTTGGAAATTGCATGATGAGATGGTATTGCGTTCCTCCTGACCAGAGTCATCGATCGATCACTCTGAGATGAACGAATTCTTACTACCTCATATGTTCAACTAATACCTTAATTGATTAATCTAGGACCAGGGGTGAGTTCTCGTAGGGTTAACTACAATAGATGCAACGACTATTTGATAATTTACAACAGATGGGTAATCTGTTGCGACATATGACTTAATCCATTTGATAATTTACAATAGATAGGCAATCTGTCACAATAGATGACTTAATCTGTTTGATAATTTACAACATATGAGTAATTTGCTACAACAAATGACTTAATCTGATTGATAATTTACAATAGATAATTAATCTGTTGCAACAGGTTGAACATTTATTTTTATACAATTTCAATTGAGTTCATATGTTAGACTAATACCTTAATTGATTAATCTAGGACCAGGGGGTGAGTTCTCATAGGGTCAACTACAACTTCAATTGAGTCTGTTGGCAATTGCATGATGAGACGGTATTGCGTTCCTCCCGACCAGAGTCGTCGATCGATCACTCTGAGCTTAACCGATTCTTACTACCTCATATGTTTAACTAATACCTTAATTAATTAATCTAAGACTAGGGGTGAGTTTTCATAGGATCAACTACAACAAATGACAATGCCTATTTGACAATTTACACTAGATGGGTAATCTATTGCGACATATGACAATCCATTTGATAATTTACAACAGATGGGTAATCTGTCGCAATAGATGACTTAATTTATTTGATTATTTACAACAAATGCTTAATCTATTGCAACAAATGACTTAATCTGATTCATCATTTACAACAGATACGTAATCTGATGCAACAGGTTGAACATTTATTTTTATATAATTTCAATTGAGTTCATATGTTAGAGTCTAATGCCTAAATTAATTAATCTAGGACCAGGGGTGAGTTCCTAGGGTCAACTACAACTTCGATTGAGTCTTTTGGCAATTGCATGATAAGAGGGTTAAAAATTACGCATATCTTTTATACTATTAAAAATAATTAAGATCAATTCGGATCAAATTAACATTTTCAAAACTTGTCATTCTTTTCCAAAATACAAATCATCCATTTGCAAGAAAAATGTTTCATCATTTCAAATCTTGAGTTCTCGCTCTTTTCTCTTTCTCACTCAATTATACAGTACAGACAACAAGTACTCAATAAATTTCTCAACCCATCACAACAGATCAATTTTCTTCTCATTTTCGACCACATAGGTGTTATTTTTTACTTCATTCTTGCTTGTATCAGCCATTTTCTCTGTTTTCGTAGGTAACAGAATTTGAGAAAAGTTCTATATTTGTTATTTTTTTCTAAAAGATAAGGGCTTTTAAGTTAATGATGAAAAATAAAACTTTTAGTTGTATTATCTTCGAGAATGGATTTATAATTTTGAGTTTTGATGGTAAAATCGTAGGAAGAACTCGAGTAAACCCTATTTTCTGTCGCAGTATTTCATTGACTATCGTGGTATTATTGGATGGTGTTGGTGGTGGTGATCGTCGTCGTGCTGGCACTGTTGGTGGCATTGGTTAGTAGTGTTTGTGGTTGCATTGGTTGGTGGTGTTTGTGGTGGCTGTCGGTTGTGTCGGTATTCGTGGTATTTGTGGCATTGGTTGGTGGTGTTTGTGGTAGTGGTGGCTGTTGGTATGTCGGTATTGGTGGTGTTTGTAATGTATTTTTAAAAATTTATGCATACATCAATTGTAATATAATTTTTGTTTTTTTTGTTGTTTGTAGGTAAAACATGTCTCCCAAAAGAAAAGAAAGTGAAAGTGGATCAACTTCTGACCACACAAAAAAAGGCTGTAGTACAGAGAGATTCAGAGGAGCTTCCCAAACAATCTCAGTTAGGGAAAAGTGAAGCTGATGAGAGATATGAAAACAACATTGAGGGAGGTGGACAAGGGTCTGTAAATGGTGATGAAGAAAATGAAAGTGAGAAAGATGAGGAATTAGAGAGTGAGAAATAAAAAGAGAATGATCATCAACATGATGATAATGGATCACCAATGGGGCGTGAATTAATATCGACATCCCAGCATGATCCTGTCAAAACTTTTAGTATTGACAGGTTTCAAGTTGCGATGCCGATAAATGACCCAAAAGCAGAAGAAGAACTAACTGATGAACTTGTACTTAAATGTTAGATGGGGAGAAAATTTAATTATTTTAGGAAAATTATGAAGAACGAAAACATAGACGGACTTTTTAAGGAAAGCTGGTTTGGATGCCTTCTTGAGCTGCCCGAGGACCCCCTGCCCGTTTCTATATGAGGATGGTATATGGTCTTCTCAAGCGCAGGATCAAGTACGTGGGGGATGATAAAGATTCGGAGGAGGGGACAAAAAGATGGATGAAATCTGGATCAACTACTGTGGTATACCGGTTTATTTTAGCTTGCAAGAGTTTGTCATAGTGACGGGCTTAAGATGCCATCGTCCAGAAGAACCACCTATCACCAAGGGAACACCCCGCAAAAGATCCAAGCCAAGAAAACACAAAGAAAAAATAGATGAGTTGTTTGACATTGCTCGATGTGGCTACAAAACATCAGACTTGTTGACAGATCTCATGGATAAAACCATACCAAAGAAGTATAAGGAGCAATTGTGCTTAGTTTGGTTTGCCCATTCAATTATATTGGCAAGAGACGTCAACAAGGACATAGAAGATGATTTGTTTGCGCGTGCTGAGGATTTTGATAAATTCAACAATTATCCCTGGGGATATAACAGCTTCTACGACTGTCCAATATTTACTGGCAAAACTATCCTCAGGGACGACCACATTATACGACTTTTCTTGGGCTTTCATGGTAAAATTAATCACTAGTTTTACTCATCCATTAATTTATATTTAATATAGTTATTATGACTTTTTTTGCTTAATTTTTGTTTACATTCTTTAGACTTGGGCATTTGAAGCCATTCCTCCCATTCGAAAGCAGGTAATATATTACCCGGATGAGGTTTCTCATCTAAGGATGTTTAGGTGGTTGGCTGCAAAGAACAACACCAAAATTAAGGAGGCTGATCTCTTTAACCCTCAGGATGATGCAGTACGCCTTCTTCAAGTAAAATAATTTTATTCAATGAAAGATATTGAACAGATGTTATATCTGGTGCAACAAATGTTATATCTGATGTACCAGATAGGATATCTGTTGCGATAGATTACCCGTTTTGTGCCAACCGGTGCAACAGATGGATAATCTGTTGTGACAGTACAAAATAGATCACTCCTCTGTTGAGAAAGATGAATGGTCTGTGCAACAGGTCACACATCTGTTCAACACATGAGTGATCTGTTGGAACAGTTATCAACGGTCAATATTGTTTAGCTTTCTTCCAACATAAGGGTCGTCTATCGCGATAGATGAATGATCAGTTGAAAAAAATTAAGTTTTGGACATGTCCTATTGGAAGAGTTGATAGGATTTTATCCAACAAGAGGTTCATCTGTTGCATCAGATCATTAATCCGATGGTTCCTCCATAGCATCAGATGGTTAATCAGCTGTATCAGATTTTTTATCCGATGCTTAATCTGTTGCAACATATGGTTAATCTATTGCATTAGATAGTTAAACTGTTGCATTATATGCTAAATCTGTTGCATCAGATGATTAATCTGTTGCATTAGAATTTTAATCTGATGGTTCTTCTAGTGCATCAAATGGTTGATCTGTTGCATCATATGACAAATCTATTACATCAAATGGTTAATATGTTGCACCAGATGGATAATCTGTTGGAGAAAACAAAAAATATTAGCACAATTTTGTTCAACAAAAAAACAACAATATCACCATTTTTACCAAGAACAAAAACAGAACAAATCAACCCAAATCATTATTTTGTTTGTATAAACACAAACAACAAAAATCAAACTTCAAAAAAACGCAACAAACAACAAAATTGGGGTTTTATTCAGACCGCATTTCAAATTAAAGCAACAAATATTGAAATTATTAACCAATACTATAAGAGAAGTTGGATTAAGTTCCTCGTTTTCTTCAAAACTAAAAAGGCTATAAATTTTTACCTATGAAAAAAGAAAAGAAACGATGAAGAATTTGAAGTTGTTGTAGCTGGAGAGCAAGGTTGTCACGTCGATTAAAGGTTGAAGAATTCGAAGCTATTATGGTCGGAGAGCAAGGTTGTCATGTCGATTGAAGGTTGAAGTCGAAAAGGAACTCGAAGCTCAACTATTTATCGTCGGATGTTGAAGGTGCCGAGGATTGAAAGGAGATTTACAGAACTGTTAGTTGGGAGAGAGTTGAGAGAAATTGTCGAGAGAGAGGAGAGAGACTGGTTGATTTGGATTGAAGAGGGAAACTCAAAGC
Organism: Capsicum pubescens; assembly: GCA_030864215.1. Classification (NCBI taxonomy): domain Eukaryota; kingdom Viridiplantae; phylum Streptophyta; class Magnoliopsida; order Solanales; family Solanaceae; genus Capsicum; species Capsicum pubescens. The sequence goes on along the minus strand of CM061540.1, from coordinate 118,030,032 downwards.
CAAACTATTTATCGTCGAAGGTTGAAGTCGCCGAGGATTGAAAGGGGAAATTTGCAGAACTGTTGGTTGAGAGAGAGTTGGGAGAAGCTGTCGAGAGAGATGAGAGAGACTGGTTGATTTGGGTTGAAGAGGGGTGTGAGTTGGGTTGATTTATATTTTCTAAAAGATTAAAACGTTTTGAAAATATTAATCAAGTCCATAATTAACTTAATCAAGTTTTCTAATGATGTTTGACCCTTTAAGTTGATCAATGTCACCAATCATTCATTCAAGATTTAAAAACACTTTCCTTTATTTTTCTCAAGTTAGTAGGAGTAATGGAGGAGTTTACCATGTGTCTGTTGGGTTATTTTTTTTGCTTTAACATATTTTACAAAGAAAAAAAAATGACAACTCCAAAATTGTTGGAGCTTTGTCATAAAATTTGACAGCACAAAATTTTTTATTTGTCTATAATTTTCTCTCAAAATATTTTATAAGTTTTTATTTGATTGTTATTTTTTTTTAAAATAATTAAGCAAAAATTTAATTATTATTTTTATATTAAATATGATTTTATGTTTGGTTTAATTAGTTCACAAACCAATTTTTAAATCAATTTTTTAATTAAATAATTAAGATATAAATTAAATTCAAATATGTTAATTTAATTTATATTGATATTTAAGTTTAACAATTGACATGAAAATCTGTATATTAATGAAACAAATTACTTAATTGAAATAAATTTCAGATTAGGCCAGTTTTGCAAAACTGTATTCCTCTATCGGAACTTACGGTTACTGCAAAACTGAGGTTGAGAAAAAGGAGAATTAGTTAGGGTTTAGGGAATGGCGAATCCAAACACGGATGAATCACCATAAGCATCTCACCTCTGCTCAAATCAATTGGCGTCTTTTCTCCCAACACAAACAGAGTACACACATTAATAAATTGAATTATGTTGAGATGGACTATTGCAAGGTGAAAAGGATGTATAAAGATCTGGATGATAGACGGCAACGTTTCTTACTGGAACTTGAATTTGTTCAATGCCTCGCTAACCCCACTTATATTCACTATAATTTCTACTTCCCTTCTCTTTCTTCTTTATCCATAATGATAATTTGTGGCCAGTGATTGAGAATATGACTAATTATATTACTTGCCTGACTTCACACACTCAACCCTTGTCTAGTCCCCTTATTTCTATTTCTATACTGCTTTGGACGTCGCTCGTACTTTTTGGGGACTTATTGATCCATCTTTTATTAAAATCCTCACTTAGATTCTTCCAAAGTTTTTTAATGACAAAAAGTTGTTATTTGTAGTATTTTATGTAATTTTAGAAAGGAGTAATTTTATTAAAATAATTTAAGAATTGAGCAAATTGAGATCGAAAATTACTCCCTTACTCACTATCTGAAACTTTTGGAAATATTCATATACGGATAAAATAATATGATGGTATTACTACTGTACATTAAACTTAGTACAATGTATCATAATGTATGTTTTCCTGCCCCAAAAAAGAGAGTAGTTATTGATAAACTACCTACAAAGATCAAGAACACAAAATAGACAAATAAGGAAAGAAGATGATTTTTAAAGTGGGTAAGATTTGAGAATGGAATAGTCATAACTTGTATAACTAGACCCGACTTGGTGGGGTTGCATCGGGTATGTTCGCTTATGGTCGCTTAATGTGCTTTTCAGTGCCGTCATCAATGTTCCAAAGCAAACTTTTTCTTGCTAATGAGCCTCTTCTGGAGAGGCGCTACTAGACAATTGATATTTTCCTTTATCATATGTTTCTTTTCAATTTCTTTGTTCATATTCTATGTTGCTCTAACTCATTAAAACTGTCAATGGGTGCATGTAGGATTCGCCAAAAATAGTGTATTTTTTATGAATCCGACACGGGTGCGGCATCAAAAGTGAAGAGTCCGCGCAGCTTAGTTCATATGTTTGTCATTCATGCTTGTAATTATTAACCTTCGACTAAACATTTATGTTTGTATTGTTTTTTCCTTCGCTCTTTTTTCATTAAAAACCCGCGCCTTAATCACATTTTGTGCTTAAAGCCCCAATGGACCTTAGAGCTTTTTTACACTTTTTGTTTTTGATAACACTGGTGTGTCATTGTTGTTATGCTGTTGGATGGTTGATTCTTCCTCGTTATGTTTTAACTTTTAAGTGTGTGAAATGCATTGTGTTTCAATGGGACAAGTAGAATTTGGGTGCAAAAGCTTCAATTTTTCGATCCCCTTTTGATTATTTTTTTTGCTTAACTTTGTATTAATTCTAATGCAGATTTGGCTCAGAATAGATATTTTGAAGATGAAGCTTTTATTGGCTACTTGAAATATCTTCAATACTGGCAACGACCTGAGTACATAAAGTTTATAATGTAACTCAGTTTCTGCTTTTCATAAATTGATAGAGTAATAATTGTATGTTCTTGTTTGATGTGGACTACGGTTTACTGGTATCTTTCTTTCTTTTCTTGATGCTAATGCAGGTACCCACACTGCGTATTCTTTCTCGAGCTTCTCCAAAATCCAGCATTTCGTAATGCAATGGCGCATCCCGCCAACAAGGTAAAAAGTTGTCTCATGTGTTATTGTTGTTTGCTTCTCCACTTTTGCCATTCCCTTTAGTTAGTTGATACTGTCCGCCACTATATTGTTTGTTGTGTAAACATAGTTTCTGTGGACACAAATGCAGCCAAATCACTTTATAGTGCATGTTTACTCCATCGTCTTAATCATTTTCATTATCTCCTTTTCTAAACTTTCTTGTAGTTTCTCCTTATTCAACTTTTAATCATTTAATCTGGTTGTCCAGGTATATCCTCTCTGAGGACTTCTCATCTCAATTTACTTTTTATTGTCTATTGCACTCTGTTTGCCAATCTAAAATTCTGGCACATAAATCTGTGATAGGATTTGATTTACATGTTTGTAATAACTATTAGGAAGTGGCACATAGGCAGCAATTTTACTTCTGGAAGAACTTTAGAAACAACCAGTTGAAGCATATTTTTCCACGGCCGCTTCCTGAGCCTGCAACTGCACCACCAACTTCTGCTCCACCTGCATTGCTACCAACAAGTGTAGCCCCTCCACCTACTGCTCCTTCACCTGTTACAGCTGCAGCTCTTTCCCCAATGCAGTATGCCATCCCTCCTGGATTTGGTCTTGCTAAAACTGGCCCGAGGAATGCTTCTGTTGATCGAAGAAAGAGAAAGTATTTTATCTCATCTTTTACTTTTCTCTTACTGTGAAAAAGTTGTCAAAGTTTGTTGCTGCATGCTCCCTTTTGTTCTGTTTTCATATTTTTCGGGTTAGATATTTTGACTTAATGTCTCTAACGTAGTTAATGACTTGGTTAATTTGGTTTTAGCAGGAAAGATGGATGATTTTCTTTTACTAATGACACAGGCATCCAACCAATTAATTCATGAATTAAGGTAATACATTTTGCACCCCATCATTTCATTTTTAGAATATGTGTTGCAGTTCCTCATTGGAAAATGCATTTATGAAATCCTATTAAGAGTGTGATTTGTTGTATATCGAATTTTATAGTTCTGACCAAGTCTAAAGCACGACCAATGACCTCTGATTTCTTTCTCGTGTCAGAAGACATAGTACTAAAGTTACGCAAGAGATCAACTACAGATTTTTATTGAGTTCTTCTGGGATGTGCTTATTATTGTTACAATTGTTTAATTTCTTTGGCTTGTAGTTCAGATGTCTGGTGATAGGTGACTGGAAGATTGCCAATGCACAAGTATAGCAATAGTGGTTATCAATGGCGTGAAGAAGTTATTCCAATCACCATCTTTTTTAATCACAAAGGCATCAAGAAGAGCATAGTTACAAAAAGGGGGGAGATATCAGCTCATACAGAGATAACAAAAACCTATCATGAGTCTAAGAGCTGATAAGTCCAAAGGTCTATCATAAGACTAAAAAGCTAATAAAACTTGAAAATAATCTGGGTTATATACAGGGGTAAGATTGACCCGGCTAAAGAGAGTAATCAGGCATCTGGCCTTGACATTAGAACTGGCTGTTGCAATACCATCAAAACATCTATGGTTTCTTTCTAACCATAAGCATCACAAAATACAAGCAGGAACCGTAGACCAGATTCTTCTGATGGCCTTCCCAAGTTTCCAAGAACTCCAACCAACAAAAAATTCACTGACAGTGCGAGGCATAGGCCATTGCAGACCCCAAAAAGAGAGGAACATATTCCACACATTTGTAGCAACTGGACAGTGTAAGAACAGGTGGTTAATGGACTCCGAGGTGCAATGGCACATTTAACATCTATTAGCTAGAAGAAATTTCCTCTTATGAGATTGTCCAGAGTTAAACAAGATCCGTTTAAGATGATCCAGCAGAAACATGAAACTTTTGGTGGCAATTTAGTTTTTCGGATGAGCTTCCAAGGCCATTGGCCAATCAAATCCTTGTTTGAGCTCAAAAGTAGTTTACCTTCTTTGACAGAAAAAGAACCAACCTTGTTACTGCCCCACTTAAGTTTGTCACTTCTATGAGTGAGAGCTGAACTGCTAGGCATACTTCCAATCAATGATATCATGTCCTCAATTTCCCAGTCATATGGTGTTTGCATAGGTGTAAACGCCATATGCAGTTTTGTCTTTCTCTATCTATATTGCTCCTTCAATCTCGTTATGATATGGCTTTTGTAGTTAAACGTCTCGATATGAAACTAAATTGGTTACCTCTTCACAGACTTCCATAGTGTGGCTTAGCAACTTGATACCCCTATGGTTGTTGGCTTGTTGCAATTCTGAATCACGCTTTTTCTTGTACAACGGGATCGTTGTGCTCCACCTCCATTCTTGGGCATTTTTGGCGTCCTAAAAAAGGCCGTTAAACAACCTAGTTAGCCACTCCATGCCTGTTTTAGCTGTGCTTTTCCAAAATTCCATCGGCATCTCGTCTGATCTGGTCGCCCTCCCCCTTCTCATCTTGTGAATAATCTCCTTAACCTTCCTCAAACTTAATACCCCTACAATTCCCGAAATCTCTACTACTCTCAGGGTGGTCTAAATTGCTCATCGGTCATCACAATATTCCTGTCTCCCTCTTTATTCTAGAGTTTATTGAAGTATGTCTGCCATCTTCGTCTAATATGTGCCTCTTCCACCAATACTTTGCTTTCCTCGTCTTTGATGCAGTTCACTTGGTCAGGCTCGTCGGCCCTCCTATCCCCCGCCTCTGGCTAGCACATACAACTTCCTTCCCTGCCCTTGACTTGTAGTTATTCTTTTCCCTTTGACTCTCCCAACTTTGTATTCTTGAAGTTACTGGTAACTAACTGACAAGGGCCTACCAGAAAACTGTGCCAAAGAGGAACTTTATATGTTTGGCTTGAAATGAATGGTGTCACAATTTAGAATTGGTACAACCTAGATCTGTCGACCTGAAATTAAGTGCAGCACGCTAAATTGTGCTAGCGGTAGCACTTCCACAAACATAATTCCAAGGATTTCCATGTGATCACTCATCACTTTTCCTTTTGGTCAAGTGCAGTGCTTCCCCATTTATATTCATGAATTTTAGTTAGAAATTATGTCAGTAATTCCTTCTCTCGACAAGATGTACTCTTTCCTGTATAGTTAACTCATAATTCTCCAATACAAAATCAAGTGTTCTGCTTATTTATTCGGGTTGATCAAATTGACCTACTTGTGACTCTCTGACAATTCATTAAGCTTGTATCTGCATAGGCAGAAAAACGGCTTGTATCTGCATAAGCGGAAAAACGGGTTTACTCCAATGGAGAACATGATGTGTATCTTCCATTATCTTGATAATGTCAGTTCTTTAAACAAGAATGGCTCGTTGGTATCTGCTCTATCCCTTTCTTCCTCATCCTGCCTCTTTCCCCTTTTCCCCCATTTCTTATTGGGGTTTTCTTTCCCAAGCATTACCCCAAATATATCATTTTGCATTAAATATTCCGATCGGCATGCATTGGTTCTTTAATTATCCTATAACAGCTATGCTGCATTCTATGGGAATCTAATTTCACAATCTCTTATAGGTGATCATCATGGAACTAGGCTACCTCTAACGTGTTAGAAACGAAGTCAACCCTGTTTATTGCTGCTGCACACGGTTACAAGAATGGAGCTTGGCTATGTATACAGTGATCTGGTGCATCACCGCTTGTTGAATTTAGTTTCTGGTGCCATTATTAATTATGCACCTTAATGTTATGAGTTCTTCATCACCCCAAAACAAAACGAAAATACAAATATTAGTTCTTCCTATGGGTCATCACTCATCAGCTTACTCTTGCTGTGGCCTGTGGTTTCTGCTGAAGGTAATAGTGGCTCATGTGGCAGAGTAAGGAACTTGACCTTTGAAAATGTAATGCCATCGAAACCTCCATTTCTCTTTTCTCTCATGCTGGAGAAACGCAAGCCAGCAAATAGCTAATTACTGAATTGGTCCGCTGTGTACTCTAGCTTGATGAAGTCCTTGAATGTGGTTTCTTATCCCTTTTTATGGAATGTTGAGGTAATATTACGCTGAGGGTTTCTTGTGCAGTATAATTGAAGTATTAGTGGTTTCTTGACAATGCTAAGCTTGCCCTCAGCCGTGGTGGCAATTTTAACCCGAATTTGTTTGACCCTCCCAACCCCCATAAAAAATTTGTATCCAATCTGCCCATTTAAAATTTGGATAGTAAATATGGGTTGACCTATTTTCAACCCATGATAAAATTCGTTAAATACGAATTGAATGCGTGTTGAAAACAGTTTGAAAAATTGTTGGTGTCTGGTGGAAGATGTAAGATATTGAATTCTAGAGTGCTCATCTCTGTATATGATGGTTGCTCTCTTTCATTTCTCAAGGAATTCTTGTCTAACCTCACAAATGGAAAGTTTGGGTTTTACCCCTTCCACTGTTCTTTGTTTCTTTTGGATATGATCTCTCTACTTGTTTAAGTTGTTTACGTAGATTCCACAGTTATTTTTATCTCATGTGTTGTATGAAACTATTTTCTGATGATATTATTTATGTGTATTATGAAAATGCTAGCTCTCTGCAACGTGCTTTTGACGCAAGTTTATTTTTCTACTGACCAAAATAGGTCTTAAATTTCTTATTTAGTTGGTACATTCTTTGCTAAAATATACTCTTATGACTTCTCACACATGTACAATGCGGCTCAACCTTTTTTTACCCGACTTATCAATCAAGGAGTCAACGAACTAGATTGATATTAAGACTTCTTAACTGGATGTTGTTTCTCCTTTCATTAGAATGCATTAGAGGAACTAACCATTGTCATTTGTATATAATGGAGAGCTTGGGAGTCATAGAGATGGCAATGGGGCGGGGTGGATGTGGGGCGGCGAGTGAGCTTCCATGGTTTGGAGGTGTGGGGGGGGGGGGGAGGGGGGGGGCGCTAAAAGATATTTCAAAATTCTACCTGCATGTTTTCTTTAATTTATGTTGTTTGGACCTATTCTTAAGTAATATCTACTATCCGCATGAAGCTTTGTTATAGTATCAATGAACTTTTAACATTTGACGGCTAATTAGTTACTTATATATTTTTTAAAAATTATTAATTAAAAGTCCATCTTTACCTATTTTATAAATAATTTGATTGTGCATATAAACTCTCTTTACATAAGAAATTTAACTCTTATAAATAGTGCTCAAGCAAAATGGAATACTTAAATTGGTACAAAGATTGTTACTGTTTAAGCAGAATCTTTCGGTTAAAAAATGAAAAAAAGTCAAAAAAATAAATTGGTACAATGCATATTTGTGCAGTTTTAATAAAACAGTCATAACTTTAGTAGTCAGATGGACTTTTTAAAACTGAGAAACTTGATTTCAGGTGTTTGAATTTTTCTGCAGGAGCTATAGATAAATTATTTTCATATTACACGTTGTGAATTCTTGAGTCTGGGTTCATCGAAAATAGCCTCGCTACCTCACCGCTGAGGTAATGATGGACTGCACCCATTATACCTTTTTAGACACTACTTTGTGAAAATATGTTGGGTCGGTTATTGTTATATTGCAAGTTGTGAATTGATTCTCACTTGTTCATGTAATAATTATGTATTTCAATAGTAAAATGTTTAATTTCAAATAAAATAATTAGCCCAAGTATTATATTTATCCAAGGCTTTGCTACTTCAGGTATCCCCATTTTTCTTTCGCAAATGATTTATTGAGTAGTGAACATCCATAAAACCACTCAAACATAAAATTCAAGAAGTAAAAACTTATGAAATAGATCAAACGCATTATTTGCACAACTAAAAACATATAAAGTGGAGTCTACTAGTGTTTCCCAACGTACCAAAATTAGTTAGTCACTTCATCAATTGACGGAGATGAAAATTAATATATAAATCAACTTTTTATTTAATTGATAATCATAATATAAAGCAGTCTAAACTTCATTCCTCCAACCCCACCCCCCAATCCCCTCGCCCATAGAAGCACATGCTACAAGAGGTAAAATTTAATTAGAAGTGTGTTCAATCAGACAAGCATAACACAATTGGTTTCATCTTTCTTATTTTCTTTCTCAAAGTTTATATGATAATTCTGAAAAACAATTCAGATAAATGATTCATATATAATCTTTTGGAAATGAAATAAAGCTCTTAAAAATATAAAACATTTGGATTTTATTATGAATGGTTTACTTATACATGTAAAAAATTAGTATCAGGCTTAATCTTTGTAACTCGGAGGCGAGTTTCAATTTTCATTCTATAAAAGATGTTTTTTTTACCACACAGTTAAAGAGATACAAAGAATTCCATCTCTCTTGCCCTCATGTTCCTGCAAATTCTCTATCATATTATTCTTCTTCTGTCATTTTACACCATATTATCAATACAATATATATAGAGAGAGAGAGATTGGAGTTCTTGAATTACTTGCTATCTTAAATTATGACTTTTTAAAATTATATTTTATTTTTGGGTAAAGGATCAAATTTACCCCTATCCTTTTATTAATTAGCTAAACTTATCCTTTGTTATACTTTTGGGCTATTCATACCCTCATCGTTATACTTTGGGGTTATTTATACCCTCGCCATCACGAAATTTATCAAACATACCCTTAATTTGGATGAAAACCCCCAAATCAAAATATGATTCCTAATTTTACTTAAGTTACCTTGTTCCCTCCTTTGACCCCACCCAATTTGATACTCTCCCATCCATTTCTTCTTCCACCTCCGCCCAAAGCCACCTCCAACCATGGCTGAAACCATACCGCCCTAAATCATCACTTCAAATTTATCAAAATAATAGCGGCAACTTTTGATTCTCATATTTCTTCTTCAACAACATTTTCATATTTTGAATAATTAGAAGAAATTTCATATCTGCATTTTCTAGTCTCTTAGCAAATCATAATTTTGAAAATTTTTAGGGTGTGTATATGTATTCAAATAACAGAGATGATTTTCAACATGGAATAAAGTGAATTCTTTGGCTTTTACTTCAAATTTGGGGCCAAGTTTCTCTATTCGAACGACAACAAACTATAACAACTTAAATTCATAATGTTACTTGTACTTTTTAGTTATTATTTGTAATTAAAGTGGTTTGCACAAGTAAATGAACTCATAAGCTACAAGGACCTCCAGGCAGTGTTAATTATGGCATTAGCTAATTAGGTAAATGTTGAGATATAAATGTGAATCAGTATTAGCTTAAGTGTATAAAGGCCAGATTTGTCATTGTATAATGATAGCTATAACTAACTTGTTCCTTGTAGCTTATAGTTAGTTATAGTGGTTATGTGAACAAGTTGATATATAGTCTCACAATCCCTTGTATCAGTTAGTTTTTTTATGCACAACAACAAAAAACTTCTTCTTCCCTTCTTCTATTTGTTTCCTTGATTTCAGTCTTACATTTACATACATGGTATCATAGCTTTCTTTGCAGAAATAACTAACGAAGATGGTTCGATCACAGAATCAAAGAATCATTCATTGATTTACGAGTTCGATAATTTCGATTTGCTATATTTTTCTTCATTTTACATTATTCTTCGAGAGCCAGTAATCATCGAAGTTCAATCGGTTGTATTATTTCTTCTACAGTTTCTCCTCATTGAAGTTGAATTCTGTAGTTGGTTCTTGGTTATTAGCTGAATTCTGGAAGTTCAGTGTTTCTTTTCTTGGATTACATTGCTTTCGCGACAAAGAACTTGAAAGAAAATCTGAGAACTTCGAAGGTTCATGATGGCACAGGATGCTACAGTCGGTGATCTTTCTCAGAATCTCAATAATAGTGGTGCATTTACTTTTGTGAATGGTAATTCTCTGCTAGAGCAAGGGATTGACTACATCCATCCCTTGTTCCTTAGTCCTACTGATGTCAGTGGTATAAACATTATCTCTTTTCAACTGATTGATACTGAAAACTAAACTCTATGGAATCGATCTGTTAAGTTAACTCTATTAGAAAGAAACATAATAGGGCTAATTGATAGTACATGCAAGAAAGAGATGTATGGAGAAGAACTTTGGGGACAATGAGAGAGGGTTGATGCAATTGTTCTATTCTTGCTAATGAACTCTGTTTCTAAGAGTTTACTTGGTGGAATTACATTTTCTATCAGTGCATTCAGTGTCTGGGATGACTTGAAAGAAAGGTTAAATAGAGTGGATGGGTCAAGAACCTACAGTCTCTATAAAGACATTATTTCATTGTAGAAGGAACTACTTCTGTGTTCGTATACTATATCAGACTAAAGAATTTGTGGGATGAATTTGAGGCCTTAGTGCCTTCTCCTTGTTATAACTGTGAGAAATCCAAAAGCTTTGTGTTTCATATGAATAGACAGAAGTTATATCAGTTCTTGATGGGTCTATATGATTCATATTATTAGGCTAGAAGTCAGCCTCTTTTAATGGATACGTTACCTGGTGTTAATCAGGTTTATGCCTTAGTAGTTGGGGATGAAGGACAAAAGGTTGTGTTGTCTAATGTCAGCAATATTGGTATGAATTTTGTTGGTCTGGGATCAATAACTATGTATTCAAAAGTTGGTAATAGCTCAGGGATTATTCAGAAGTACAAAAATAACTCTCTTCTAGTGTGTGATTTCTGCAAGTGTAAGGGACATAGAAAAGAGATCTACTATAATTGGTGAGATATCCACCAGATTTTAAGTTCAAGAAGAAAAATTCAGTAGTGAACTCTGTCTATAGTACAAATAAGAACAACAATTCTAGTTGTTAGAATCAACAAATCCAAGCCAATGTTTCCTTTGGCATGAATACTAGTGTGCCATTGTCAGGATGGGGAAGAAAGAATGATTCATATAATACTGGTTGTTCTACAAGTCAGAGTTCTTTAGTATCTCAGGTTGAGAGTGATGTGAAACAACTTTTTTAGGGTTGTACATGTACTAAAGAGAAGTGTGATCATATTCTCAGGATGTTTGAACAAAGTTCAGGACTTTCTACTACTATAGCTAGATGTAATGTTGCAACTACTGCAGGCAAAACATTACTTGTTTCTGACAATAGTGAGATGTGGATTATTGATACTGGCTCAACTGCTCATATGGTGTTTAGTTTGGATATGTTGGCTAAGGAGTTTATCTCTATGCTTGATTTACCTAAGCATGTATATCTTTCTAATGGTGATTTTACCATAATTACACATATTAATTCTAGTGCTTTATTAGCTAGGAGTGCAATTACCAATATGTTTTATATTCCTCAGTTCAAATATAAATTACTATCTGTGAGTCAAGTCACTAAGGAACTAGGTTGTTCAATTACCTTCTTTCCTTATTTCTGTGTTTTCCAGAAGCTTTACAGCGGAAAGGTAAAGAAAGTTGGTAAAAATGAACGAGAGTTGTATCTTTTGTTGAATCAGTCGAATCAGAGTAATGATAAAGAGTCCGTGTTTGCTGTTAAGAGTTTGAAATCAAAGACTACCAAGGAGTCAACTATGGAGCTGTGGTATCAAAAACTAGGACTTGTGTCCCCCGTAGTACTAGCTAGAATTTTTTATATGCCTAAACAAAGTATGTGTAAAATATCCAAGAGCTTAGTTTGTCCTTATGCTAAGCAGACTAGACTTCAGTTTCCTTCCAGTAGTATAAGAGTGGTGCTTATTTTGATTTGACTCATGTTGACCTTTGGGTTTCTTATAATACTCTTACTTTTGATGGTAACAAGTATTTCACTACAATTATGGATGATTATTCTTGGATGACTTGATTGTTTTTGCTCAGAAATAAATCAGATATTTATGTATCCTCTCAAGTTTTTCTACAGTTTGTTAAAAAATCAGTTTGATAAGAATGTTAAAGTATTAAGGTCTGATAATGGGACATAATTTGTTAATACAATATGCGATGCACTGTTCAAAAGGTTGGGAATAGTCCATCAGAGGTCTTGTCCTTACACCCCTCAGCAAAATGATGTTGTTGAGAGAAAACATAGACATATACTTAAGATGACCAGAGCTTTGAGATTTCAAGCAAACATACCTCTCAAATATTGAGGGCATTATGTTTTATCTGTAACTTATATCATAAACAGGTTGCCTAGTCGTGTTATTGGTAATTAAACACCTGATGTATCTCATTTAAGAACTCTAGGTTGTATGTGTTTTGCATAGAATCTAACTGAGTGTGACAAAATGATGCCTAGATCAAGGTCTACAGTGCATATGGGGTATTCAGAAACATAGAAGGAATATATTCTATTGGATCTGGTGAATAGGTCTTTTTTTGTAAGTAGGGATGTGATCTTTAGAGAAGATCTATTCCATTTTTTAGCTGTGAAAAGTAATATAAAACAATCCGTGTTTGTGCATACCTTACAAGATTCATCAGTTATGTTTCAAGAACTGGTTCATCCAATTTCTTTGGCTCCCAGCAATATATAATCTTCATCTGTAGAGGAGGTTGCATTATCTGATACTGATCAAGTCATGCTACATCAACCAGATGAAGTACTTCTTGATGTTGTGCTTGATCAAATTCATCATAATGATGATATTCAACCAAATATTGTAGCTTTGCCTGAGTTGCAGGCTCAAGTTCCACCTGAATACAGAGTTGAGGTTGAGTCTGAGGCTAGAAGATCTATAAGGAGTAAACATAAACCTACATGGCTAAGAGATTTTGTTTCCTTGAATATCAGTAAGGATATTCAGTATCCCATGAGCAACTACTTGTGTTACTCTTATTTGTCTCCATCTTATCAATGTTATATTGCTGCAACCTCATCCCTTATAGAACTTGACAGTTACTTAGAGTTTGTCAAAGACCAAAGTTGGGTGGATGCTATACAGGCTGAAATTCAAGCTTTGGAGAGTAATAAGACATGGGAGATTAGAGACTTACCTCTAGGGAAGAAACCTAGAGGATGTAGGTGGATTTACAAGATCAAATACAAGTCTACATGAGAGATGGAAAGTTTCAAGGCTAGATTGATGGCTAAGGATTATAATCAACAACATGGGATAGATTATGATGAGACATTCTCTCCTGTTGTTAAGATGGTGACTATCAGAATCATATTGTCTATTGTAGTTTCTAAGTAGTGGCACATCCATTAGCTGAATGTGTTTAATAGTTTTTTTCAAGGTGGTCTAGAAGATGATATATATATATACATATATATATATGTAACTGCCTCAGGGTTTTGTTGGTCAAGGGGAGAAGGTATGTAGACTGACCAAATCTCTTTATAGGCTTAAACAAGCTCCAAGACAGTGAAACCATAAGTTAACTGAAGCTCTTATTAATCTCAAGTTCCAATAGAACCAACATGACTACTCTTTATTCATTAGAAAAACAGAAGAAGGAATTACTATAGTACTGGTATATGTAGATGATATGTTAATAACTGGTAGCAGTCTAAATCTGATAGAAGAAACAAATAAGGCACTGCAGCAAGCTTTCAAGATGAAGGATTTAGGTGAGCTTAAGGACTTTCTAGGTATTGAGTTCACTAAATCTACAGTTGGTATATTGAGGCATCAGAGGAAATATACTCTTGAACTCATATCTGAAGTAGGTATGTCAACAACTAAGCTTGCAAGAACACCTATTGACATCAATGTCAAACTAACTTTAAAATAATATGATGAACATGTGAAGAAGAAGAAAAAAGATCCTATAGTAGATCAAACAGTGTATCAGAAGTTGATAGGTAAACTGTTGTACCTCAACATGACAAGACCAGATATATCATATAACACTCAAATATTGAGTCAGTTCTTGCAGCAACCTAAAAGATCTCACGTGTATGTTGCACTTAGAGTTGTCAGATATCTTAAGAAACAACCTGGACAAGGTCTACTGTTATCAAGTATTACAAGTAGAAAAGTTACTGCCTATTGTGATGTTGATTGAGCATCTTGTCTACTTACCAGAAAGTAAGTAACAGGGTACATGATTAAAATTGGCAATTCATTGGTTTCATGGAAAGCAAAAAAATAAACTACAGTTTCAAGGAGCTCAGCTGAAGCTGAATACAGAAGTCTTACATGCATAGTGTTAGAGTTAGTATGGTTGCTTGGAGTGCTGAAAGAAATAAGTGCTGAGGTGTAGTTACCAGCTCAAATATATTGTGACAGCAAAGCTGCAATCCAAATTACAGCAAATCCAGTTTATCATGAAAGAATGAAGCATATTGAGATTGATTGCCATTTCATAAAGAAGAAGCTACAACAAGGATTAATCAAAGTGAATTATCTTTCTACTCAAGAGCAATCTGTTGATGTTTTGACAAAAGGGCTATCTAAACTGCAACATGAATATCTTTTATCTAAGTTAGGTGTTTTAAACATCTTTGCACCACCTAGCTTGAAGGGGGGTGTTGAGATATAAATGTGAATTAGCATTAGCTGAAGTGTCTAAAGGGCAGATTAGTTATTGTATAATGGTAGTTATAACTAACTTGTTCCTTGTAGCTTATAGTTAGTAATAGTGGTCATGTGAACAAGTCGATATATTGCATCACAATGCCTTGCATTAGTTAGTCTTTTGATGCACAATAACATAAAGCTTCTTCTTCCATTCTTCTATTCATTTCCTTGATTTCAGTCTTACATTTACGAGCACTAAAATTATAAAGAAATGACGACATATAAAATAAGAGCTGAGATGGATTATGTGTTGTTGTTTCACGCTCTCATCCAAAGATTAAAATTTGAAATTTATGTTGATTAATCCTAGAAGACTTATCTCAATTCAAACAAACTCGTATTGATTCCACACGCCAAATTCGAGTTAATGACACTTACCAAGTGGTAGAATTCCATGGAGGTTGTCTTCGTTGGTCTCGCCGGCAATGGTGGTGGTGGAAATGGGTGGTAAAGCGTGGCAGTTCTTTTGAAAAATGACCCTTGTAGATATGAAGAGAAATGGGTTGAGTAATTAGGTGGGTCGGGTCGGGTCGGGTCAAATGAGGAAATGGGTAATTTAAGTAAAATTAGGAATTATAGTTTGATTTGGGAGTTGGGATTCTTTGTTAAATGGCCTCTTCAAGTCTACTTTTTAATTAAATGGACTACAAGTTTTTTTTTTTTTAGGGAAATGACCCACTTTAAAATATTTAAATTTATTTACAAGTTTTAAAAGTTATAAATTAGTCCACAAATCACCAACTAATAGAATTTAAATAAAATTCCTTCCACCAAAATGTTTTACATATTTTACAAAATAATATTTACCAAAACCTGATTTGCAATGGACAAATCAATTATCGATTCAAGCGATATATGGACAGATCGATTATCAATCCGACGGATCGATTATCGATCTGGCCGATATATGAACAGATTGATTATCGATCTGATCGATGTATGGACAAATCGATAATTGATCTAAGCGAATTTATATGTTGGTCCTCTATGTTATTCAATAGCTGACCGATTATTGTAATTAGTCCGATGAATTAATCATTGATCTCTTTTTATTCGATCAATTTTATATATACACACACACACACAAATTTTTTTTTTAAAAAAAAAAATGGTACTAAAATTAAAGAAGAGTAGAAAACTTACAAATTTAGGAGGAGACAGAACATTTAGGAATAAAATATGAGCTTCAAAAAGAAGAAAGTTGAAGAAACAATGAGTTCTTAGTAAGAATGAAGGAGAAAAGAGTTAAGAGAGGGAAAAAAGTAATTTGAAATTGAAATAATGGGTCAGAGTTTTATGTTTTAATTATATTTGTAAATAACCCTATACTTTTTAATATGTTATTATAGTTCAATTCATTCTTAAAGTTACTTTTTTATTTTATTTTAAAATGAGAAAATGAGATTACGTAGGTCATTTTGCTAATTGAAAACTTGAAGAGGCTTATTAGTCAAAAATTTTCTTGGGGGTTTTCATCCAAATTAAGGGTATGTTTGATAAGTTTCGTGATGGCAAGGGTATAAATAGCCTCAAAGTATAACAGTGAAGGTATAAATAGCTCAAAAGTATAATGAAGGGTAAATTTAGCTAATTAATGAAAGTATAGGGATAAATTTGATCTTTTTTTCCTTTATTTTTTGTAAATATTTTTGTTTGATTCTTGAAATCCTAACGTGATTCTTTTAATATTATTATATTTTTTCTATATAAATGTATATTTTGTTATAGCAGTCAAACAATATTTGAACAAATAGTATCATTACAGAGGTACTATTTGATTGCATGTGACTAATGTTTTTGGACATATTTAAGGGGCAACTTATGTATTTTCCCGGTTCTTTTAACTATATTCGAAGGTCTTAAAGGTGCATGCTACTTTGTTGAGTCCAATAATTGGTGGAGATAGTACAGGACCAAAAATAAATAAATAAATAATTGGTAGAGAGTAGAGTTAATTAGGCCTAGGTTCAAATTTCAAAATGTATCCTCCTTAGATACCATCCAGATACAATCCACTCTCTCAGTCACACTGCTCCAAGTTCCATATTGAACGTAACGCTGAAATGTTATTTGTTATGCTAATTTTCCATATGGCTGTTTGATTGATTATGTCTGACTGGACAAAATACTTTTTATAGTTTAAAGAAATGGTTAAAGTTAATATGGATAGGTTAAAGCTGTAAAGGAGAGTTCGTAACTAGTAGTAAAAATGACGTTTAGGTGTCTTTGAAATAAGTGATATATGAAAAGAGTACAACTTATTTATATTTAATGACGATGTGAATAATTCTTACACTAATCATTTGATCGTGTTTTACTATTTTGAATTTCAATGTTAAATGTTTCTTTTGACAGAGCGTCCGAGCGCTATAGTAATATAGTTGATATAAAATTTTGTTATATTAGTACGTTTCTTTTCTTCTTTTTATATTTACTTCTTATACAAATTCCATCATCATTAAAAATTATAAATCATTAAACTTAAGATAGTTCCTTCAATTCTTTATAAGTGCTCCTTTTGAGTTGTGATTTTTTATTTTTTTTTTATTTGATTTCCCAAGGTATCCCCCAGCCCGACAGGTCAAAGACTAATCCTCCGCGGATCTGAGCTCCATTTAAGGGTTTGCCGCTGGTCAATTGGTTGTTGCATGCACAAGGCGGAAATCGACCCCCCGATACTTGCTTAAGCGACCTAGTGAGCTCTCCACTAGGCCAACCAAACTTGGGTTTGAGTTGTGATTTTGTTCCTAAATAAGTGTATGTTTAAGCCTTCAAGAATATTTTGATCATAAGCTTCCTAATATACCCTTAGTTTAAATATAGTAATTAATGTCAACTTTAAAAGAGAGAAAATTTAATAAGGGGCAAGTTGTTAAATTTACCTTTAATTTTCTAGGAGTGGATAAACAAAGAGTGTGTCTAAATAAAAAAAAGCACTTATTTTGGAATGAAGAGAGTGTTGTAAATAAATACATTTAAACAAAAGGGAGGGGAGAGAGACCTATAGATATAAGAAAATGACTTTATTTTCTTTTTGGTTTGTTTTTACAATATAGTATGCAATGCCTCTTATAGACAATAGTATGTGTGGTATGTGAAAATACATCCACAAAAGAAATAACTTCTTTACATGCTACAATAGTATGTGTAGTATGTGAAGTATGTGTATTATGTGAACATCCACAAAAGAAATAAGTTATTTACAATACTCGCCCTTGGATGTTCATGTAAAAAAAAATTCTAAAGGAAATAAGATGTAAATAGCGGTTTGTAATACGCATTGTTTGTTGCCTCATTAAAAATCTTACTAGAAAAATCCAGTGGGATAAAACCTTGGTTAAGAGAAAAAGAGTGCAACGCGTATTTATTAAGAGAAAAAAAGTGTAACGCGTATTTACTCCCTCTGATAAAAATCATCACTTAATATCTAGGAGACGACGTATCCCAATTTTGTATCTCAACTTCTCAAAGGTTGATGTTGGCAATGCTTTAGTGAACATATCTGCTAGATTATCGCTTGAACGAACTTGTTGAATATATATTTCACCCGTCTTTTGAAGATCATGAGTAAAGAATAATTTTGGTGAAATATGTTTTGTTCTGTCTCCTATGATGTATCCTCCTCTTAATTGAGCTATGCATGTGGCGTTGTCTTCCTACAATATTGTTGAAATATTCTTTTTCAAAGTAAGTCCACATATTTCCTGAATATGTTGAGTTATTGACCTCAACCAGATGCATTCTCGACTTGCTTCATGAGTGACTATTATCTCTGCATGATTTGGAGATGTAACAATCATGGTTTGTTTTGTTGAACGTCATGATATAGTTGTACCTCCACATGTAAGCAAATAATCTGTCTGAGATCGACCTTTATGTAGGTCAGACAAATATCCTGCATTTGCATAACCAATTAATTGTGAATCATACGCATTTGAGTAAAATAGTCTCATATCAATAATTCCTCGGCAATATCTAAATATATGCTTAATGTCATTCCAATGTATTTATATTGGGAAAGAACTAAATCTTGCTAATAAATTTATAGCA
Organism: Capsicum pubescens; assembly: GCA_030864215.1. NCBI lineage: Eukaryota > Viridiplantae > Streptophyta > Magnoliopsida > Solanales > Solanaceae > Capsicum > Capsicum pubescens. Next base: position 118,011,062 of record CM061540.1, on the reverse strand, counting down.
AAAGATATGGTATTTCAGCACCAATAAGTTCTTCATCATTTTCATGAGGTCGAAATGGATCTTTATTAATATCAAGTGATTTCGCAATCATCGGGGTACTTAATGAGTGTACTTTATCCATATAAAATTTCTTTAAAATATTTTCAATATATGTGGATTGATGGATAAAGATTTCATTCGTAAAATATTTAATTTGCAGACCAAGACAAAATTTTATCTTTCCGAGTTCTTTCATTTCAAATTTCCTTTTCAAACATCTACTGTCTTTGGAAGCTCTTCAGGAGTTCCCATGATATTCAAGTCATCAATATATACAACTATTATGATAAATTTAGATCCAAACCTTTTAATAAAGACATAAGGACAGATTAGGTCATTTTTATACCGTTCTTTTAATAGGTAATCGCTAGGGCGATTATACCACATGCATCTTGATTGTTTTAATATGTATAAGAATTTTTGAAGCTTGATTGAATAATTTTCTCGAGAATTTTTATGCGCATCAGACATTTTGAATCATACAAAATTTTTATATAAATATCACTGTCTAATGAGTCATATAAGTAGGCTGTGACAACGTCCATCAGATACATATCAAGTTTTTCATGAACACTCAAATTAATAAGATACCTGAAAGTGATCGCATCCACCACCGGAGAATACGTCTCCATATAATCAATGTCAAGTCTTTGCGAAAATTTTTGTGCCACAAGTCATTTTTTATATCTTACGACTTCATTTTCTCATTTCGTTTTTGTAAAAAAATTTATTTGTACCCCACTGACTTTATACCTTTAGGATTTTGGACTATAAGTTTAAAATTTTGCGTTTTTCAAGAGAAGCTAATTCAATTTTGTTTGCATCTTTTTATTTTGGCCAATCATTTTTCTGTCTACATTCTTCGATAAATTTTGGTTCAAGATCCTTAGTTTGTTGCATTATTTCATTAGCAACATTATAAGCAAAAATATTATCGACAATTATATCATTTTGATTTCATATTTTTCTTGATGAGACATAACTGATTGAGATATCTTTATTTTTATTATTTTCAGGTACCTAAACCTCTTCTGAGGTTTTATCAATTGTTATGTCTTGCTGGTCTTCTTGAATAACTTCCTCCATATTATGATTATTTTGATCATTTTCTCCTCTTTTTTTTCGAGGATTTTATTTTTGAAATCGATTAGTCTACCATGTTTTAAGTGTGGTTTAAACTCATTTGCATTAGTCAATTTTCCTACCAGGACATCAACTCGAATGGGAGCATTAACATCTGGAATGTGAGATTTTGTAACTTTTAATAGGTCAGTGAATGCATCTGATAGTTGATTTGCAATGTTTTGCAAATGAATTATCTTTTGAACTTCTAGTTCATATTTATTTATATGAGGATCTAAGTGAGATAATGATAATACATTTCAGTTTATTTTTTTTTTCAACCGCTTATTTTCTCTCCCTAATGTTGGATATATTGTTTCATCAAAATGGCAATCAACAAATCTTATCGTAAATAAATCTCCAGTCATAGATCTCAAATATTTTATAATAGAAGGAGATTCATACCCAACATATATTCTCAACCTTCTTTGAGGACCCATTTTTGTGCGTTGTAGTGGAGCAATTGAAACATATACCGCACATTCAAAAATTCTTAGATGAGAAATATTTGGCTCTTGACCAAAAATTAATTGTAATGGAGAAAGTTTATGATAACTTGTGGGCCTTATCTGCACAAGAGTTGTTGCCTGCAAAATAGCATGACCCTATATCAAAATGGAAAGTTTTGTTCTTATAAACATTGGTCTAGCGATTAATTAGATGCGTTTAATCAATGATTCTGCTAGACCATTTTGAGTATGAATGTGGGCAGCCGAATGTTCAATTGTTATTCCAGTTGATATATAATAATCATTAAAAGCCCGGAATGTAAATTCACCAGCATTATCAACAAGAATTGTCTTTATTGTATAAACTAAAAATCGTGCTCTTAACTTTATTATTTGAGCAAGTAATCTCGTAAATGTCAAATTATGAGTTGATAATAAATACACATGTGACCACCTTGTAGATGAATCTATTAAAATCATATAATTCTTAAATGGTCCACATGGAGGGTGAATGGGCTCACATATATCACCCTATATACAGTCCAGAAATGCAGGGGATTCAATTCCCACTTTAATTGTTGATGGTCTAGTAATTAATTTGTCTTGATAACATGCAATACAAGAGAATTCTTTAAATTAAGAATTTTCTGGTTCTTCAATGAGTGTCTATATGAATTCTCAATTATTTTGCACATCATATTAGAACAGAGATGGCCCAATTAGTCATGTCAAATAATAAAATTATTTGAATTAGTAAACTTCTGATTTACTATGGCATGTGTTTCAATAGTGCTAATATTTATGTAGTATAAGCTGAAAGAAAGAGAGAGTAATTTTTCAAGTATATATTTGTTACCCGACATTATTGTAGTAATATAAAGATATTCAATCTTTCCATCATTTGTAGTATCAATATGATAGCCATTTTGGTGAATGTTTTTGAAACTTAATAAATTTCTTTAAGACTTACTACAATATAATGCTTCATCAATTATCAAATTTGTTCCTGCGAAAAGTATTAAGTTAGATTTTGTGGAGCCTTCAATTAATCTTGTACTACCAGATTTAGTATTAACATTGACTTCTTTATCACCAAATAAGAAAAATATTTCTTATCATTTAAAATAGTATGTGTGGTAGCACTATTTATAAGACATATATCATCGTAAATGATTTTGGATCCAATTGATGATTTGGAAATTTTCATATTCTTCAAAAAAAAGCATACTATAAGAAATTTGAAAAACTAACATAAGAAATTGCATTAGAAATATAGAAATTAGAAATACATAGTACTTTAATAAAACAGAAAAATATAATTGCAAACAAAAGAAAACAATAACTTTCTTTATAATTTATTCTCCAATAAGGTAATCAATTCTTCAATCAATATCCTCATAAAAATCTGTATCTCTCAAATGGGTAATATCTGAGAGTCCTTTAAAGTCAGCATCTTTGTAAGCAAGATTTGCCTCAATATCATTATATGTATTTGATGAAGTTGCTTCATCATCATCACCTCAAAAAGTCAAGTGCGCTTCCAAATTATTTTCTTTTCTTTTAAGGGAAGCTTGATAAAGTTTGACAAAATGATCTGGCGTACAACAAGCACGTGCCCAATGACCTTTCAAACCACATCGATGACAAATATTAACTTTACCCCTTGAAGGATTATTTTGAGAACTTTTATTATTCTCTTATTTATTTCCACCATTATGATGATAATTCTTTCGTACTCTGCCACGTCTTCGCCAACGTCCACGACCATGGCCTTTACTACAATCGCGATAATAATTTTACCTTATTTCAGGCTGATCATGCCCTACTATAACATTCGCTTCAGGGAATGGAGCAGATCCAGTGGGACGAGCTTCATGATTTTTCATTGACAAAATATTATTCTACTCTGCCACAAGTAGGCATGTAATCAATTTAGAATATTTCTTAAATTCTTTTTCACGATATTGTTGTTGCAGGAATACATTAGAAGCATGAAAATTAAAAAAAAAATCAATAGTAAGTCCTCATCAGTGATGATTTCTCCGCATAATCTTAATACTGAACTTACTTTATGAATAGAAGAATTATACTCAACTATGATTTTAAAATCTTGAAACCGAAGGTGTATCCAGTCATATTAAGCTTTCGATAATACCGTTAATTTTAGGTGGTGATATCGATCCTTCAAGTTGGTCCATAATTCGAGTGAATCTTTCACAATTAAATATTCAGTTTTTAATCCTCTGTGGAGGTGATGACGAAGAAAAATCATAGTTTTTACCTTATCTTGACTAGATGCGTTATTTTCTTGTTTAATAGTATCCCCAAGACCTCTAGCGTCAAGGTGAATTTCAGCATCAAGGACCCATGATAAATATTTTTTTCTGGTAATGTCCAGTGCCACAAACTCAAGTTTCTATAAATTTGACATAGTGAAACAATCATAAAAAGATTAATAAGTTAGATATAATGATATTTTCAAAATAAAATAACCATCTCAAAGAAATTTAAATAGAACCATATATTGTTAATAGATTATTATCAAAAGTTGATTTCCTTTAGCAATTTTTTTTTGTGTGTGTGTGTTTAGAATCTGAAAATAAATAATTACATAATAAATACGTACCTTATAAGAGATCTCGTGCTGATAATGTGTTGTAAATAAATACACTAAAACAAAAGGGAAAGGAGCGAGACCTATAGATATAAGAAAATGACTTTATTTTCTTTTTGGTGTGTTTTTACAATATAGTATGTAATGCCTTTTATAGGCAATAGTATGTGTAGTATGTGTAGTATGTGAAAATACATCCACAAAAGAAGTAAGTGTGGTATGTGTAGTATGTGAAGTATGTATAGTATGTAGGGGTGTGCATCGGTCGGTTCGGTTCGATTTTATGTGTTATTGGTTCGGTTTATCGGTTTTCGATTTTTAAATAT